>OX328109.1:17692254-18292254 GCA_946811185.2 Hippopus hippopus | reverse complement strand
GTTGTGCTTTCGGTGGAATAGTAACACAAACAATCGTTTCCTTTAATTTCAGCTTTTTGTAGTGGACACGGGCCATAGAGACAAACCGAAGAGCTCTCACTGTGTTAAAGAGCAGCAAACGGTCAAAGATAATTGTTTTTTAAATGCAACCAAAAGCAAAGGGTGAGACACCACGAAAAAAGATTAAGGCAGACAACTCTTCGAAGACTATCTAGTTGTTCCAGTATGGATAATCTGCTGTTGCCTACCTTCTGGGTGCTGAAAACTTCGTAAAATGCAACTGCGATCGACTTTCTCGATGTTTGCACTTTGTCCTCGAAACACGGTAGATAAATTTCCCGAACTAGTAGAGCTATGCTAATAATGCAAAGTTTATTTATCTACGTTAATCTTTCTCGATATCAATCTTTGAAAAATAATCCTTATGCCCTTTGAAGCGCGACATAATGCGCTGAACACTACAGACAGTCTAGATTCAAGATCAGACTGTACAGAACAATCAGTCTGGTCGTGGTTTACATTGTCCATGACGACGAGATCTTTTCGGCGAAAAGAACTCTGAAAATGCAATATTTCGGTCTTCACTGTTAGCTTGAATTTATTTATTTATAGATCTAGCAGATTAAGGGTAAAGAACAAAGTAAGATCTCATCAGAACCAATTGCTTTTATTCTGTGTGAAATGACGTCATTCTGTATAAAACAGGTCGCCAATGGCTGTTCCATGTCTCCGCCCTCGGATATTTTATCAATAAAGTCACATGACGTAAACAAATCGTCATTTCCGCTACTCGACCAAGGAGGAAGTAAAAAAATCAAGGATTTGCCGATATTTACTGTTTTTATGAAAATTGACAAAGATTGAACTATTTGAAACGAACCAGTAAACATGTGTAAATCAGGTGTCTTTCCTGTTGAAGATTAACATCAAATTGGCCAGTGTTGCATTTGACATTGAATGGGGAGTGGGTGGGGTAATATTAAGATCATTTGAAACGACTGCGTCTCTTATGCTTGACGATACGTTCAATCTTTCTTTGTCGTTTGAAAGGGAGAAAGTAAAATATAGTAAAACGGTGCGGTTTCTTTCCTTGTGTTAGATGCCTAACGTTTTATTGAAATTTTGATTTTTTTTTTTATATAAACCGACTGGGAAGTGAGTTTTTTCAGTGAGTGGAATAGCCATGAGTTTATCAGCATCCACTTTTGTATACTAAGTATGACCTTGTTTTCCCTTGATCAAGAGTTGACCAAGTTTGAATCGAAATAATCCTCTTTCTATCGTGGTTTATCGTTTATTCTTACGTGACACGTGAATTTGGCTCTATTAACACAGTGCAACGGAAGCGTGGTAAAATCGACGTCATTCTATAATAAATCGCCCATGCCGGCTGTTCCTACGTCCGCCCTAGGATATTTTAAAATGAAGGGCACTTGACGTGAACAAGTCATCCGCTTTTCAGAGAAAAACTCGGATTTACCGATATATACTGTATTTGATTAAAAATGACACTGATGGAACTATTTAAAATGTTACCAGTAAACATGTTTATATGAAGTATCTTTTTTTGTGGAATATTTATATCAAAGTTGGACAGTGTTGCATTGGAAATGGGATTTGCAGTGGGTGGGATAATGTTTAGAGCATTTGAAGCGACTGCGACTCTTAAACTTGACGTTACATTCAATCTTCTTTGTCGTTTGAAAGGGAGAACATGAAATAGTAAAGCTGTTCGTTTTTTTTTTTTGTTGCTGTTGTTTTTAATGCCTAAGGCTTTATTGAAATTTTGATTTTGACCGACTGGGCAGAGGGGCTTTGTTTTGATTAGTAAATGGAACAGCCTTGGTATATTCAAGGGAATTAATTCGCATCTGCTTTGAATGAACTTGTTTTCCTTTGGCCAAGAATTTGTCATGTTAGAATCGAAATAACCTTCTTTCTATCGTGGTTTATCGTTCAATAAAACCACTTTGTGAGTAATGTGGGACAGTCAATAAACTACTAAGACTATCGCCCTCATGGTTTATTTACTGTGCCTCATAACTCACAAACGTGGTTTATTGAACGGTAAACCACGATAGAAAGAAAATTAAGTCTTAAATAAACCACGGTTGCAAGTTATGAGGAGCGAAGAATAAACTACTCGGGTCGTCGCCCTCTTGGTTTATTTATTGTGCCTCATAACTCACAACCGTAGTTTATTGAACGATAAACCACGATAGAAGGAAGATTATTTCCTAAATCTTTTGTGCCTCTTCAAAAACAAGAATTAGTTAAAAATTATGAATAAAGTAATAAACAGATATAAGTATTGTCCAGGATATGGAGTCAAAAGAATTCGATCACTGTTTACAGGTTTCCTTTCCATCATTTAGTCCTGTGTTAAGTCTCTACCAAACGACAAAACATTAGACTGGTCCGAATTGAAAGCATTTGCAGACGACAAAATGTGTTTTGGGAAGAAAACAGTGTGGGAAAAGGAGAAAATGCTGATTATCAGCATTATCTCCTTTTCCCACGATGTTTTCAAAAGCTTCTGTCTTACAGTCGTTCAAAGTCGTGATTGTGTGGTAGACGGTTAAACATGTAACCCCTTGGGTGGAAGCTGTTTTGATATTGGGACACATTTTGTACAACTAGTACCACCAGATAATGCTACATCTATATTTTCGAACAAACATATTCTGAAAGCTCTAGGCTTTGTGATACCAGACAAGCTGATGTTCGAAGTTTCCCAGTGAAGATCTGATATAAAGAACACAGTGACAAAAAATTCAACCTTTTGTCGTAAAAAAATTCAGACAAAAAATGTATTATAAAATTCATTTTCTCTGCCAGGTTTCATAATTAACTGTCTTCTGCTCCTGGTAAAATGTGATCTCTCTCCGGTGTTTTTTTTTGCCTTCAAGCTTTTAACGATGGTAGTCATCCTGGTCACATGACCTATGTAATATCCACGATCTTTATCAGTAACAATTGATTGATTGTATGGTGTTTAACGCCGTTTTCAACATTATTTCAGTTACATCGCGGCGGCCAGTGCACCTATCTATGCTTTCCTGGAGTCTCTTTTACCAGTACTCCGCAAAATATTCTTTCTAAGCCACTGGCTGCTTTCCCACATAACCACTGTCGAAACAATGGTCAGCGGTGGAAGAGGAATGAATCCTGTCGCAATGACTATCATCAATCCTCTGAAGGAAATTTGCCGAGCCGGGGATCGAACCTACGACCCCTGTTCTCAAGTCCGCTACCAACTGAGCTACCGGGGCTCGGCTTATCAGTAACAAGCTAGGAAAGTTAAAGTACAAAAGTTTCTGTGAACGATACATTTGGAATTCCAATTTTTCAAGGTATTTCAGCTCCTGGGATATATCTATGTATCATATATTATGTCATCCTCGGTGACCCAGTTTCGATTCATTCTGTAATCGCCCCTGGGTTATTTCGCTGGCGTTTCCTCGTTCTCATGAATTATTCATGAAGCATTTTGATTGGTGATCTCAGTTTTTCTTTGAGAAAATTTAAACTATTTTTATCACAAATACGCCGTCGTTTCTATTTTTTACTTGTCGATATCCAATCACATCATTCGTTGCAAATCAAGCTTAGCGGTACTTTAAATATGGCGGCGCCCATCAACACCACAATCGAGAAGCGTTTAAAAGAGATTTTCGGCGTAACACCGAAAGATTGTCAGTTGAAATCGTACACAAAGATTGACAGTGTCGTCCCTGTATTACAGAATGGCATATCTCACAGGAGACAAGCACGCCGACGGCCGCCATATTTGTTGACAACCTCGGGTTTTTTCCAGAGTTATTTTTAATAACGGAAGAAATGAAATTATCCTCTTTACAAGAGCGTATCATTATGTTATCGATCTTTCGATTGGCTATTAGGGTACTTCCCGACCATATGAATATTCATAAGAAACGACGATTTGCTAGTCAATTTTCCCAGGGGTGATGCATGGAGAGTAACGTAATGCTTCAAACCTGGGTTCCGAGGACGATATTATGTTTGGAAGGATAAAATATGACCATCCAAGAATTATTTGTTTGAAGCTTGGATAAAATTGGCGAAATGGTCTAGGATGGGATGTTAAAGGAAATTGTTGACGGCGAATGACGGACCATAGCAACCCCTAAAACTTGCAATGAGCTTAGGTCAGGTTAGGTAAACAAGCGAAATAAGGGACAGTTTATAAGCTATTTCACAGAAATTGGATTGATTGAAAGCGATAACATCTCTCTCTCTCTCTCTCTCTCTCTCTCTCTCTCTCTCTCTCTCTCTCTCTCTCGCTCTCGTAAGCAGTTTCAAATAGGCTAAATATGAGATCTAGCCCATGAATTTACAAATGAATGGAATCTTGATCAAGAGCACAACTAACAAAAGTATAACCCTATCATCCTTTCTCTATATATATTTTGCGCGGTTATTGACACTAGATAAAGTTATGTTTTCTTCCCTTTTATAAATGTCAAAATAGGAATAACAAACACCATAGCTCCACTGATGGATATGATGGTTCCGCAGACATAGAAAGTGACGTCATAGTTTCTTGTTACGTCATACATCCAACCTAGAGAAAAAGTAGAAAATCACTTCCAGCTAGAGAATCAAGAATCAATTTAGAAACCTTGTACCCTCGACAAACTGAAATTCGCGATATTAAGCTTCGGTGCTTATTAACTTAAGTTATATGGGTAAAAATGAAATTCCACTTTGCCATATGTGTTATTCAACTATTGTCCTTCAAGTACACAAGACATATCCGATTTATTACAAATATTCATAAAATTTATTAAGGGAGCATGACACACCGACACGAGGCAGCCATTTTGTCATCTAGGTATATTCGCGGAAAGTCAGAATAAACCAGTAATTTAAAAATAGACTGACCTTTAATCGCCACCGCTAACACGGTCACGTGACACCCATTAACAGCAAAACGTTGTGGAAGTATGGTAATTTTCAAATATGGTTCTGTCTTGGAATAATTTGTAGTTTTTATGGGAAGTGGTCTTTGCGCTAATGAAATTACCTTTTCTGAATATGAGCTTTTCCAAGCGGCCGATTTGCCGACTTAAACATCATTTTTCTGCGATTTTTGCAGATGATAACAAAATCAACGAACGGTATGACTTCACCAGCCTCAATTTCGATAAAGTATCATGTGACTTGTAAGAAAAACAAAATGGTCGCGAACTTCGATGTATCGCGATTTTAGATGATTCGACGATATAATAATGTGCAATAACAAGCTGACACTTGTACGGAAAGCTTTTATGATACATCTTGAGCTGTATAGGTAATCCTTTTCAAAATATTATTTTAGAGCAGAAATTGCCAACAAGCTATCTCTAAATTGACAGAAAATTTTATCATATATGTCCCCAGATATTTAGAAATTAATCCCATTTCAGATAACTTAAGGCCTACAAACAGCATGCGAAAAAACAATGTTCAAAAGATCCTTCATGAATCCTTCAGTGATAGATAATTTAAGCCCATACCTCCAAATGGCGTGCCAACAAAAGTGGCCATACCCGAGAATAAGTGAAGAATTCCAACTCCCTTGCACACATCTTGAGCTCCGACCAGATCAGCAATAAGGACATATACCAGTATCCCGGACAGACCTTTTGGTTAAAAAAAAAATACTGGTGATGATTAAAGTTAATTTATCAATCAAGTCATGCTCTGTGGAAAGGGGGCTTAATGCATCTGCAAAAAGAATCGAAACAGTCTGTTATTCAGGAGATAAGCGGCCGTGATTAAAATCCCTTTTGCCAGAGCTTTGCTCATGAATATTCATAGAAATATTATTTTTGTAAGTAAACGTGACAAAGATACTGCATCGATAGGCCTACTCTCAACAACATGAATATTTCAGCTGTCGCAGTGATAGGGGTAAAATAAAGTTGAAAGTGGCGTTAAACACCATGCAATCAATCAATCAATACTCTAAACAAAGTTGAACATTGTGTGCTTTAAGCAGTCACATACAAGTAAACGATTAACTATATTAACCATACGAAATTATAAAGTAGATCCTTTAACTAGGTGTAAGGATATGTGAAAAGGTTGATAGGCCTTAAATCATCCAAATAAGGATTAATTTTGTTCTATCAAACGCATTAGATATTCGCCCTATTTCAAGAAGTTCTAAGAATGAATTTTATCTACACATCAGTGCACTCGAATCTTGGGCTGCACTGTTCGCAAAGTCACAATTGGTATTAGATATACTACACTTTTATTCGCACTTGAAAAAAAAAAACTTCAAACTGAGAGAAAGACTTTTAGATTTTTAGCCAGCAGGATAAGAACTCCATAAATGATGAAAATAACGGTTATTGTAAGGATAGAGGGAGGATGGCCACGACCTCTCCTATTGTAAGGATAGAGGGAGGATGGCCACGACCTCTCCTATTGTAAGGATAGAGGGAGGATGGCCACGACCTCTCCTATTGTAAGGATAGAGGGAGGATGGCCACGACCTCTCCTATTGTAAGGATAGAGGGAGGATGGCCACGACCTCTCCTATTGTAAGGATAGAGGGAGGATGGCCACGACCTCTCCTAACCAATATATGTGGCTAATAAAGTTTTATGAAAAAAAAAAGAATGAATTTCAAAAATTACCTGTAAAAGCCTAGTCATAAACTTTTGAAGAAGTAATTAAAGAAGCCATGTTTAGACAAATTATTCTTTCTCAAACCGTGCAGTCTGATCTTGGATCTTTTCTGTATGCTTGTTCAGTCACGAATGTAAGATAGTAATCTTTTCAGTTTCAATGGTTTGTATTTTGATCGTTTGAAAGAGGTCGAATCTAAATATTTGGTGGTGATTTCTCAATCAGCGTCAAATGTTTGGATTCCTTGTTGTGTGTGACTGATTATGGCACACAGTGTTTAACTAAGGCCCATTACAGCAAAAAAATGGTATGCTTAATGATTGAATGAAATCCATGATTTCATCGTAGAGATCTGCGCTCCGGCAAAAAGGATTTTAATGCATCTCCGTGATCACATTATACCAAGCAAATCACTACATAATTATGGATCTATAAAATTAATTATTTTGTCTCACAACCAACAGTATCATGAGGTAAACTGGTCCTTTGAGATGCAGAAAATAGACCAATAGCAAAACGTTTCGACCCAAATCAGCCTGTGCGGAGTAAACAAACTGACCTGGGTCGATACCTTTTTTTGCTGAAGCACTAAACCACCATTTCACAGAGCTTGTTTCACTTACATTTTGACTAACACGAACAAAGTCCATCTTCAATTTACTCCCGGTACTTTGATCCGATACTAGGACTTTTGTTTTGTAACTTTTTGATCATACGGTAATAAATTGTTTCGAAGTACCTTGAAAAAGTCCAAATAGTATCGAGATCCCCAGCAGACTCTCAAACGATCGGCATACAGGTGTTAGAATGACTGCCAAACCACTACAGAACACGCAGACACTATACATGTTTACTCGGTTAACTCCAGGATGGTCTAACAGTACGCCAAACAGTGCCCGACTTACGACTTTAGAAATGCCGACCGCTGATAGTAGCCAGGCGCTACGGAATGTGTCGATACCTGGAAAGAAATAATCGTAGAACCATTGTTCATATCCAGTGACCTTGTTCAAAACATGTAGGTCTACCATTCTGATATCAATATACACGTATGTCCTGTCATGTAGATAAGTTCTGTTTGCTGTTTTAAAAAAATGAATCAGACGAGAGGAACGTTTAAGTTACAGGCAATAAATTAATAACAAGACAAATTAACGATCTGACTTAAGCAATCTTACGTACGTACCTGCATGGTTTGCCAGATCAGGCAAGTAGATAAAAGGTATGAAGTAGGCTAAACTATAGAGAGAGGAGGAGATTGTGTATAAACAGAATGGCACATCAACCATTAAAGACATGTCAAATGTTTCAACAAGGAAGTGCTTCGCAAATTTCTTGATATCTACAGCTTTTCCCGTTGCTTTACTGTCAAATATACTGTCAAATGGTTTGGCTTCACTGATGTTATCCCCAATAGATTTTGCTAACTCTTTCTCTGTATCTTTAATTCTCTCATCGTCTTCTATTATATGCTGTGTTTCATATTTTCTAGCAATCAATTCACAGTGCAAATGATTGTTTAGTGCAGTCCTTCGGCTTACTACGACTACAGGCGTGCAGTCTATAGAGTTCTTCTTTTTAATGGCTGTCTGATCATCACTGATGTAATATTCTGTCGGAAGGGGCCGGTAAACAAGTCCACATACGATGCCGTTCAATAGAATTGCGCCTTGTATCAGAAACGTTCCACTCCAAGTATACTGTTGTAACAGCCGTTCTGTTAGGGGACTCATGGCAAATAAGCCGAGACCATTTCCACAGAGTGACAGACCAGTTGCAAAGGACCTTTTCTTTTTGAAATAAAGTGTAACAGCAGTGATTGATGGTTGACAAACCATACCATATCCTAGCCCTGCTTGGAAATTAAAAAAAATAATAATGAATAAAATAAAATGACTAACCAGTGCTTAAATATTTCAATTCAACATTGTTACTGCAGATCATCTTGTAACATTGAGACAAAAAAAATAAAAGCTAATATACACGAAGGAAGTCCCTAAAGATACATTAAACACGTAAATTCTTAATGTTTTATAAACGTTTATATCCATGCAGAGACACTGGGGTGTTAACTGCTTCGAAAATTAAATTAAGCTTGCTGGTTTTACCTCCTTTTAACCTCGTGGTACTTCTACAGACCATCTTTTTCAAGATCACTCTGCACAGAGCTGAAATCAGTGTATACTAACCCTTATCCTGCTAAATAAGTTAAATGAAACTTTCAAGCCGATGGTAAAAACCAAAATTTTGCTATTTCAAAGGTACTTTTTGGAGACAGATATCTCCTTATCGGACAGTGTAGATCCAAGATCAGACTGCACGTTTTGTGCAGTCTGATCTTGATCTACACTGCCCGCAAAAGGTCAGTGAGTCGCGCTTAGCAGCCTAAGGGTTAAAAACGGATGACGCCTTTCAGCGCTAAAAATATGAACGCAACCATTTTCAGAGGCTGAAAGTACAATCCACTGAAACCCATTTTTATCCAAAATATTATATTGATCTATGCACTGGCAAAAGGGGGCTTATTGCATCTCCGTGATGCATTATACCAACCAAGCCATCTAGATGATTATGGATCCATAACAGCCACTTTTTTAACAACCGACTTAATATTGAGTTAGACTGGTCCTTGGACATACAGAAAACTGACCATTAGCGAAAAGTTTCGGCCAAGGTCAGCCTGCGCAGCTGACCTGGGTCGATACTTTTCGCAAATGCATTAAGCCCCCTTTTCACAGGGCATATTATGTTTGACTAAACGAGCTGGACGGCATCAATCCAAAGATTTCTTGGATCGAATCGCATGATGAGCGAGGTCAAACTTTTTGAACTACCAAGGCGACATAACGGCGTGTGAGTAATATAACTTGTAGGTAATAGTGTCACAATCGATGTAAGATAAATAGGTTTAAACTGGATCCAAGATTAGATTGCACGTCCTTTGCGGCCTTATCTTGATCTATACCATTTGCAAAGGCCCTTGCTTACGCCAGTGACGCTGAAAAAGATAAACAGACCTGCAATAACGCCGTAGGAAACGTAAAGATACGGAACGCTATTCGCAAGACAGCTCATCACCAATCCACCACTTGTTGTTATGGCTCCAGCGATGGTAACCGCTCGAAATCCAAATTTATTGCTAAGGGCAGATATAAATGGTCCTACAAAATAAAAGCAATTCAAGATCGGTTCAATGATAGACCGGAAGTATTCACTATATGTCTATGTGAAATTTGTACAGTCACTTTTAAGCGGTTAATAGATCTCAAGCGACTTTGTTCTAATCAGTATACATGATGATGTCACATCTGGTTCAATATAAATAGACGGAGTTACCGATTGCTTAACGACCATCCCGTCATCTGCAAGCCCAATACTGTATGTTTTTACTGAATTTGACGTGCACTTTCTACAATTACAAAGAGAAATATATCTAGTGGCATTTATCTTTTTTTTTTTTAATATGAAAATTTAATTTATCCTGTCACCTTCTACAATTTCGACCCGATAACAGGGTGCCGTATATTTCTTTTGATATCCGTCAGTTGGTCACGTGACCGCTAAGTGCGCACCTGCTAACTGGGACTATTTTCAACCAAGCGTCTTCCTGCCGTAATGAATCAATCAATCGCTAGCGAATACTTCTGCTCGTTTAATTGATAGTCTGTTATGTTAAAACACATTGTCTTCTTCACCACATTATTTTTCTACGGATATACGTCACGTTTAATAATTATGACGTAGACAATATCATTCATGACGTCATTATTGCAGCTGCATATCCAGAGGGTATTGTAAACACGGTTCTTCCTTTTTTAAAGTTTCTCATAGATCTAGTGAGAAAGATGTCAATATGTGCCTTATTTCGAGCGAAATGTTCAATTTAGTCGGATTTTAGATTATAATTGAGAAAAGGGATAAATAAAATAGACGGTTGGTGTCTTGGATTGGGAAAGTCGATCAAGTTCAGCTCCGAAAATTTTTTAAAGGTACGGTCTTTATCAATGTTTTTTTTTCCCGTTTGTTTGTTTTGTTCCGTTACTGTGAATGACAGGATAAATAGAATAGATGGCTGGTGTCTTGGATGGGTTAAGTTTATCGGTCTCGGCTCCAAAATTTATCCGGTTCGCCTTCGGCTCACCAGATAAATTCCTCCGTCTTGCCCGATAAACCCATCCAAGACTGTACACCAATCATGTATTCTCTATTTACAGCATAAAAACTAAAAGACGCCTTCAAGCATAAGTTGATATTGCAGGCAATGTGCAATATAATCATAGATCTACGTCGTCCGCTATTTTATGAAATGTTGGGGGGGGGGGGGGGGGGGCTTGGCTGTTTTTTTTCTTAATTTGTCGATTCGAATTATTCAACATTAGATCATTGTAGATCAAGATCAGACAATTAGTCCACCCAAAACGACTTCGAAAATTGCAACGTTTGTTTCCTTATGCTCGTTTGTAATGTCGATTTCATTAATGATCGAACTGCAGATAGCATGCAGTCTGATCTTGAATCTACACTGTCCGCTACTACAATCTGTATGGTGGTTAAAATGTCTCTTCATATTATTGAAATAATGTAAATTTTACGGCTTTCGGAAAGATCGAATTTATTTTTGCAGCGGGAAGTGGTAAGAGGTAAGTGCTACATTGAGTCCTCCGTTTGCAAGTGGTCAATTCGTAGTATATTGAATAAAACAATCCTAGGTCGGTCCCAGCCAGGGACTGTGTTCACTTCGGAGTGTCCTTTGGCAAGGCACTGCAGATTTCAAAACTGCTACTAGTTCATCAGGAGAAGTTTGACTGACCAGAGGGCTGTGACATAATTGTCATACTGTTGAAAGCAGCGAAAAACGCCATTCGAACAAACGAACAAAGAAACAAACAGGTAAACAAACAATCCTAGGTCGGTCCCAGCCAGGGACTGTGTTCACTTCGGAGTGTCCTTTGGCAAGGCACTGCAGATTTCAAAACTGCTACTAGTTCATCAGGAGAAGTTTGACTGACCAGAGGGCTGTGGCTGTGACATAATTGTCATACTGTTGAAAGCAGCGAAAAACGCCATTCGAACAAACGAACAAAGAAACAAACAGGTAAACAAACAAATAAGCAACAAGAAAGCAAACAACAAATCCAGTTACCTGTAATCATACACATCGCAAAATTAATCGAAGATATCCATGCTCCTGTTTCCTTATCCGAGTGGAAATGGTCCGTCAGATCCAGAAATATTATTCCGAACGTGTAGAAAATGCTGTCATACATGAAACATTGCATGAAACAGGCAAAACAAACAATCCATGCCCAACCACCGTCGAGGGCAACAACTTCTTTTTCACATTTACCAGCGGTCCTGGTCCGACTCTCCCTATCATTCTGTTTCTCATTTTTCAGTAGGCAACTTTCAGTGTCCATCTGCAGTGCAGCTTCGGTACTTTTTGCCTGTTAAAAGAGAACACCTTACCACGTACAGCGCCAAATTAGTGAAAAGGACGCTTTCAATAAGGAAAACAGCCAAAAATTGCTACTTTAAAGTTCTTTTGGGGCAAATATGAGTCAAAGTAGCAGACAGTGTAGATCTAAGATCTTGATCTACACTGCCTACAAAAGCAACGTTAGTCGGTTATAGTTCTTTGAGTATTCATTCTTTCAATGCCTGTTATAGAAACTCGATCTCTTTGGACGGCTGAAAATACAAGCCACTGAAACTCAGGAAGATACTGGCTCCAGAAGATTGGCTGTCTATATGGTGTTTTACTCCGCCTTCAACATTATTTCAGTCATATCACAGCTGCAGTTCACTTATTCATATGTGTCCTTGGTTGCACAAGTACTAGGCTAGGGCTTTGAAGTGTCTTGTCCAAGGACGCTTCCGCTAAATACCCAGCACATATAGTCAGGTTTGAACACGGCGCTTCCGAATTGCAAATTAAACACGTTCGCAAATGACCCACGCAGGACCCAGATGGGCATAAATATTAAACAAAAGGTTACCTGTTGCAATATTCCCTGTAGAATATTCACTTAAAAGTTGAGTAAGATTCTCTCTAAAACAGCATCCTATTGTACCGTTTGTTGACCTCTGCGGGTTCGTTTACCACAGCTCGAACCCTTTCCTTCGCCTCCAAAAGGGTACACAGCAAGCTTTTATGGACGACGTAGATCAAAATCAGACCTCACAGAACGTGCACTTTGATCTTTGATCTACGCCGCCTTATCTCTGTATAAAACGTGTAGATCTACTATTGAAGTGATACAGTAAAGAGTCGCATTTGTGTATTTACCGGCGATAAATATAAGCCTTATGACGTTAAATGAATTGAATGATAATTTCACACCAACATAAAAGACTCATCTCTTGCGAGTTCAACGGTCCTTTTCCGGAACAACCCCACCGAATCGGACTGCGTGAATCCGAGTTCACAATGCACGATCTGTGTAGTCTGAACTTGATCTACACTGTCTGATTAAGTTAACTGAGTCGCGCTCGGCAGCTTCAGGGTTATTGACATTTTATATTGCAGAGTAATATATATGAGCCGCGCTCTGGCAAAAGGGGGCTTAATGCATCTCCGTGAATCATTCTACCAAGCAAGCCATCACATATGTATTGACCCATGATAGCCACTTTTTTCAAGAACTGACTTAAGCATAAGGTAGACTGGTCTATGGACATACAGAAAATTAAACAATATCGAAAAGTTTCGGCCCAGGTCAGCCTGCGCGGACTGCGCAGGCTGACCCGGGTCGATATTTTTCGCAGATGCATTAAGCTCCCTTTTCCCAGAGCATGGCTCATATTATGTAAGTCGGCTTGTATGCAACAGATAACATTTTTTGTTTGCATATTTGCCTGTGAGGACTTGATCACCGTTTAGGTACGGAATACCGTTAGGGCCTTCGCCTATGAATTTGTTGATTTTAAACGCGATGCTCGATAGTACGATGGTGATAACGCGAAATCACGATACTACGATGGTGATAACGCGATAGTACGATGATGATAGTGCGATATAATATCGTGTTTTCATCATCGTACTATCGCTTTATCGTCATCGTATTATCGCGTTATCACCATCGTACTATCGCGTTATCATAATCGTACTAGTATCGCGTTATCACCATCGTACTATCGCGTTATCATCATCGTACTATCGTGTTATCGTCATCATACTATCGCGTTATCACCATCGTACTATCGAGGATCGCGTTTAAAATCAACAAATTTATAGGCGATGGCCCTAACGATATTCCGTATTTAGGCAAAAGCAAAAAATAGTTCCTCAGAAAAAAAAGCAACTTTGCGCTTAGTTTCTATGGATATCATCAAACTAACAGCAAAAACACAATTGACCTTCTCAGTGCCATAGACGAAAATAGAGGCTTTTGGGGACGACATAGATCAAGATCAGACTGCACAAAACGTGCAGTCTGATCTTTGATTTATACCACCCGCTTGTTTAGTCAACCACACAAGATATAAATCCGAGTCAGTGGATTGAATGTTCAGCCGTCGACACAGACCGAGTTTATATATTTGGGAATGAAAGTGTTTAAACATTACTCCATCCGTCTTTTTCCACGAAACGGAGCTGCAGAAGTGCCTGATATCAAGTTTTCAACTGAGACTACTTTTTGAAACATTTCTTGACGGTGAGGGGGTACTCCCTTCCAACATTACACAAACTGAGAGTCGGCACTGAGAGAAGTAAGCTGTTGTTGTGGTGGCCGAGCACGGTGACTCAGTCAGTAACGTACAGAGTTTACAATCCAGCGTCGCAGGTTCGATTCCGTGTTCGACCAAATACTTCCTATAATTCATTGCGACAGTATTCCGTCCTCTCTCACCGCTGTAGATTGTTCCGACGATACACATAATATATGTGTGTGGTAAAGCAGCTTAGAAAGAATGTTGCGCAAAGCACTGATGAGCGAAACTCCAGGAGAGCGTGTAGCTCTATCACAGGCCTTTGAAGCTCTATAGGTCTATCACGGAACACTAAAATCTTCCATGGTCGATCATCGAACACTTATAGCACATTGGTGCATCGCCTGTTTGTCACAGAATATCTTCAAATTTTCATTAACACTGTTTCTATAAATAGCACATTGGCGACTCCCTCTATATCGTATATTTTAGATGAGAGCTATTGCTTGATGGCAAGAGCCGTTTGGAACTCTCGAAGGTCAGGGTACAGAAGAAAAATCATTTATGAACCCATCTACACCGGTAACTAGGTTCATTTATCCGTTTTAGTTTATATATTATCTCTGAAAGGGGACGGGTGTCAAATTTTAGTCGATTTCGTTGCACACCTTGTCTTACTGTATACGATACAGAGGGAATCCCCAATTCATAGTAACGGTGTCCGATAATGGAAATTTCGTTATCCCTTGATAGACCAATGGAGTTTCAGAGGCCTATAGCTCTATGAACACTTGCTGTCGTGATACAATTGAAATGACGTTATACTTGACCATAATGAAAGCACTTTTAGACGACAAATAAATGTGGCTCAAGTGTCTTTGAAAGAGAATTGAAGGAAAGAAGAAAAATCTGGAAGCTGGCATTTTCTTCTCTCCCCACAATGTTTCCTCTCCTTTGGTTGATTGATTGATTGTATGGTATTTAACGTCGTTTTCAACATAATTTCAGTTATATCACGGCGGCCAGTGCACTTACGTGTCCATGCTTTCTTGGAGTTTCTGTTACCAGTACTCCGCATAATTTTCTTTCCAAGCTACTGGCTACTTTCCAACATAACCATCGTCGAAAGAATGGTTAGCAGTGAGAGAGGAATAAATCCTCTCGCAATGACAATTATCAATCCTCGGAAAGAAATTGGCCGAACCGGGGATCGAACCAGCGACCTCCTGTTCTCAAGTCCTGTACGCTACCCACTGAGCTACCGGGGCTCGGCCCTTCCCATTGAAAGACATCTCCTTTCGTTTACATCCGCAAAGTCTTGCAACTTTAAGAAGTCTACGATTTTTTGGTCTCTAGAAGGATTAAGAAACACTTCTTCCTCACACTCATCAACGCTATCTTTTAAAGGAAAAATGTTTCAAAGCAGTCTGTGCGGTGATGATAATGATTTAAAGTCTTACCGTTTAAGGGATCTCATCTTAAACCTTGTCAAGAGTAAAACTCTGATTTGTAAAACTTATCTGTTTCTTTACGGTGTTTGTTAATTCTGTGTTCCCAGTATAGCCGGACGAAGTCTCTTCTTTTCTCTGTCTTTGATTCATTGTCTAAAAGAAGATAGCCTTTATGTTCGCGACGTGGAAATGTTTGCGATTCCTTGAATTCAAAGAATCTATAAAGTTTTCCTTGAGCGTCGTTTTCCTCTTTATCTTCAAAATGTCTTTCTTTCCTAATTGATTAATTGATTGATTGACTGACTGACTGACCGACCGACCGACCGACCGACCGACCTACCGACGGCCAGACGGAGGTTAAGATGGACGAACGGGCTGACTGAGGGACGGACAGACGGACTGACAGATTAAAGGACTTTCACACGTAGGGAATGACGGGCGACAGAAGGAAGAAAGAGGGAACGGACAGACAGATGGAAGGAAGGACGGATGGACCAACCGACTGATTGATTGATTCATTGAGTAATTCATTTATTGTACTGCACAGCTTTTTATGGTCAGGGTTCTGATGATGAAAAATAAAAATTCTAACATTGCTTCAGAAGGTAAGTTCAGTAAAATTGTTAAATAGCAGTAACATACACAATTTTTGTTTGTTCGTCCTCCAACATACACCAGACCTGAAGTCTGTTTGATGAAATTGCAGTCAAGGCAAAACTCTAGACGACAACATTCACGCCAGCCCAATTTAAAAACATTCGTAGACGACATATTGAATTTGGGTCAAATGATAGGATCCGCCTTTTAAACGGGGGAAAACATTCATTTTCTGTTAGTGCCATAACGTTTTCAAAAAACCAACAATGTTTTCAGATAATCAAAATTAACCTTTGCGGACGGTGTAGATAAACACAAAACTTTATCTAACAGTCTAGATCTAACATAAAGAACACAGTCGCTAAAAATTTGACCTATCCAAAAATGAGTGAAAAATTGTTCTTAACAAAGATTGAAGCAGTCTTTGACATTGTATTCTTTAACTGTCTGTCCCTGCCAAGTCGCATCGTTAGATCTGTATTCTGCTCAAGGTGAAATGTGTGGTCTTTCTAGTTTTTCCCTTTAAGTTTTTGACGATGCTGGTCACTCTGGGGCCGTATATTTACCAACTGTTCTTATGAATGGTCTTGGTCTTTACATCTGAGATTTTCTAAATTAAAAAGTAACACAACTTCTGATTGGCTAAACCTAAACCAATCAGAAGTTGTGTTATTTTCAAATTTGGAAAATTCTGGAGAATAAGACTAAAAATGTTCCCAAGGATGACTGGTGAATACGGACATAACCTTAGAAACGATACACAAGATCGCAAACTAACTTAGAAGTTCAAGCATGATGGGCAAAACACTCTCTGTGAGGAATATCTCTGAAATTTCATTTTTCATTCCAATGTACACTGTAAAAAATAATTGGGCAAGTTACACCAATGATAGTGGCAACTCCGCTGCCACCAATATGAGTGCGAATTTACACCGGCTTAGTTATGAGAAAACTTACACGTTTTGTAGCGTAAATTATTTTTGTACGGCGTGTTAAGTTACACTTGGAAAACAGAATAAATGTTGCACCAATAATGGTGGCAGCGAAGTTGCCACCATTTTGCGTGTACTTTTACACCAAAACCTGGGAAAGATAAGACCGGATTCAGTCATAATATTCACCAACTTTGGTGTAAGTTTACACAGTACAATGGAATAAAGATTACACCAAAAGAACTTCTCTGACACTGATTTTGGTGCATTTTTACACACAAGGTGAGGACAGGTACTCCTAAACCAGTGTGAATTTAGTAGAATATTCGTCATTTCTTACACCAACACGGGAAAATCATGTCACCATTTGGGACTTTTTCTATTCAGATTTCGAAAAATAAAGTACATAATAAATAGCGGCGGCAGACAAAAATCTTGAGTGTTCACAGTTGGCTTTTGTCCTAGTGGGCTTCTGTCCTAGTCGGCTTTTGTCCTACACCCGATTCACAGGTATGGTCATATGTACTAAACTTTTGGCTTTGCAAAACTGGGTAAATAGTTGAAACTAACAGCATCCGCCTAAAATTCTAGTCAATACGAATAAGTAAAGGTCCAGACCCAGAATGTTATAGATTATGGAGAATGTGTTTGTGTATATAATGACAACAATTATATAAAAAATAATAATTTTATTAAAATTTTTATCCAAGAACCACAATAAGCAGAACTGCTAGTATAAGCTTATTACCTGATATCTAATAGATATAACTTGTCTTGCAGTTATCTTTTTAACAAAGATTATGTTTTTTTTTTTCTAAGATATATGAAGTTTAAATCTTGGAAACATTGTGGGACAAGGAGGATTTGCTTATCTCTTTACCAAACGACAAATTTATAGACAGGTCCGAATTTAAAGCATTTGCAGACGACAAAATAAATATGACTGAAGAATCAAAATTTGATTAGGGAAGGGTAGAAAACATTGTGGGAAAAGGAGAAAATGCTGGTTATCAGCATTTTCTCCTTTTCTAACAATATTTTCATAAGGCTTCTACCTCAGGGTCATCAAAAGTCGTTATTGTGTGCTAAAGTGTTAAAAGTAATTTTCCTTTTTCCCACAAGATGTTTTACCTCATACAAGCATTCCACATCAAACCAAAAATTAATGGTTTTCAAAATCATATTTGGTTAGTTTAAATTTTTAGTTGATGAAACTATATTGTTAATCATAACAATTCTGTCTGTGAAGGCATTTTCGCCAGTATGTTAAACTACATATGAGTTTGGTAAAGGATTAATGTAGATAACTTCTTAATATCATAAATTGATACTATGCTTAGCAGGCAAATCATCCTGGTACAAGTGTATTAGCTTCACACAAAAGCTGTCCTTCGTCTTTTACCAGAAAATCCTGTGTTTATACAATCTGACAAAAATGAATTTTGAAACCGTGCGTGCAAAAGAGAAAATGCTTGATACCAGCAAACTTTCTCTTTCACACATTACTTTTTACCATATTTATGACCAGTTTTCCTTTTCCCAGAATATTTTCTACCATGTTAGATAAAATAAACCTGATTGCTTGGAAAAAATACTCACATTTACCTATGTGAGTACACTGCTGGTTGTGTAAATAAAACCAAGTATGTCTCATGTATTTTCATGAGTAGCATTAACCTTTTCCCAAACAAGCCCTCGTTTTAATGTGTCTGCAGTACAAGTCTTTTGAAAACATTGCTGGAAAAGGAGAAATTGCTCGTAACAAGCAATTTCTCCTTTTCCTACAGCGTTTTCTACCCATTTGGAGAACTTTCTGCCATTTTCATCAAATTTAAAATTGTTGTCTGCAAACGCTTTCAGTTTGGAAGAGTCTAAAATTTGTCGTTTGGGAAAGGGTTAAAAAAAGGCAGTTAAAAATACAATATAACAATGAAAGTTAAGTAGAAACGAGCAGACAACAAAACAAAATGAACTAGAACTGTCGCAAAGCGGACTTATACCCCCCACCAGCATTTTGTCACTCAAGTACCACAATAATTGACCTTTTGCCTGTGACCTTGACTTTTGACCTTCGTGACCTGAAACAATAGGGCACCTCTTTAGGTCAAGAGCAACATTTGTGTAGTTTCACAGTCCTCGGTCAATTTGTTCTTGAGATAGAGCACGGAAACTGATTTCAAACAAAGTTTGCCTGTGACCATGACCTTTGACCATAATGACCCAAAAACAAGAGGGCACCTCCTTGGGTCAAGAGCAACACTTGTGTAAAGTTTCACAGTCCTAGGTCAATTGGTTCTTGAGTTAGAGCACGGAAACGAAAAGTCTACGGACGGACGGACAGACAGACAGATGGGGTGAAACCAGTATACCCCACTCTACTTTGTAGGTGGGGGGTATAACTATGTGTGTGTTTTTATAAGTATTTGCAATCACTTATAACCCTTCATCACACAATCCCAAGTTTGAAAGACCTTGATGAATAAAATTTTAGGAAACTTTTTGGAAAAAGAAGAAAATGCTAGTAACCAGCATTTTCTCATTTTCCCACAAAGTTGTATACCCTTTCAAACAGAAATTCCATCATTTAAACCATCTTTAATGTGTGGTCTTTGAATGCTTTAGTTTTGTCATATGGAGAAGAGTACAGGAGAATACATTATGTATATCAAGCTATTCAATCAAATTATGCGTTTGAAAAAAAAAATCACAATTACAAATTTAAAGCTACGCACAACAATTCCACAGGGCTTTTCAATGATCAAAACAGAGAATGTGTCAAACAGTATTTGCAAACTACAATATACATGTAATATGATAACCGTTTTTCTGCTTTGGTATGGAATTCCCTTTAACAATTATGAAATCTAGAGCAAAATCAATCAAAATACCATCTTGGGGTCGAGTTGTATTTGTATGGTATTGTCTTTGAATGAGGAAAACAATGTAGGAAAAAGAGAAATTCTCCTTTTCCAACACTGCTTTTCTCATAATAGTGCATCTGTAAAAAACAAGAAGAGCCCTGTGCACCGTAAATTAAAGGCCAAGTCTTGGCAAAAAGTAAACAATGCAGGTGTTAAAAAGCATTTAATTTAAATCATACCATTTAAAGAGATGGAAATTGTTGCGAAGATGGCAATTTGTTATTGCAAGTAAGTATAAGAGTTAGTTGCTGGAAGAAAAATGAACTTTAAAACCAGATAAAAAGTAAACGAAAGATAAAGGGAGGGACCTGGCAACCTTTTACCTAGTTTTGAATATTTTTTCTGCCAACCGGCCATACAATAACAGGTTGTCATCTTCACAATAATTTCCATACTTTAAAATGGTATGATTCATATGTAAATGAATTTTATCACCAAAACTGTTTACTTCTGGCTGCTATTGGGCCTTTAACTATCAGCCAGACTAATTAAAACTATGTGATTCAACACCATCATAATATGCACATGTATTCCCACTTGAATTGTATCTTAAAAACAATCCATGTGATACTCAGATAAAAATGAACAGCATAAAGCCTTCCCTTCAATAACAAAGACATATAATAATTGAAAATCAGGCTATGATAAACAATGGTTTGATTGCTAAAGGCCCAGCAGCAACCAAAAGTAAAACATGTTAAAGATGCATTTGCATCTAAATCCCACCTTTTTAAAGTATGAAATATATTATAAAGATGAGAATCTGTTATTGTACAGTCTTTCTTAGTGTCAGTCATTAGCATAAAAATTGATTTTAACACCAGGTATAGAGTAAACAAAAGATACAGCAACTTGGCAGCTTTTGACCGACTTTTAAATTTCATTTTTCTGCCAGTGACTAACACTTAGACCAACCATACAATAACAGATGACTACCTTTACAATAATTTCCAGACTTTTAAAAAAGTGTGATTTAAATTCAAATGTGTCTTAATACCTTCATTAATTACTATTAGCTGCTATTGGGGCTTTAAAGGGTTATAATATACAGGGTTAACTCTTTACCACACGACAAAATCTTAGACTTGTTCAAACTGAAAGCATTTGCAGACGACAATATACACATGCCTCAAATGATGAAAGTTGTCTTTGATATGATAGAAAACATTGTGGGACAAGGAGAAAATGTTTTCAAAAGGCTTCTTCCGCATTGGTGTTAAAATTCGGGATTGTGTGGTAAAGGCTTAAAGAGCAATACCTAACTTCCTAAGTACACTATTGAATATCATAAAAAAGAGTACCCTTTCTCTAACATATTAATTATTCCAATACCATTTCACTCCATTTTATTCAAAACAGTCTTATCAAAAGCATCCTTGCTCATATATGAATATACTGTTTTTCATATGTAGTAGAACCACAAAAGATCAAGTAACTTCCTCTCATAACTACAGAAAGTGTTTCTTCTGATTTCAGCATACATTTCAGCACTTCTAAAATTGGTATGTATTGGTATTGCCTTTCCCTGTGCTTACTATTATGGCAAAAAAAGATGGTAATGGGTTTTACATAATCAAACTTATTTATCAAATACTTTTTTCTTTTATATGGTGTATCCATTGCACTAACTACAGACTGAAAGATATTGCCTGTCATTTTTTCTGCAACTTGAGTCTGTATTTCTTCCTTTATCCCATTTGCCTTGAAGACTGACAATACAGCTGCTTTTGAATTTTCCAAAGTTTGACTGACAGTACATGACATTTCATCTGATATTGTATTAAGAGTTATAACTGGCAGATGCTCAAGTTCTTGTAGTCTCATCAAACTTTGAAAAAATGAGGATTGAAAGGTATCTATTTCCGACTTCCCATCATCATTGGAAGAGACATTCTGAGACTCTGTATCATTAACATCATCATCTAAAACAATTTCTCTGTGAGAACTTTGTAATCCAGTAATATCCTCATTTACAACAAAAATTGATCGGTATGTTTCTTTGAAATTCTGTGTGGTCATGAAAAAATGTTTGCGGGTCAAATGAGATGAAAATGAACTTGAAAGTGCATAGGTGTTATCGCAGTTCTCAAAAGGACATTGAATGGACATGCCTGTATCAATATGGTGTCTCAAGTGCTTTATCAAACCTGATTTGTTGCATAATAAATGCCTATCACAGTAGATGCACTTTATATCTTCACCTTCGGATTTACAACTATCTTCCCCATGCTGATCTTTGATAACTGTTGATGACGACATAGCTCCTTCATCTTTGCTACACAGACTGCTTCTATGTTTTCTGTAAATATGACACTTAAAGGAGGAAAATTTTTTGAAAGTGATTGGACAACCATTAATTCCACAAGGCAGAAAAAACCGTGCATCTCCTCTATGATTCCTTGAAACATGACGGACATAATTCGTTTCGTCATTCACTTCGTATGCACAAAACCCACACTGCATTTCGAACATAAAGTGAAATCGTTCAAAGTGAACACATTAAACAATAGTCTTTCTTCTTGTTTGAAGATTAAATACCTTGTTCGTATTGACGATCGATGGTAGTGTTGAGAGTATTTCCGTGCAGAACCATGTGCTGTCCGTCTCCCAGGTCTCCCAGCATGTCATGTCAGTCTGCGACTGAAAAAAGCTTCGAACGTTTCTTGCGGTAATGAGCGTTTGCGATGCGAAGACTTCGACTTTCAAGGGGAGTAACTCTAATAAAGTATAGTAACGCTGGAAATTCAAACGTTACACCAAGATCGGTGCGACTTGGTGTAGATTTTTATATAGATACCTACCTTAGATCTACCAGATACAAATAATTTCATTAAAAATTATTTTTTTAAATATTAATATCCACGTGAAAATATAGCCGCTGTTGTTGTAAACCTTGTTCGATTAGCGTTTAGCGATACAAGTTGTTTGGATTTAGGATGGGATCGACAATAACTGTTAGATCTACATCTAGATCTAGATACAATGCATTCTACCTGATTTTGGACGGTTCTAAAATGGTAAATCAGGGAAAGGACTTTTTTTTAGACTACAGCGTATAGGATCACTTCACGAAGAAAAAGTGACTAGGTTTGTGCAGGGACAAATGTTTACCTCTCAATGAGACGATTAGTTACTCAAATGAGTAAGGAAACTCCTTTCTCAAGTTTATTGAACGCGACGCATGGTGTTTCTATACACCGGTTGGTAAGATAGCACTGAAAGTAGTGTGACTTTTCCGAAAGGTGCAGACTTACACTAAGTGCAGTGTAAGAAAACATAAATCGGTGTTTTTAAGACATAACACAATTACTGGTGTAACATTATCCGAGATAGAAGATTAACTTTCTTAAAACGTGTTACATAACTGCTTATTAAGTGTAACTCAGTGTTACACTACTACTTGTGTCAAATAACCCGTATTATAGAGTAAAATAACACATTTTTTTTACAGTGTATTTTAGCTCATATGGACTATTTGTTTCCATTAAAAAGACCTGTACAATTCTGACAGCGAAAAGATCACACAGTGCCATTGCTCCTTGAGACAAGCTAGCTCTCTCTCTCTCTCTCTCTCTCTCTCGTAAGCAGTTTTAAATAAATATTAGCCCACGAATTTACATATGACCGAATCTAGCTACTACCATAAATGCTATCCTTGCTCTCTCTATATACCGGTATATATTTGCCGCGGTAGTTGACATTATATAAAGTTATGTTTTCTTTCCTTTTATTAATGTCAAAATAGGAATAACAAACATCATAGCTCCACTGATGGATATAATGGCGCCGCAGACATAGAAAGTAACGTCATAGTTTCTTGTTACGTCATACATCCAACCTAGAGAAAAAATAGTAAATTACTTTTGAAACTCGAACGACATAAAAAGTCTATTCTTCTAATTACAGAATCAGTTTAGAACGCTTGTATAGTAATGCGCTATAATAATGCGCAATGACAAAACTTACACTTCTACAGAAAACCTATATAATACATGTATATCTATAGGGGATCCTCTTCAGAATAGTTCATTGGCGCAGAAACTGCACTGTCCACAAAGTATCTCTAAACTGACAGAAAACTGTATGATATGTCCCCAGACATCCAGAAATTAATCCCATTTCAGATTATTTATGTGCTAAGGTCTATATGCAGTATGCAAAAGTACAACATTCAAAAGATCATTCATGAATCCTACAGAGAAAGATGATTCAAGCCCCTACCTCCAAATGGCGTGCCAACAAAAGTAGCAATACCCGAGAATAAGTGAAGAATTCCAACTGCCTTGCACACATCTTGAGCTCCGACCAGATCAGCAATAAGGACATATACCAGTATCGCCGACAGGCCTTTGGTAAAGAAAATAATGATAACAATTAAAGTTAAGCCATTATTCTTGTCGATAGCAACATTATGTTTGTAAGTAAACGTGACGAAGATACTGCATCGATACTATGGACAAAGTTGAACATTTCGTGCCATTAAAATAGATCCTTGAACATGACGGAAGGATATGTGGTTATGTTATGTCTAAAAACATTTAAACACACAGCCATATAATTCTATTAACGTTGTTCCATCAAACACATTAGAAATTTGCTCTAAAGCAAATTTTCAGATTCCGCGCTTCTAAGACTGAATTTCAAAAATTGCTCGCGAAAGCCTCGAACGAGCAAACTTAAAAGACCTGATAAAGATACAATATCAAGCCATGTTTATACAGATTGAACATTATGTCTTTCTGGCAGTCCAAAGGGAATTTAATCCTCTCAGCATGATAAGCGAAAATAGGGGCTTTGGGGGACGGCATAGTTCAAGATTAGATGCACAGAATATGAAGTCTGATCTTAGATCCATACAATTGGCTTGTTTAGTCAAGCATGTTTCAGATAATATTTCTTTCTGAGTTTTAGTGGCCTGTATTTTGAGGGTTAGAAAGAGGATGAATTTTAATAGTTGGAGAATTAGCCCTAAGGGTTATGTAAGGAAAAAAAGGGTATGCTGAATGATGGACAAAATCCATGTCGGGATGTAACCCTTAGGCTGCAAAGGGCGACTCACTGACCTTTTGCGGGCAGTGTAGATCAAGATCAGACTGCAGTCTGATCTTGGATCTACACTGTCCGATAAGGAGATATTATACCCCAAACCATAACTCTGAAATAGCAATGTTTAGATTTTTACTATCGATTTGAAAATTTCATTTTAGTTATTTAGCAGGATAAGGGTTAATCATAATTATTAATATTTTGACTAAATAGCGAAAAGAGGGCCTCCTTTGACGGTATCAACCATTATAGATCTTTTACAAACCATTTGACCCAAAGACTAATTATATATAGCCTATACAGTATATATTCTAATCACTTATGTAAAATATACTTATGCGGTGTTCTGCTAAAAGGGGGCTTAATGCATCTCTGTAACCCATTGTCCCAAGCAAGTCATCACATAATTTTTATCCATAAAATCAACTTTTGCCTAGTTAACAAGCGACTGCATCATGGGGAAGACTGGTCCCTGGACATGCAGAAATTGACCAATAGCAAAAAGTTTCTACCAGCGTCCGCCTCCGCGGACTGAGCAGGCTGACCTGGATCGATACGTTTTGCAGATACCTTAAATCACATTTTTTCACAGAGCATTGCTTATTTACATTCTGCATAGACCGTAAGCGAACAATCTCCATCTTCCATTTACCCCCGGTACTTTGATCCGATTCTATGACTTTCGTTTTGTAACTTCTTGGCCAAATAACGGTAATGAATTGTTCCGAAATACCTTGAAAAAGTCCAAATAGTATCGAGATCACTAGAAGAATCTCAAACGATCGGCATACAGGTGTTAGAATGACTGCCAAGCCACTAAAGAACACACAGACACTGTACATATTTACTCGGTTAACTCCGGGGTGGTCTAACAGTACGCCAAACAGTACTCGACTTACGACATTAGCAATACCGACCGCTGACAGTAGCCAGGCGCTACGGAATGTGTCGATACCTGGAAAAAAATAATTGTTGAATCAGAGTTCCTATCCAGCGACCACACTCTCAGTATTTAGTACATTTACCATTCTTTTTAATTAATTAATTAATTAATGATCTCAATAAACATGACTTTTTATAGTTTAGTTCTATTTGCTGTTTAAATCAAAGTACTGAAAGTACTAAAAGAAGGTGATGGTAGAAATTTGATAGGAAATAGATTTTAATAGTGGACAGTTTCACTAAAATCCATTCATTTGACGGTTAACAACACTTTTTTTTCCAAGAATGATAGCTTTATTTCATAACTATGTTTTATAAAATCATGTATCTTAGCGTTTCGCATTCGGTTTTAGGTGTTAGGAAAGTGGTTTCAGGTGTAATGACAGTGGATTAAGGGTGTTTTTAGAATGGTTTTGGGTTGTCGTAGGGTGTTTCTCTAACTTATTCATCCTCAATGTGGACTTTAGAAACTTGGCCATGTCAAAGCTGCGAAACGACGCCAAGATCAACCCTGGGCCTAATTCTATGATATGTAAATTTGAAGTTCATTGTTTGCGTAATTGGTTTGCACAATTTTTCAATCCGCATGTTATTTTCACATATCAAATGACACAGACGCGTCTGTTCATTGATCGATGAGGACCTAATTTTCTTGAAACAGAGGAGTGATTTGTCGTCACGGGACTTCTCTTTGACAGTTGACATAGGATGGTAAGACCTGAAAGGTCATCACCTTCTAAAACTGCAGCAGACGAGAGGAATGTAAAAGTCGTAATTATACAATAAGTTACGATAATAAATAATAATTAGAGAAATAAACGATCTTACATAAGTAATCTTTCTTACCTGCATGGTTTGCCAGATCAGGCAAGTAGATAAAAGGTATGTGGTATGCCAAACTATAGAGAGCCGAGGACACGGTGTATAAACAGAATGGCACATCTACCAGTAAAGACATGTCAAATGTTTCAACAAGGAAGTGCTTCGCAAATTTCTTGATATCTTCAATTTTGTACGTTACTTCATTTTCAAATTTACTGTCCAATGGTTTGGCTTCACTGGTATTTTTCCCATTAGTTTTTGTTAAATCTTTTTCTGTATTTTGAATTCTCTTGTGGTCTTCTTTTACATAATGTATTTCATATTCTCTATCAAATGATTCATGACACGAAAAATTGTTGAGTACAGTCTCTTCGCTGACTAGGACTACAGGCGTACAGTCTATAGAGTTCTTCTTTTTAATGGCTGTCTGGTTATCACTGATGTAATGTTCAGTCGGAAGGGGCCGGTAAATAAGTCCACATACGATGCCGTTCAACAGAAGTGCACCTTGTATCAGAAACGTTCCGCTCCAAGTATATTGTTGTAACAGCCGTTCTGTCAGGGGACTCATGGCAAATAAACCTAGACCATTTCCACAGAGTGACAGACCAGTTGCAAAGGACCTTTTCTTTTTGAAATATAGTGTAACAGCAGTGATTGATGGTTGACATACCATGCCATATCCTAGCCCTGTTTGGAAATTTAAAAAAAAAATAAACAAGTGAAAATTGATAAATAAAGAATGCTTCAATAGGTCTTTTTAAGATTAATTTTATAACCATCTTATAATATTGAAAAAAAATCTGCAAGATGGAAAGCTGTCATAAAGGATAATTCTTTTTTTAAAATTCTTCTTGCTCTGCGTTCATAGAAAGGATAAAGCAATGTAGCCTACTCTACACAGACAATAAGATATTTGCTGCCTCGAAGGTTCAGACAAGCTCTCTGCTTTTAACTCCTTCTAACTGAGCATACCTAATGGTATTTCGACGGGCTATCTTTTTCAAGATCAACTTTAAGAGAACTGATCTCAGTGTAAAATGAAAACAGAGTAAAATTAGGACTAAGTCTTTCAGCGCCAAGTTTATAAACTAGACCTGTTTTGTCTGCTGAAAATACAATCTACTAAAAATTATGTTTTTATCTAACATGTTTGACTGACCAGACGGGACGGTATAGGTCCAAGATCACGGTCCGTTTTCACCAACCACTCTTAGGAAAATTCTTAGTCTAATAATAGATTAAAAAGTTACACAACTTCTGATGGCTAAACCATTTGGTCTAGCCAATCAGAAGTTGTGTAACTTTCAAATTTAGAAAACTCATGAAATCACGATAAAGAATTCTTTTACGAATGCTTGGTGAATACAGCACCCAGACTGAACGTTCCGTGCAGTTTGATCTTATACCATCCACAAATGCCTCTCGTTTGCGGGGAGAGTAAAAACAAACCTGCAATAACGCCATAGGAAACATAAAGAAACGGAATGTTATTCGCAAAACAGCTCATCACCAATCCACCACTCGTGGTTATGGCCCCAGCGATGGTGACCGCTCGAAATCCGAATTTATTGCTAAGGGCAGATATAAAAGGTCCTGTAAAATGAAAGTAAACGTAAAGGATCGCTTCATCATAGCAAAATAATTTGTAAGATTTCATAAAAAAGATAAAAAAAAAACAAAACTTTTTCTTGCACAATTCTCTGGAACATGCATCTGGTTTGGTGTTTTAATGAAAAAGTCCATTTTTCGTCATTTTATCAAAGATTAAACCGGCCTTGCGTTGTCTTACTCAGAATTAGTTGCTTTCCCGGACAGGTCTATATAAAGATCAGGCTGTCAGGTGTGACGTTCAACACTCTTGCCTTCCTCTAAGCTTAAGATATGCAAATGTGTCCCTCCTGTGCAAACTGCTAATTAATAGTACTTTCATGTAGACGAGAGCTGATATTGAGGTTCTTCTGTTAAAGTGTAAACGCATTATCCCTGAAAGGGCTGGAACCAGCTTTTGCAGTATCTGCATCTGCAGTACAACCTAAGACTGTCAATTCTATATATCTAGCACTACATGGGTTAATTCAGCGCTTTGAGGGTTAATGTAGTCTAGTGTCAACATTCAATGTTCAAATTATGCATTGTCATCGTATCTGACTGGTTAGTTTCCTTTAGTTATGAGTTTGTTGCCATTCATTCTTTGGACAAAAAGTTAAAATCAAAAATGGATGGTGAGATCTATCTACAACGTATAGTCGCATTGTACGATATTCTAAAAAAATAACCTAGGCAAAACAAACGTAAAATATTTGTGTTCCTATAGTCGGTTGAAATGCCAACGTATTCAATTTACTTTTCAGTCTAAGGACTAACTAGAATGAAAATATATTCACATTCGGGTCCTATTTTTTAGGAGCAGTAATACATGCGTTTGTATATATTCAGGACTCCTAGTCCAATCCTGCTGGCGGCACTGTTCTTGTTTGAATTACTGGAAAACATATGCATGCATAGTATCGGTAAAACCAAATAAATGAGAAAGTAATCGTGACCTGCAACGATGAAGAAAGCGCCGTAAAACACAATCCAAACTTAACAAAAACAAAAAGTGATTACCTGTTGTCATACACATCGCAAAATTAATGGACGATATCCATGCTCCGGTTTCCTTATCCGAGTGGAAATGGTCCGTCAGATCCAGAAATATTATCCCAAACGTGTAGAAAATACCGTCATACACGAAACATTGCATGAAACAGGCAAAACAAACAAGCCATGCCCAACCACCGTCAAGGGCAACAACTCTATTTTTACATTTGTCAGCGGTACTGATCTGACTCTTTCGGTCTATCTGTTTCTCATTTTCAAGCAGATGACTTTCAGTGTCCATCTGCAGCACAGCCTCGTGACGTTTTGTCTGTTAAAAGAGAATGAATACATTTAAGGCCCAGTGGCGGCATAAAGTAAACAATGCGGGTGTTAAAATGCATTTAGATTTAAGTCATACCATTTTAAAGTATGAAAATTAGTATGAATATGACAATCTGTTCATTTGGCCTATGTGTTAGTAGCTGGCAGAAAAATGAATTTTAAAACAGTGTAAAAAGTTGCCAAGTAGTTCCATCTTTTGTTCACTTTTTACGTAGTTTTAAAATTCATCTTTTCTGCCAGCGAGTAACGCTTTGACCAACCGTATTGTTTACTTTGATCGCTACTGAGCGTTACACACGTAGTGGTCTAAATTAATGACATGAGCACTTTCTACTCGGAAAACAGTCAAACTATTGCTATTTCAATGTCCTTTTGCTCAAAATATGTATCAAGGTAGCGGACACTGTAGATTTAAGATCAGACTGCACGTTTTGTGCAGTCTGATCTTAATCTACAGTGTCCGCAAAAGCACTTGAGCCGGAACCAGTTCTTTAAAGATTAAATTCTTTCAACGCCTGATATATAAACTCGACCTCTTTCGACGGCTGACCAAAAAAAAAACAATCTACAGAAACTTTGGAAGATTCTTATCTTAGATCGCCCATGGTACCAGAAGATTGAATGATTTTTACTGAATGTTTTCACGCCACATTATTTCAGTCATATCACTGCAACAGCCATCCTCGGAACCCGTGTTTGAAGCGTTACGTTACTCTCCATGTATCACCACTGGGAAAATTGACTAGCAAATCGTCGTTTCTTATGAATATTCATATGGTCGGGAAGTACCCTATTAACCAATCGAAAGATCGATAACATAATGATACTCTCTTGTAGAGAGGATAATTTCATTTCTTCCGTTACTAAAATTAACCCTGGGAAAAAACCCAAGGTTGTCAACAAATATGGCGGCCGTCGGCGTGCTTGTCTCCTGTGAGATATGCCATTCTGCAATACAGGGACGACACTATCGATATTTGTGTACGATTTTACCTGACAATCTTTCGGTGTTACTTCGAAAATCTCTTTTAAACGCTTCTCGATGGTGGTGTTGATGGGCGCCGCCATATTTAAAGTATCGCTAAGCTTGATTTGCAACGAATGATGTGATTGGATATCGACAAGTAAAAAATAGAAATGACAGGCGTATTTGTGATAAAAATAGTTTAAATTTTCTCAAAGAAAAACTGAGATCACCAATCAAAATGCTTCATGAATAATTCATGAGAACGAGAAAACACCATCGAAATAACCCAGGGGCGATTACAGAATGAGTCGAAACTGGGTCACCGAGGATGTGCATTAGCTCACTTATTCATGTGTGCTCTGAGTTGTACACTACTGGGCTAGAGTTCTTCTGTGTCTTGCCCATGGACGCTTCCACTAATTACCCAGCATTTAGAGTCAGGATTGAACCCGGGGCCTCCGAAAAGCGAATCCAATACGTCCACTACTGACCCCCGCAGCACCCAGATGTAATTATCAAACGAGAGATTACCTGTTGCTGTAGTCCTAATGGAAAATTCACTTTAAAGGAAAATGCTTTCTAAAACAGTAGGCTATGTTAATTTCCACATTGTAGACCTACTGTTTGTTGACCTCTGCGAGTTACACCGTTAACCTTTGCTTTAGAATAACCCTTACATCCGCCACCAGGGTTGACAGGGAAGGCTTATTGAGGACGACGTAGATCAAGATCAGGCTGTCCCGAATGTGCAGTCTGATCACAGATATACACCGTCCGATACGCCATTCTAAACTCTTTATGAACTGTATCAACCTTTTCTATAGATAGAGTACATGTAAGTAATGTGTATTTGGCGGAGAGAGATTTTTTTTTTTAAATCGCAGTGTAACACTTTGACCCTAATGGCATGTTTAAGTAGGCTTGTATGACGCATAGATAACATTATTTTTTGCATGTCTGCTTGTGAGGACACAAACAGTTCCCTGGTTGGATCAAAGCACTGAAAGCACTGCTGAGTGCGTTAAATCCAACTCAAGTTAAAATAAAACTGCTAAACCAATATTATGAGCATGTATTGCTGAACTACATCGATATGTGAGTAAGAATTGAAATAAAAATGTAACGTTCTCGACTGACGTTATCATATAAAGTGAATTAGACGTCATCATGAATTTTATGAAATACATGTATGCAAGCAAAAATCAAGCAAATATAAATATAATTTAAATAATTAAATATATAGCAAGTAAAAATTTAAATTTATTAAAAATGCGATGTAAAAATCCTCTGACTTATGAATAAAGCTACATGTAATGCTCTTCAAATTCCCAATTCCCTCTGTTCAATTCTTTCTGGAATATATTTCAGATTTAGAATGCATTCAAACAATTTGAACCCTACCAGAAACTTAAACTGGTAATGATTAAATGGAACTGACTCATATTTCTTTTTCATGACAGACAATTCTTTTAGATTATCTCCCTTGATTATCATTTTACACCATAACATTGTTGGTACATGTATTATACATACAAGTTTTCTGGACAGAAAATGTTCAGCATAAGTCTAGATGATTATGTCTGGCACAGGAGGCATATTCTTTTCATTATTTCCTGAGAGTAGAGGTTTTACCTACAAATCTCCATGGTCAAGTTGACAGCGGGTATTCAAAGATAGCATGCATTAGAAATGTGTGAGCTCTTGGTGCTCATGTTGAATTGCTAATGTTCCTCTTATGAGACTACATGCAGAGTAGAGGCTTCAATTACCAGTCTGGGTCACAGTGAGGGGTTTGAATGTTGAGTGTTGGTCATATGCACTGATCATTTATGATACATTGAAAGACATGTGAAATCTTTGGGGCATACATCTGTTTTTTCGAAAAGGATTGTTTAGCATGTAGTTTAATGATAAAAGTTATGTTCAAATGTGCTGAATATTCAACATACAGCAAGATTTGTATCGTTTCATCTATGTATGGGCTTGTTTCAAAACTTTACAGTTAATGTAAAACAAAATATATAACAAACAAGCTGCAAACTATTTAGAAATCTTTAATAACCACTGTTTGAATTATCTTTGAGTAATCATCCTTTGCAGCCATTGATATCTTGGCGAGTAAAAATGACATTTTTGGAGGCTTATATTTTCTTTTTGAAATTTAATTGCAGTACTCGTATAGGTTTCTTATAGACTAGTGCTCTGATTAAGCTAATTATGGCTCATTTATCTGTCGGATAGTAGAGCAATACAGGCTCTAGATTGATAGATATATTTATTGTTTAACTTATGCTTTTTGTTTTTGTTTTATTTCATTTACCTGCTTTCTCCCGTTTTCTCTGGTTTTTCATGTCGCTTTTAGTCTTTTCGTGACGTTCTGGTATTTACATAGCAGTCCCTGTCGCGTCTTTTCGCTTTTAGGTGACTGAAACAAACCATTCCTACGCTTGCTTCTTCCCTCTTGTCATAGGTTTTAAATTCTGTTATGATTTTTTGTATTTCTTGACGTATTTATCATGCAAGTTGTATAACTTTCCCTAGTGTTAGCGTCGTTATAATGTTGCATTAATGCCAAACGGAATGTTGTGTGTTCTTAATAGTACTATTTTGCCAAGTATTGATATTGCGATGTTAGGTACCCAAGATCAAATTTTTTTATTTCAAAATCCGATTCCGTGTTCGGCAAAATTCTGTCCTATAATCGATTACAGCAGTATTCATCCCCCTATCACCGCTGTATGCTGTTTCGATGATAAGTGTGTGGGAAAGTAGGAAATGGCTTAGAAAGTTTGTTGCCCAAAGTACTGGTAAGCGAAACTCCGGGAAAGCGTGTATAGATGACGGGCTGTCGCAATGTGAGTGAAATAATGTTAACCCTTTACCAAACAATCCCTGGTTTTTACTACCCTGAGATAGAAGCCTTTTGAAAATATTGTGGGAAAAGGAGAAAATGCTGGTAACCAGCATTTTCTCCTCTTTCCACGCCGTCTTGCTCAGACTCATTAACAGGATTGTTTGGAAAGTGTTTAAAAACAGTCTTTGAGATCATAATAATGATTTAAAATCTTACCTTTTTAGAGAAATCATTGTACTCGTCGTCAATTTCAAAACCCTGATTTGTATAACTTTCCTGTTTCTTAATAGTGTTTGTCAATTCTGCGTTCTCCGTATAACTGGACGAAGCACCTTCTGTTCCTTGCCATTGGTTCATTGTCTAAAACGAGACACACTACACATCAGTGTAAATGTTCGCGAGGAAGAAATATTTGCGATTTCTTGAATTCGAAGAATTCACAAACTTTTCCTTCAACGTCATTTTCCTCAAAAGTGTGAAGTTCCCTTTTTGACTGACTGACTGACTGACTGACTCACTCACCCACTCACCGATTGATTGATTGATTGATTGATCGCTGGACGGACGGACGGACGGACAGGCGGGCGGACGGGTTGACATTAATTAATTCATTTATGTTATTGTCAAGCACAGCCTTTAATGGCCAGGGTTTCGATTACAAGTTACATATTCTGACAGATTGCTTCCAATGGTAAGTTCAGTAAGATCGTTAACTTAAAAACCAGTAGCCGAGCTCAGTAGCAGAGCCAGTAGGGTACAGGACCTGAAACCGGGTTTAGCTTATTCGCATCCGCAGCTCGACCATTTTCTTTCTGATTATCGTTGCGACAAAATTTATTCCTCTCTCGCCGCTGATATTTGTTTCGACAATGGTTATGTTAAAAAAGAAGCCAGTGGCTAGTGAACTATATTCTGCAGAGTAAAAGAAATCTTCGGGAAAGCATAACCATTTGCACTGGCTGCCGCTGTATAATTGAAATAATGTTGAAAACGGCTATAAACACAATACGAACAAATAAAGAAATCAAAACCAGTGCGCCATCTGTGAATAAACAAGCAATTTCGTTGAAATGATATCCCCCGCCGAAAAAGACCTTTTCAAAAATTTACGCGACCGCGTAACTCAAAATCGCTCCCAGTCAGCTATTTTGCATCGAGTCAAAAAAAAAAAAGTATATCGGCAGAATAGGTTATTGTGCACACATATAAAGTTTCACGAAATTCCGTCCAATGGTATTGGATATATTTTCCCGGACGGACGAATGGACGCACGGACGGACAACGCTAAAACTATATCCCTCCGCCTTCTGCGGGGGATAAAAAGAAAAAAGAAAAAAGAAACACTCACCGTGTTCAGGTCTGTCGACGAGTCTGTTCTGTAACTTTTTCCTCTAAAACAAATCTTGTGTCATTTCAGTCCCGGAGTTTTGTAACATAAGATACAAATCGCACCTTCCATTTTTGTACCATACAGTGTATCGTAACTTATATCTTCGACCTCCCACGTACATCAGACCTTAAGTCTGTTTGATAAAGATGTAGTCAAGGCTAAACTCTTTTCTTGATGTCAACATTTCAGATCTGTCCAATTTGAAAGCATTTGCAGACGACATTTTAAACTTGGTTCAAATGTTAGGATTTGTCTTTTAAACGGGAGGAAGCATTTGCAGGAAAATGAGAAAACATCTGTTTGAAAAAGGAGAAAATGCTGCTTATCAGCATCCCCCACCCCCACATTGATTAAAAAAAAAAAAAATCAGACAATGTTTTCGGATGATCAAAATTTTTGACCTGTCCAGTTTAAAAACATTTGCAGACGACATGTAAACGTGGCTCAAATCGAACGGTTTGACTTCCAAGCGACAGAAAACATTTGTGGGAAAAGGAGAAAATGCTGGTTACCAGCATTTTCTCCTTTTCCCACAGTGTTTTCAAATGCTTTACTTCCCAGGGTCGTTATAACTAGGGTATTGTTTGGTAAAGGGTCAAAACGAGTAAGTAAAAAGTTTTTAATGAAATCGTGACCCTTGTTTTGATTTTATTCCAAAAGATAGTTTTTTCACCTAACGACAAATATTTAGACTTGTCCAAATAGAAAGCATTTGCAGACGACAAATTAAATGTGGAACAAATCCTGGTATTTGCCTTTGAAAGGTTAGAAAACATTGTGGAAAGAGGAAAAAAATGTTGGTTACAATTTCTCCATTTCCCACAATATTTTCAAAAGCTTCTTATCCTTGGGTTGTTAAAACTCGGGATTGTTTGGTAAAGAGTTAACCCTTTACATCCAGAAACAATTCCGTAGGAAAAGTATTTAAAAAAAATGTGATGAAGCGATAATCAGCATGAATTGTGGTTCAATACACAGATATATGAAAACATTGTGGTAAAATAATGAATGATTAGGACCGAGCAATTTTGCTTATGCCGCAGTGTTCTACGAAGAGGCCTGCTGGAAAGGAAAGAGAAAGAAAGTCTTCTGAGTGTAAAAGTGACTTGACACAAAAGAATAAAAAGCCAAGAATGAGAGCAATTTCACCTTTTGTCGCAATCTTTTCTAACCTATTCAATTAATATCCATACTTTGCGGGTTTTTATTGCTTTTCGTTTCATCAACATTAGTACTGGAACATTGTTTTATACCGCTTCAAACAATATCTCATTTCTTTCAAAGGTACCTCTCGCTTCTTAAAATAAATTTTATTTTACATGAGAGAAAACCTGGGCCTCTGCAGGACCTTGTCCAGTGAGGGGGCTGCTCGACGATATCTGAGAATTTAGTTCAAGTATTAAATCTTTCTCATGTATGAAGTAAAAGGTTAAAGTTATTTTTAAAAGATATTAAACAGTCATGTTGCGGATGATTAGTATAGCGTTAAAGATCGGATGACGTGACCTTGAAGGTTCTTGGTTCGTTTTTTAACCCTTATTGCCCCTAATTAATGTAGTGGACATTTAATTAAACCTGAACCGAACGATCCCTGTGGTAAAAGGCTCTTGAAAACATTGTGGGAAAAGGAGAAAATGCTGGTTACCAGCATTTTCTCCTTTTCCAACCATGTTTTCAACAATTTCAAAGACGTATCCTGTCTGGAACCCTCACATACAGAGAAATGGTAGATCACACGTGCATTTTTTTTTCACAAACTTCTTCTATAACCTAAATTAGCCTATAGAAGACAAGGTGTTGAACTATGTTAAGGATAGGCCACCCTAATTGGATTCGTGTAACATCTCCTTTCATCGTACGAATTCGGCTAAGTCTCGGGTAATCCGTAATCGATGCGGGGAACCAGCATCTATCGGCCAAGCAAATGCTTTTCAAATTGTACAAGTCTTAGTTTTTGTCACATTTTCTCTTTAAGGATAGGGCACCCTAATGGGATTCGCGTAACATCGCCTTTCATCATACGGATTCGGCTAAGACTCGGGTAATCCGTAATCGATGCGGGGAACCAGCATCTATCGGCCGATCGATTACGGGTCACCAGAGTCTTAGCCGAATCCGTACGTTTTTCGGCGATGAAAGCCTATGTTACAGGAATCCGCATAAGGGTGCCCTATCCTTAAGTGACGAACTCGTAACTTGTATGTTTTTTTTTTATTGTTTCCCACATATCTCCTATGAACGTGTATGGAAAAAGCCGTTACTTTCACCGTGTGCTACATGCATCTGATTGATCACTATTCTTTGCAGCAATTCGTAGCTATTTCAAACGCATATCGCTAAGTTTCGTCGACCAGACTCGTTCAGAATATTCACCATGGTAATAAATGTTCCCATTTCATGGTGGTGTTAGAAAAATCTATCTCCCTCGAAATTCTTTTACCTTTATAACTGTCTTAATATATATCTATTTATCTTCTTCCATGTAATAGATCATAGATAAACTACAGCAAAATATAGTAAAAGTATTGACATTTTGTCCAATATAATTTGATTTAAAGGAAGTTTACCAAAGAAAAAAAGTGCCCGTGGAGTACAGAAGTGCCTCTTGCTCTCGATGTTATATACTTTAAAAAGATAACGAAACTTCCAACCTCGGTGAGTGCTAATATAGTAGACCTCCTTGCTGTGCATAGGTAAATGAAAAGGTAAATAGGCTTAGTATTTTCTCCAGTGTATGAGATATAGTATGTGAAATCAAAGGACTGACAGTCACAATTTCTGTTGTCTGAATTCCTGCATGAGTTTTTTTTTTTATTCGTTTTCAACACTATTTGTTTCTGTCTGCATACTCATTCCTTGTTCAGCGTACTCTCTAGTATGTGCTCAAGATCGAACAGTTTGATACGAGCCATTCTCTATTAAAAAGGGGCATAATGTATCTGCAAAAAGTATCGATTCAGGTCAGCCTGCGCAGTCCGCGCAGGCTGACCCGGGTCGAAACTTCTTGCTATAGGTCAGTTTTCTGCGTGTCAAAGGACCAGTGTACGTCACAATTCAATCGGTTATTGCACAAAATGGATTTTATGGATCCATACTTTTGTAATGACTTGCTTGGTTTTTTTGTATCACGGAGATGCATTAAACTCCCTTTTGCCAGAGCATGGCCCATACAATTTGTCTTGTTGAGTCTTTCCGGTGCGTACTTGTCACGTTCATGAGACTGATATCTAACAGAAAAACTTACTTTTCTTCGTGTGCAGGACTGATTTTTGCAAGATATGCTCTGTTTCTTTGTGGATGTAGAATGTCATTTGATTCCATTTCGCAGGTTTGACTATCATAAAGCATGCTGCAGGATTCATGCCTGTCACCACTGAACATGCTCTCGACAATGTTTACTGTGAGACAACAGGCAGCGGCTTGAATAGAGTGCTGTGCACAGAAATTGTATAGAAAAAAAAAATGTTAACATTACGTGTATGAACAATATGATGGTTAGAGTAATTAACTCCCTTTAATGAATACAAACGAGATAGGCTGGGCCCAGGGTTGGATCGATTGTATAGGGGTATCAACTGAGACTGAAGTAGGTATATCTCTATTGACACGTTGGATGCATAACTTTGTTTGGCCTCATAAATCACTCGATATGTTTGTATATAGTTACATAATATACGCTCGTATGTCATTAGTATTATGGACCGGAGGCCCTTATACTTTAATAAACGTTGTCATTGTCATTGTCGTTAGGTGCCCAGGCTAGATGGTTTCGTTGTATTTGTCTGCCATTGTTTGTCAAATTTGTCCTCTGTAGCAACTTCCTGATCGTAAAAGCAGGTCCACTGGCTGCTCTGTTATAACCGAAATGCTGTGTAAAATGGCTTTAATTACAAAACAATCTCAGCTGTAAACGTCATTCGAACTGAAGCTATGTCCTTAAAAATAATTATAATAATGAACACTGATGTTTCATTAACTCTTAACAGGATGACAAAATTTTAATCATATTGATAGTATTTGAGGACTACGAATTAGATTTAGCTAAAACGACGAAATCGTCTTTGAAAGTATAGAAAAGATTTTGGGAAAAGGAGAAAATCCCGGCTACCGGCATTTTCTCCTTTCCCATAATGTTTTCAAAATCCACCTTCTACAAAGTCTTAAAAATCGTTGGTACTTTAATAAAGGTTAATAATGGTATCAAAACGGGGATGAAAACGCCGTTGTCGATATTATCTGAATAATAATGAAGAGTCGATTGAGTTAATTCAGGTAATATTGTATGCGTGAGAGGTATCTAATTATATAAAAAGAAATTAGTCAAAATTACCACTACGTTGACGCAAAAATCGTTAATGCTTTGATGCTATCGTGTTGAGAGGAACGGTAAGAGTCTTTTGAATTCAGTCTATCTTTACACTATCAAAATGGAGATCAACTGAAGAGCAGAAATACTTCATTATATAAAACAAGAGGCCATCGGCCCAAAAGCGCCCACCTTGATCTAAGATTCATAAAGTTGAAGAGATCCTACTGGTAATGATATAAAACACATACAAAATATATTCAGCGTGTATGATGGATATCATTTCCGTGAAAATCTGATTGAAACTTAGTATGCACAAGGTTTTTCTAAGATTTGTCCCACACTGACTAATTTTTTGACCATATGTGACCAAATTTCGATCTCGTCTGAGAAAGTATCGAGACAAACATTCTGACATACAGAATTGGACTGAAAATGTCGTGTACAAGAGGGGTTTTTTTATGCCAGTGAACAATTTTTAGCACAAACCTGGTCCATTTTCTAACTTCTCTAAGATATTACATGTATCTAGACAAACTTTCTGACCAACTTTCATGTGTATTGGACTGAACATGTGGCCTCTAGAGCATACACAAGGTTTTTCTAAGATTTATCCCAGTGACCCTTTTTTTTTACCTAACGTGACCTAATTTTATGCTCGTGCGAGATATCATCAAGACAAACATTTGACCAACTTCCATAAAGTGTTTGAATAAAAGTGTGGCCTTTAGAGTTCACACAAGTTTTTTTTTCTAAGATTTGTCTTAGTTATCTTCTTTTTGACCCGACCTGACCCAATTTCGTACTCGTCCGAGATATTATCATGACAAACATTCTGACCAACTTTCATGAGTATTAGACTTGAACTGTATTGACGCCCGGACGACTCACGACGTAGGATGGACAAAGCACAGTCACAAAAGCTCACCTTGAGCACTTTGTGCTTAGGTGAGCTAAATAGAGAAGAAGAAAAAAAACCTAGACTAACGAACAAGTCCTGGGGCCGTATTAACCAACTGTTATAATTTGCATTCTTAGTCTTATTCAAGGTTCAGAAAATAACATAATTTCTGCATGGCTTAACCTATTTGGTTTAGCCAGTCAGAACTTGCGTCAATTCCAAATTCAGAGAATTATTTTGAACAAGACTAAAAATGTTGTACAGAGTGGTTGCCGAATACGAGCCCGAGTTACTTGTCTATACTGCCATCTAGGATTTGAATACGTGTAGGCCCTGTAACAGGGATTTTTTCCTCTAAGATCATGATGAATATATCAGATTATCACCTTCTGTCAACTGGAGAAAAAACGCTCGAATTGGGTAATCTACTGTTAACATCACACATTGTACTTGCAGAAATGTTGCACACCTTTTACAATACATTTTTTTAGGTGATGCTCTAATTCTAATTCAAAAGTAAACGAAAACGAACACATCTGTTTACTCTTTGAAGTTTGTACTAAGTTTCAGACTGCCCAGGCTGACCTGGGTTGATACGTTTTTTTTGCTAATGCATTGAGCCCCCTTTTCAGAGTGCATGGCTCACTCTTCTTTTTGAAGACATGGTGGAGAAAATGACAAATAGCTTGTCAAAGTTCTATATTTAAAAAAAAAAGTTGCTTTGGTTGGAATATCTTATATGTAATTGGACAGTGGATATCCAAGATCAGACTAAATGCTCTGCACAGTCTGATCTTGATCTGCAATGTCTAAAATCAAATACATATATATCATCTTTTTTTTTTTATTTGTTTCAATTGTTTTTTCTTCCTCACACTCGTTCATATTTTCTCGTAGTTGTGACGCCATTTGCTGTCATTGTCTGAAATTAATAAAAACAAAATATTATAAAAATAATAAAATCAACATGCTACAAAACAATAAAAACAAAGTGTTACAACTAAGGGGACCCCCCCCCCCCAGCATCTTTACTATTTAACTATTTAACTATGTTATAAAGCAGCAGGTACCAAAGAAGCAGAACCAGTCATGTTTGGGGTCCAGCCTCGGGGAAATAGTTCCTTCTCTACACCCCAATCACCTCTTACTTTTTTAACCTTTTACCAAACAATTCCGAGTTTTAATAACCCTGATAAAACAAGCTTTGAAAACATTGTTGGAAAAGGAGAAAATGCAGGTCGCCAGCATTTTCTCCTTTCCCACAATATTTTCAATCCTATCTAAGAAAAGTTCCATCATTTGAGCTAGCTTTAATTTTGTAGTCTGGAAATGCTTTTCAAATTGTACAAGTCTTAATTTTTGTCACATTTTCTCTTTAAGGATAGGGCACCCTAATGGGATTCGTGTAACATCGCCTTTCATCGTACGGATTCGGCTAAGACTCATAAGATACAAACCATTGAAACTCAAACAGATCTTTACCTAATAGGTTTGACTAGAGTGCGGTACATGTCAAAGATCAAGATCAAACTGCACGTTCTGAGCGCTTTGATCTTGATCTATACTGTCCTCAAAAGCCCCTGCTTTTGTCTATGGATGCTGAAAGAGTTAAAAAAATGGCAAACTTACGAGATGCAATGTATCCCCATCTAAAAAGCGAACGTTGGACGAATGAAATGCTCCTGTTTGTTCTTCGCAGAGCTTGTCTCCTTCTATTGTAAAAACACACTGTAAAGATAACAAGAAAAATCTTAAAAAAGAAAGATTCGAGGCGTAAAAAAATCTGATTGATCGATCGATCTGATTGATTGATTGTATGGTGTTAAACGCCGTTTGCAACATAATTTCGGTTACATCGCGTCGGTCAGTGCACCTATCCATGCTTTCCTAGAATTTCTTTTACCAGTACTTTGCAGGAAACTCTCCCCGGTCCACTGGCTGCTTTACCACATAACCATCGTCGAAACAAGGATCAGTGGTGAGAGGAGAATGTAAAAGCTTCTTCATACTGAACGATGTACAGTGATGTTAATAAAGAGTAACGCATAAAGTATGAAATTACCAATTAGTAAAAGAAAAGGATGATCCCCTATCTTATCCAATTTTTCAGATGTAAATAAGCGCCATGGGGTAAAGGCTAACGGTAGAGACCGCAGAAGATTGATGTCATAAATGGGCCCGCAAACAAGCCGGCAAAATAACATGGCCACATACAGTATTTACCAATTGATCGCAAATCACTATACTTGTACATTAATTCCAGACTAGTACCAAGAAGTCGATCAAAAACCAGCTTATGTCTACACCTACGCTGAAAAAAAGAAAGAAGCGGAGTCGAAGACGAATAAAGTGACGCTATTCACACTTATTACCTAGAGCGATTACCTCCCCTAATACAGTTACCAGTAGGTGTCACACCACTGGTTTTTAGCCATATTGAAAATAGAGTGAAATCGACCACCTTTGAAGCTTCACAGATCGCTTAATGGCAAACCTTTTGCTTTTCGTCTCTTGCTGTCTAAACTACGTCCTTAGTCCTTCAAAAAAATGCATTAAAAACAACATATCAACCGATTGGGTTTTTCGCTAAATCCCAACAAACACGGGCACCCTAGAATTTTCCCTCTCAAAAACACCTGTTCACCGCAATGACCCCAATTTTTTGTCCCTCCAGTGACACAAAATAGTCCACTCAATATACAATAAAAACATATCTAAGTGGTCCCCTACTGCCTAAATTTGAAGCAAATCTAAATTATATACCACTAAGCCCTCTTAGCTCCATAAAACAGTGCAACAAAAGTGCTACTGCAACTTTTCACATGGGACTACTTTTGAGTACTACGAACTGGAAGCAGTCTCGCAGTGGTGTGACACCAGTACATGTGATTGTGTATGTAAAACGGGGACTAGTTAAGATATTTACCCTGCAGCTAATAAAAAGAGGACAATCAACTAGTTGTGTGTGATATTAAAAATCTGTCACTAGAATGGGGTGTGATGCAGTTGAAAAAACGAGTCCTTCAGACTCGTTTTTTCAACCGCATCACACCCCATTCTAGTGACAGATTTTATATCAAACACAACCAGTTAATCATCTTATTTATTATATTCCTAATTCACCCTTTTTTTAATTCTAATAATTATCAAGAATGGTACAATATAAGCAATATAGGAAAAAAAGTAGTTCCGGCAAACATTCTAAAACTATATCGTCACTAGTGATGATATCATAATTATCCTCACTATTGGTGCTATTTATTGTGAAATCCCAGTAATTCGCTGATAGGAATATAATAAATGCTTTTTTTGCTCTCCCTTCCACAGGACAATTTTTCAATGTTCTCGAGGACCAACGAAATGCGGAAAATTTTTGTCCGTTAGAAAAAACTGTTTTTGCTATGTGTAATTGACTTTTTTCGCTAGTCTTGAAAGGGATGTTTAAACTTTACTCGTTACCTGAATTTTTCGTCCATCCAAAAACTGCGTTTCAAAAGGCGACCCAAGTTGGGCCTCGAGGGTGTTTGTTTTAGTAGGCATTGTGGTAATTATGGAAACGGAAGTGTCTGCGATCTTTATCTCTTGGGTTATGTTGTTACTTGGCATCAGCAATTTAAGCGCCATATCTCGATACTCGTTCTTACAACCTAGGATATGAAAAAACCAAACATGCAGTGGAAGTCAGTCGATTAATTATAATTTGATACCAGTGTCCATATTTACAAACAATTCTTAAATACATTATTTAAGAAAGCTTATATCCCAGAATTTTCTGAATTTGAAAGTAAACATCAAGTCTTGGGTCACTTGAGGGTGGGGGTTCGAGCCCCATGGCTGACCATCTAAAATCACTAATAGTCTTTCAGATGAGACGTTAAATCGAGGTTCCGTGTGACGGTTCTATACACCGAGCACGTTAAAGAAACCGGCTTAACTTAACATATTGGTAACCGGGTGACGACGATAAATAAAAGCAAATTCAATCAGTTTGGTAAAAGGTAGGCCTACTTCACGGTAACCAGCATTTTCTCTTTTTCCCACCACGTTTTCTTTCCTTCCACAATAAGCAAATTTCAAGATTTGGGTCACAATGATTTTAATGTCTGCAAATGCTTTCAATTTGAACAAGTCTAGAATTCTGTTGTTTAGTAAAGGGTTATCTTTAACTAACGTCAGCCATTTGTCAAAATCCAATGTTTTTGAAGATGACAAATAAAATGTTGCTCAAATTTGTGTTTGAAAGGGTCGGGAACAATTTATTAGCTTTCATCCTTTTATTTTGCGTATTTCCATACTTTCATTTTTATATTTTTCAAGCTTTCATTTTGTATTGATGTCGTATGAAAAAGAGAGATAGAAGGTGAGAAAGACAGAAAGAAAGAAGGAAAAACAGGCAGAGAGATACGCACAGACAGAGAGGCAGAGACGGACGGACGGACGGACGGACGGACGGACGGACGGACGGACAGACAGACAGACAGACAGACAGACAGATAAAAGATTTTTGAGTTTTCAAACCCTGGTTACCAATAGCATCGCAATATTCTCCCACAAAATCCGCGTAGAATAGTTTCCACTTTCCGTTGATTTTGCTCGCCATGACTTTTTTTTACAAACAAAATGAACGATGAAAGAAGAAGCTCACACCACTGCACCGTGCTGTCACACAAAATGGTGATGCGTCCGCAATTAAATATCAATCATGTATAGATCTATATGTAAGCCGATCATAAGTCAAGTGTTGTATCCTTTCCTTTAACCAATCACCTTTTGCAGCCAACTTTTATCCCTCGCGCAGCAGATCGCTTTTCAAAACAGTGTGGCAAAAGAAGAAATTGCTCGTCACGAGCAATTTCTTCTTTTGCCACAATGTTTTCCACGTGTAAATGTGTAAAATTAAATAACCCTCTACCAAGCAACAAAATTTTGGACTTATTTAAATTGAAAGTATTTGCAGACGACTAAATAAACGTGGAATACAGAAATTTACAGAAATTTGTTTTTGGGAGGGTAGAGAAGATTGTGGGTAAAAGGAGAAAATGCTGGTTACCAGCATTTCCTCCTTTTACCCACAATGTTTGCAGAAGCTGTCTTCCTCAGGGTCGTTAAAAGTCGGGATTGTGTAGTAAACGGTTTCGTTGCCATAGATATCTACTGTCAATTTTGCCGAGCCCCGGTAGCTCAGTTGATAGCGTACAGGACTTGAGAACAGGGGGTCGCTGGTTCGATCCCGGCTCGGCCAATCTATTTCGGAGGATTGATGATAGTCATTGCGACAGGATTCATTCCTCTCTAACCGCTGACCATTGTTCCGACGATGGTTATGTGGCAAAGCAGCCAGTAGCTTGGAAAGAATATTATGCGGAGTACTGGTATAAGAAAATCCAGGAAAGCGTGGTTAGGTGCACTGGCCCCCGCAATATAACTGAAATAATGCTGAAAACGGCGTTAAACACCATGCAGGGAGAAGTCGGTTGTTGGGAGAGCAACTGCAGGTTCCTTTTAGTACCCGTGGTGTTCTCCACGTATCATTCGGATATACATGTATATGTGCCATGTTCTGTGAAAAGGGGACTTAACACATCTGCAAAAAGTATCGACCCATGTCAGCCTGCGCAGTCCGGGCAGGCTGACACTGGTTGAAACTTTTTTTTTCCATTGGTAAGTTTTTAGCATGTCAAAGGACCATTCTACCTCCGGATTCAGTCGATTGTGAGAAAAAATGGGTTTTATGGATCCAAAATTATGCGATGACTTGGTATAATGAGTCACGGACATGCATTAAGCACCCTTTTGCCAGTGCATAACACACACACACACACACACACACACACACATATATATATATGTGTGTGTGTGTGTGTGTGTGTGTGTGTGTGTGAGCCATGCTCTGTGAAAAGGGGGCTTAATGCATCTCGGTGATGCATTGCACCAATTATGCCATCACATAATTATGGATCCATTATATCCACTTTTTTTAACAATCAACTTAATCATGAGATAGACTGGTCCTTGGGCATAAAGAAAATGGACGAATAGCGAAAAGTTTCGGCCCAGGTCAGCCTGCGCGGACTGCGCAGGCTGACACGGGTCGATACTTTTTGCAGATGTGTTAAGCCCCCTTTTCACAGAGCATGGCTCATATATATATTTTTTTCTTTTCCTTTCTGTAAACTGTACAAGTCTGTGATATTTCTAAATATAGCCTGTTTGAGAATCGATTTTAACCAAATGACAAAATTTTAGATTTGTTAAAATTGAAAGCAAGTAAATCATTGGAATTGTTTTCAAAAGGGTAGACAACTATTGTGGGAAAAGTACTCGTCCTGATGACCTGCATTTTCTTCTTTTCCCCAATTTTTTCCAAAAGCCGTCTCCCTTGGGGGTCGTTAAAACTCTGGTTTGTATGGTAAAGGATACAATAAAATGAGTGATGCTCTGGGATAAGGGAGCTTGATGCATCCTCCTAGTACATTATACGAAGCAAGTCGACATATACTGTGAATCTATGTTGTCTGAAAACTGACTGAATCACGATATAGAACAGACCTGTTGAATGCAGAAAATTTATCAATAGCAACAAGTATCGACCAGGGTCGGCTGGAGCAGACCTTGGTGCATAATTTTTGTAGTTGCATTAAACACTCTTTTCACAGAGCATGGCCCAAATATAAATCATCATCTCTTATATGGCCTGCAACACGCGAAAAGGGGCATACGGATATTTGCGTAACTTGTCGTCTCGGATCAGCCTGCGCAGTCCGCGCAGGCTAATCCGAGACGGCACTTTACGACTACATTAGATTTTGACCCACAGTAGACTTGCGCAAAGCAGAAAATTACATAAAAACGGAAAGTGTCGTTTCGGATTAGCCTGCGCGGAGTGCGCAGGCTGATCCGAGACGACACTTTACGCAAATGTCCGAATGCCTCTTCTCGCGTGTTGCAGGCCATATTATGACATTATACAGACAAGCTGTTTAAATTTCAATACAAAAAGCAATTCTCATATATTAGCCTGGAAAATACGCCTTGGATAAGTCAGCAAATGATTCTCGCATTCATTTTTTACATTAAACTTTAGGCTGCTAAGTGCGACTCAAAGACCTGATGCGGATAGAGTAGATCAAGATCAGACTGCACAGAACGTGCAGTCTGATCTTGGATCTACACTGTCCGATCAGGAGATATTTATCCTCCCGAAAATACCTTTTAAGATAGCAAAATTTTGGTTTATACTATTAGCTCGACAACTACATTTTACTTATTTAGCAGATTATGAGTAAAAGGTTCAACTCCTTTCACTGCAATGGGATGGTGGATAATTGAACAGTGTTTTAAGGCGCTTTCAATACTGTTTCAGTCATGTAACGGTGACAGCTTGTAAACGTAATCATGCAAGTCCCAGATCTCACCAGTACTATGCTAAGACACTATAAGTGTCTTGCAGAATGATACTCCTACGATAAACGCAGTGTTTCCTGTAAGGCTCGAACCCGAGGCCTTTAGGTTACAAGTCCTACAGTTTATCACTGTACCATACAGGACCCCAATGGGATGGTGAAATGAAGTACGTCTAAGCGAAGATTTTCTCCTCGACACAGGATTGATCGTTTCCGTATCCTTAATTGACAATTACGGTGAAATTATATCGAGCTTGTGATAGGAAATAACAATTACTTCTCTGAGTGAACACGTACACATGTACTTCCTTTTCGAGTTATGTAAGTGCTCATTGGATAAACAGTGACAATGCTGCCTCGGGTTTTTTTTTTAATTACGTAGGGCCAAGCCTGAAAAAGCCTTTGGAAACCTGCATTTTCTTCTCTTCCCGACAATGTTTTCAACGCTTTTACAGGCAAATTCTATCATTCGAGCCTTGATTTTAATTTGTAGTCTGCAAATGCTCTCAATTTAGATCAGTGTAAAATTTTGTCGTTTGGTAAAGGGAAAACCACTGATCAACGCGGAACCTTGACAATACATACAAGTGTGACGGGTGAATCACATAATAGTCTCTTTACCAAACGACAAAATTCTAGACTGGTCCAAATTGAAACCATTTGCAGACGACAAAATAAACTAAGTTGAAAAGATGGTAATTGTCTGTGATAGTGTAGGAAACCTTGTGGGAAAATGGAGAAAATGCTGGTTATCAGCATTTTCTCCTTTTCCAACAAGGTTTTCAAAAGGCTATTCCTAAGGGTTGTTAAAAATTTGGGATTGTGTGGTAAAGAGATAATTATGCACGACACTGCCGGATACAGGAACTAAATGCTTACGAGTATTACACGTACTTATCTCGAGTCTTTACCAGACTGTCTCTCGATTTTGCGATCTTGAGAAAGAAAAGTTTTGAAAACATCACAGGAAAATGACAAAATGATGCAAACCAGACGACAGTCTCCATTTTATGCAGTGGTTGCTACACTCTCGAAGATAAGTCCCACTATTTTAGTCTCGTTTAATTTGTCGTCTTGCAATATGCCTTAACCTAAAATTTTGTCGACTAGCAAAAAGTAAAGTTAAAAGAAAATACAGTCACAATTTAATGCTATGGTGGCATATTTCTGCCACGAGATACGAGATAATGATTGCCATAATTTGAGAGAACTATCGTGATAAAACAAACTTTCCTGGAAATATTATCTAGATAATAGAAAGTTTCATGATAAAAATATCGCGATAATGAGGGCCATTCCTGTAATTGAAATTATCTCCCTTGCTAGATAAAACCTAAAGGTAACCAAATAACACATTGGTCCTTTCACCTGTATTCCTTTCTTTTTATCCTTGATTCCTTTGGGGACGTTGCGGTAAATATAATTTGATTTATGATTACATGCAAGGTTCCCATGTAATTTTAAAACAAATTTTGTTCTCAATCATTCGAGAAAAGTGTATATATCGATTTGTAAAATATTCTAACCACATTTAGTTGAGATATTATCTCAAGAACATATCTGTGTAGTGCAAGAAAATCAAGGATAAAATCCAAGTAAACACCTTATCAGGACCAATGTAGTACTGGAGAGGAATCAAGGGAAATAACTGAAGAATGGCCCTCATTCTGACTACTATCATAATTTCTTGTTGCTTTCGTGCCCACAACTGACATTCATGATATCTATAATTAGATACGGTTTCGGAACATCTTTGTCTAAAACCTTATGATTTCTCCTTTTCCCTGAATGGTTTTAAAGTTGTTCGTAGGAGACATTTCGAGTCGTCTTTGTGTTTAATAGACTTCTGTTCATTTTAAGCGTGGTCAAAATTTACAAATTATATTTAAGCTTCACTATTGTAAATATTTCGAATTTTTACTTACTGCCATCTTGTGAAGCCAAAAACTACTGAGTTCATCCAAATGGTGAATTTTCTATTTATAGATATCGAGAAACGGGTGGAACTATCAAGATAATTTTGTCTCGAATGCCAGTTTTGTGCACGACTAAGATCAATTTTGTGTTTACACATTTACTGATCAGTGTAAAATTTTCTAGATAACAAAGTTTATCGTGTTATTTTTTTTTCAGGAAATTTTTCACTATCCTGATAAAATTTCCAGGAATCTTTGAACTATCGCGATGCTTTTCTAAAATTATCATGATAGTTATCTCGTATCTCATGGCAGAAATATGCCACCATACAATGCAAAAAAAAAAGTTTTTTTTTTTTTCATATAAGGACTTATGCATATGCCACTCTTTTTTATTCCTATGGACATATTTTTCTCAATTTCGCTAAGATGATAGTATAATGTATGCAAAAAAAAAAAAAAAAAGAAAATCATGTTTTGCGTAGCAGTATACAAAGATACAGTTCGTCAAAGGGGAAGACTATTGTCAAAATTACAGAAAATAAGCTTTAATTTCAAACCTAAAAAAAGGTTCTTAAAGTAACAATTAAATATTGCTCAAACAAATGATTGTTCTAAGAAATGTGGCGTATGCCAATCGTAAAAAGGATTAATCTAAAGAATTACGGCTCTAGACATATCGCAGTCGCAATTAGAAGTATTCTAACGTGTCAACAAAAAATGTTTGTGGTGTAAATTTAAATGATAACGGACAACTTTTCGTGATAAAGTCAAAGATAAGGAAAATCATACAAATCATTTTTTTTTCTTTTCTATTTACAACGTTTTATCTTCATGAAATGTGGCCAGAACTTGATCGGAAGAAAAAACGTAATTCTATCCATTGATTTTGTTTAGAGTGTAAAGATTTTTACAAAAAAGCCAGTGCAAAAAAAAAGGGGTAGTTGCGAACATGGTTAGGGACGAAGGAGGACGTGTTTGATTTGTGCTCCTCCGAATGAAGATAAATGCGAATTGTTGAAACTGCCATTTTTGCCAAAAAACAGAAGAATGAATGACTATGGCTGCAGATGGGGTCATCATGATACTTAAATAGAGACCAATCATTATAAAGGACGAACTTTCTAGGCTTTGACTTTCCGGAGTGTGATCTTCGTAGATCCAGTCACAGACATTTGACCACTAGTCTGAATCGAATCAAAACCGCCCTAGGACTGGTCTAAGTTCAGAAATCAAAGCACGAACGTAAAAAGGACTTTCACAGTTCGTTAATAAATAAAGCCTCGAATATTGTCAGGGTTTTTGCCTATTAAAATTTATTTTCACGCTTAAAAAAGAGAAAGAGATCAGCACAATACCGGCAAACGCCCCGCCACTGTATCGCGAAAACCCATGAAAATCAAAATTCGGGGGGAGGGGGAGGGCGAAAGGCGTTTTTTAATGCATTCATTTCTTATACATCGAGTACAATATTGGTCAACGTAATGAAGCTGAAAACTTCATTTACTTCTTATCCTTTCACTCTTATAACAATGCCACATAAATGCAGAGAACTGAACAGTGGTGGGCGTTTTAAATCAAGAAATCGGATGGGGTAGACCAAAGATCAGACTGCACTTTTTTACAGTCTGACCATTATTTTAACTGGCTGTAGAAGCCTATTGGGGGCTAGCATTGATGTCATTATGTATGAATGCAATTCATCTTGTGTAGAAGCAATCACATCGTAACAGAATAGGGGTATTACAGATAACAGTCCCCGATTTTAGTATTTGATGGGTCGCATCCATGGACAGAGACGATTGCAAACAAAACAGTGGAACTCTCAGCACAGAGTGGTAAACAGGTAGAATGAACTTTACCTGTTACCTGTTTCTTGAAATCGTCTATAGGCAATCGCCTCTTGGATTCTTTTCTTTAAATTTGTCCACAGTGCCCGCTTCCAGCCTGTAACACTCGGGACTGAACTTCACAGGATTATTTCTCCACACTTTATTTAAAATACTTTTAAAACTATTTACGCTATTAGCATTCACCAGCTCCTCAGGCAGTTTATTCCAAGGTGTAATAACACGTATTGAGAAGGTATTCTTTCTTAAATTTGTTTTACAGTGTGGCTTAAAAATTTTAAAATTATGCCCTCTAGTTGATAATATAGTGGTTGGATACTGCTTGAAAATTTTCTTTTTGTCTATTCTATCAATATTCTTAAAAATTTTGTATGTTTGGATCATATCAGCTCTTAAACGGCGATACTCTAAAGACGGCAACCCCAAACTCTTTAGTCTTTCTGTATAGCTTTTATATTTCAAATCAGGGAGTAATTTTGTAGCACGTCTTTGGATATTTTCAATTTTTATTTTTTCCATTTTGTATATTGTTAACCAAACACAACTCCCGTACTCCAAATGTGGTCTAACTAGGCTTTTATATAAAGTAAGAAACATTTCTTTATCTAGATGTATAAAACTTCTTTTTATCAGACCAAGCATCCGGTTGGCCTTTTTGATCTTCAAGTCTACGTGATCTCGAAAGAGTAGTCTATTGTCCATACATATCCCTAGGTCATTTTCCGTCTGTTCTGTTGAGATTTTCTGACCCATAATTTGATAATGAAAATCTGTATTTTTTCCAAAATGAACATGTTTGCACTTCTCTGGATTAAACTGTAACTGCCATTTTTTTGACCACTGTTCAAGCTTAAATAGATCTAGTTGGAGAATTTCTTGGTCTGTTTTATTGTTCACAACAGAGTAGATTTTAGTATCGTCAGCAAATAGCTTGGTTGTGTTGTTTAACTCGTCAGGAAGATCGTTTATAAAAATCGTAAAGAGTAATGGGCCCAAAACACTACCCTGAGGAATTCCACTAGTTGCATTTCCCAAGTTGGATTTTGTTCCATTTAGGACTACCCTTTGTTTTCTACCTATCAGGAAATGTTCGATCCATCCGAGAAGTTTCCCATTGATTCCATATCCTTTTAGTTTTAATAATAATCTTTTGTGTGGCACAGTATCGAATGCCTTTTTAAAATCAAGATAGATGACATCAATATTGTTGTTTTCTTCAATCATTCCGGTCCAATCTTCCATTGTTTCAATCAGTTGAGTAGTACATGATCTGCCTTTTACAAAACCATGTTGGTTAGTTGTCAAGAGATTGTTCTCTTCCAGGTGTGTCATTATTTCATCTCGGATAATTTTTTCCATAATTTTACATAGAATGCAAGTTAGGCTAATTGGACGATAATTACATGCATCCTGTTTAGATCCTTTTTTGAATAAGGGAGTTACATTAGACATTTTCCAAATTGAAGGCAGTTCCATTTTATTAAAGGACAAATTGAAGATTCTTGTAATAGGGATGGTTATTAAGTCAGCTACCTCATGGAGAAATTTCGGGTGTATATCATCTGGACCTATACTTTTTCCTTCATCAATTTGGCGTAGATGTTTTCTAACCTTTTCTTCAGTGAAAACAATAGAATCCAAAATTTTATTTGTTCTTAAATGAAAATATGGAACATTGTTGTCCTCCTTTATGAACACACTTTGAAAATGTTCATTCAATATTTCTGCTTTCTCTTCATTAAGTGTAATTATTTGACCATTTATATCTCTCAAACTTGTGATTTCTTCCTTAATCTTTGTCTTTGATTTTATGAATTTCCAGAACTTTTTAGGATTTGTTTTCAAATTAGCCACTATTTTCTTCTCGTATTCACGTTTAGCTTCTTTAACTGCTATTGCAGCATAGTATTTTGCCTGAGTATAGCTAAGTCTTGTTAAATCATTTCTACAGTAAAGATACTTTTTCCACCTTGTTCGTTTCCTTCTCACTGCCTTGAGGGCATCAGCATTCATCCATGGTGTATCAACTGGTTTATTGTTGAAATTGCACACTGGTATATTTTCTTTACATATATTCGTTATTTTGTCGGCAAATTTCTCCCATGCCAGTTGGATATCACAATGATTAAATTCTAAATCCCAGTTAACATCTCCGAGTTGTGAACGTATACTATCATAATCACCTTTATAGTAATTAGGTCTGAATAATGAGACTCTTTCGCTGGACATTTTTTCACCTGTCATTAGTTTAAATTCGATAACCTCATGGTCACTTTTTCCCAGTGGTGCAAGATGGTTTAAACTCTCAACCATACCTTTCTCTGTAGTGAGGACTAAATCTAAAACATTGGAGATATTTCCATCTTTATGTCGTGTTGGTTTCCTAATATGTTGGTATAGAAAAGATTCTTGAATGATATTTAAGAATTTAGAAGTTGGACTATCATGTCTTTCTAAACATTTTTCTTTGGACCAATCAATATTTTTAAAATTAAAGTCACCAACATGCACTGCAAGATTATATTGAATATTATTTATATTTCTAGTTGTCAATAGATTTTCCAATTCCGAAATTACCTCATCTTCAGTTGCTGCTGGACTACGGTATATGTTGGTAACCAGAATGTTTGTTTCTTTTGTGCTTAGTCCTATTTGCACATATTCTATAGCGTTTGTCTTTATATTTTCAATATTGTATGCTCCAATCTCTGTCTTGACATATATAAGACATCCACGTTTAGTAAATACTTTGATTGAAGGATGGAAAAGGGTATAACCCGGAATGCACAGCAAAGGAGAATCATATTCAATAGTGTTAATTTGCTTTGGAAAAACCTCAGTTATAGCTATAATGTCATATGCATTATTTCTTATCAGTACTTTAATTTCATCCATTTTGTTTAAAAGACTGTCTGCATTTGTATACATAACGTTGTAAAATTTTTGTACAGGTTTACTATTTTCTTTAAAAATAAAACATATTTCCTAGTCTCTAGTAGCTAGTTGATCCAATTTGGTTGTGTCAATACCACCAATTATTGTCTCCTCAAGTGTAGTGTCCATTGGTGTTTTATATAACACTGGTTGCAAGATGTTTTGTGATAATGCTAAGTCAGATGAGGAGTTGGTACTATGAACATTAACACGTTTGGATGGTGTAGCAAACACTGTAACATCTAAATCTAGATTTTCTTCTACCTGAATAGAATCTTGACTAGGTCGTAAAGTAGCATCGATTAGTGTTTCTTCTTGGAGAATATCTATCTCAGCTTCTACTGCTTTATTTTTTGCTTTTCTTCTTTTTTTGTTTTCTAATCTCTGATTAACAGTCAGGTCTTTCACTATAATACAGTCCTTTAAATCCTGTTCAATAGCCGGCGACTTCAGTTTCCTTGCATTGTCAAGAATATTTTTCCTCTGTTGCTTGTTATTAAGTATTACTTTCAATGGCCTTGTTTTTCCTGCTGTTGGATTTCCTAGTCTAAACATAACCTTAATATCTGGTAAGTCTGTTCCAATGAATTTACAAAGTTCCTTAAATTTACTTTCGTCATGTTCCTTTCTCAAATTTGGCTTTGAACTATTACTCTCTGGAAGATTAAATATTATTAGATTAAGGGCTCTCCTTTTTTGGTCCTCAATTTCTCTAATTTCTGTCCTAATATCTTCCTGCAAATTTGATTTCAATTCTTTCTGGATTTCTTCAGATAATAGTGGTTTCAATGACTGCACTTCATTTTTAATCTTATGATCAATGTTTTTATTCAAGTAACTAACTTGTTTCTCTATATTAGTTATTCGCTTGTCTGCTTTCTCATCTATAGAACGTAGTTGTGAATAGAGATTTGACATACTAGGAAAATTTTGTTTACAACTGTTGCAAGTCCATTGAAAATTATGTGACTTGTCCTCTGTTAATGCTTCAACCAATTTTGGAGAGATATTAGTACATTCTGAACAGAAAATAAGTTCACAAACACTGCATTGTATTGTGTTAGTATTTTTTTCTACTGTTTTATCACATTTAGGACATGTATTACTAGCTGTTCGTTGTCTTTTCAACACCGGTGTAGATGTTAGTTGACAGTATGCCATTGTTACTATAAACGTATATTTGTTTATATACTTTTTAATGTTGATTCCTTGTTAAGTGACAGGGCTTCCCTATCGACAATTGGATATTAATGAAGGTGTTATAATTGGTACATCTTTTAATATTTCATATATTCTGTACAAAAGCCTGAGTTAGCCACTCCTACTTAGATCTTACTTATATACATATATAAATGACAGGGCAATCCCTATCAATTCCTTAAGAAAGTAGAAAAACTGGTCGTTATCATAAAGTCAGTGGATCAATGGTATATGTGTCCAAATTTCCTAGTAGTTACACATATAGATTCCTCATATAATATCTGTAGTCCAAGTTGATAGATCCTTTATGTGTATAATCCCAATTGTTATATATAAATATGATTGTGATTGACAGGGCAATCCCTATCAATAATATAAAAAAAGGATGGTAATCACAAATACATAAATTACCAGTAATTCTAAATCTGAATGACAGGGCAGTCCCTATCATAATTTACGAAAAACGGAATGTTTTTTCAAGTGCAAGGTTACCAATGGTACTAATTTTCCATTGTTGACAGGGCAAAAGTTAACCACAGATTAACAGCAAGAACATAACTGGACAATAAATTGTAGACAATCAAAAGACACTCGATAGACAGGGCAATCCCTATCTTCACCATTCATCAATTCTGTGTTTTAACTTATCAAAATGGTAATTACTGCAGATTTGGTAGACTCATTTATCCCTTTCCAATACAATCCGGACTTTAAATGACCCTAAGGAAGAAACTTTTTGAAAACATTGTTGGAAAAGTAGTAAATGCTGGTTATTTTTGGAAAAGGAGAAAATATTGGTAACCAGCATTTTCTTTTTTTTCGACAATCTTTTTCTATCCTATCACAGACAAATTTGCTATTTGATCAATATTTATTATGTCATCTGCAAATGCTTTCAGTTTGGACCAGTCTAAAATTTTGTTGTCTGCTAAAGATCTCATAAGAGACTTGACCACCACTGGCAGACACACGTCTTAAAATATGGGACATGAGAGGCCCTGCCTGTTACTTAACTCTTTACCACACAACAAAATTTTAGACTCATCCGAATTCAAAGCACTTGCAGATGACAAATTAATTGTGACTGAAAAGATAAAATTTGTCTTTTAAAGAGTAAAAAACATTGTAGGAAAAGGAGAAATGCTGGTTACCAGCATTTTCTGCTTTTCCCATAATGTTTTCAATAGCCTTCTTCCTCAGGGTAGTTAAAAGTCGGGATTGTGTGGTAAAGAATTAAACTGTAATTATTGAAAAGTTAGTGCATGCACACTGCAGTGTTATAGATTTAATGATGATTTTTGTTCTTGTTCCTTGTTTTTAGAGAGGAGAATAAAACCTAAAGTCACTACAGGAATGTGCAGAGACGAGTTATAAAAATGTAAATATGGCAGATTCTGATGAGATGAGCCTGGAGCCTGGTCATGGTATGAAAATGACAGTATTTGGAATAAAGAAAAAGTTTCCATCAGTGAAAAACATAAATACAGCCACACTAAGTTCTTGGATGAGAGGTTTGGCTGGCATGGCACATGATCAGACATCAAACAATGAAAGATTGATCATACTGGTTGGTGAACATTTGATAATTTTAAAATTTGTTACTTCCTGTTGATATTCTTTTTCTATTTCTGTCTTTCAACAAGAGACTGCATTTTAACTCTTTAACCCTTTACCACACAATCCATACTTTAACCGCCTTGCAGAGCCAGAAGAGGTTTTCTGAAAACATTGTGGGGAAGGAGAAAATGCTGGTTACCAGCATTTTCTCCTTTTCCCACAAGTTTTCTACCCTTTCTAAACAAATCATACCATCTGAGCCATGTTTAGTTTCACTTCAGCAAGTGCTTTCATTATGGACAATTCGAAAATTCTGTCGTGTGGTAAAGATAAAGGATAAACAGACAACAAAATTTTTGAACTGTCCAAATTGAAGTCATGCCAGTTGCTGATGTCAAATGCTACTCAAACATAAAAAAATTTGTCTTTCAAAGGATGGAAAACATAGTGGGAAAGTAGAAATTGCTGGTCACCAGCATTTTTTCCTTTGACTACAATGTTTTCAAAATCTAGGTTTAGTACACATGTATATACAAATGTATACAATCCCTGCTCAAGCCTTCTTCTGCAGGGTCATTAAAACTTGTTTGGTTCAGGTTTATAATGTGGCTGCTACGGAGGAACTAACTGTAACAAAAGAATTTTCATTTGGCAATGTTTTATTTTTTTTCATATTATTTTCTTTATTATTACTCAGATGTATTTCCACAGATATAATAAAACTTAAATTTCGACTCATGTTGACTGTCCATGTTTTATGTGAATGCTTTGAAGTTTCAAAGTAGTTAGTCTGCTACGAAATGTGTGAACCCTTTACCAAACGACAAAATTCTGGACTTGTCTAAATTGAAAGCATTTGCAGACGAGAAATTAAATGTGGAGCAAATGATGAAATTTTTCCTTACAAGAGTTGAAAACGATGTGGAAAAAGAAGAAAAATGCTGGTTGCCAGTATTTCCTTTTTTCCCCACAACATTTTCAAATCCTTTCTTTCTCTTTCTCAGGGTCCTTAAAACTTGGGATTGTGTGGGAAAGATTTAACTCTTTCCCACACAGTCCTGTGTTTTAGTTACCCTGATGGAGGAGTTTATGAGAAAGAGAACAACATCTGGGAGTTTTTGACAACCTTTCTATCGAGGGTTTTGAGTTAATTCTTTACGAAACAACAATATTTTAGACTTGTTCAATTTGAAAACATTTGCAGATGGCAAAATAGATGAGACTGAAAAATCAAAATTTGTATTTGAAAGGGTAGAAAACATTGTGGTAAAAGGAGAAAATGCTGGTTACAGCATTTTCTCCTTTTCCCTCAATGTTTTCTAGAGGCTTTTTCTTCAGTGTCGTTAAATGTTTGGATTGTGTGGTATAGGGTTAAGAGATAAATCATGACTTGGATTCTTTATAAACAGGACGCCAGACCAGCAGAAGAATATGAAGTCAGTCACATTCCAGGGGCTGTCAGAGTTGACCATTCAAAAGAAGCAGAGGAAATCATTTCCAATATCCCAGATTTAAATCTTACAGGTAATATACTTGTGCATAACATGAAATCTTGATCATACTGGTTAACTAAAACCTTTTATTACACAGTCCCAAGTTTTAATGACCCCAAGGAAAGTCTTTTGAAAACTTTGTGGGACAAGGAGAAAATGCTAGTAATCAGAACTCTATACCAGCCAACAAAATTTAAGACTACCACTAGTCCAAATCGAAAGCATTTGGAGTTAACATTATAAATGTGGCTGAAAAGATGGGATTAGTCTTTGGAAGGGTAGAGAAGATTGTGGGGAAAAAGAGAACATGCTGATTTCCATCATTTTCTCCTTTTCCCACAATGGTTTCAAAAGCATTTTTCATCAGTAGTGAAAGCGTAGAGTTTTTCTTGTAGAGGGTTACTGTTTTTTCATGTAATTGTTTCTTTCCACATACAATATGACAATATAATCCTGTGATGAAAACTGAATATTTCAACTGATTGGAAAAACTGCAGAAAGAAAGCACAAACATGTGGTCAAATATAAATGATCTTAGTATGCCATGCCAAGCACTGAAGCAGCAGTTCTGGTCCCTCACATGAACTGCTGCTAAACTTTTAGTCTTGTCAAAATTGAAAGCATTTAATAGACAAATAAACCCTTTTTCACACTATACCAAGTTCTAATGACCTTGAGAAAGAGGGCTTTTACAAACATGAGTATGGGAAAAGGGGAAAATACCGGTAACCAGCAGTTTCTTCTTTTCTCACAATGTCTCTAATCTTCCTAGGACAAATTTCATTTTTTTTGTCAAACTTAATTTGTCGTCTGCAAATACATGTACTTTCAATTTTGATGAGTCTCAAGTGTTGTTGACTTATAAAAGAGTGAAATGAAACTCAAAACATGAAATTTACCCTTCACAGGGTAGAAAACATTGTGCGAAAAGGAGAAAATGCTGGTAATGCTTTTCCCACATTGTTTTCAACACTTTCAAAAACAAATTACACCTATTCAATCTCATTCAGTTTACCATCTGCAAAAGTTTACAATTCTGAGTTTTTTAACCTTTTACGACACAATCCTGAGTTTTAACAACCCTCAGAAAACAGCCTTTTTAAAACCTTGTGCCAAATGATAAAATGCTAGTTATTAGCATTTTCTCCATTTTCTACAAGTTTTTCTACACTTTCACAGACAATTATCATTTTAAATTTAACCCTTTACCACATGGCAAAATTTTAGACCGATCCAAATTGGAAGCATTTGCAGAAGACAATTTCATAGTGGCTCAAATAACGCAATTTTTCTTTGATACGGTAGAAAACTTAGTGGGAAAAGGAGAAAATGCTGGTTACCAGCATTTTCTCCTTTTCCCACATTGTTTTCAATAGGCTTCTACCTACGGGTCGCTAAAATTCATCATTGTGTGGTAAAGGGTTAATATGTTGTCTGCAAATGCTTTCAATTTTGACCAGTCTGAACTTTTGCCGTGTGGTAAAGAGTTAGCCAGTCTAAAATTCTGTCATCCTGTAAAGGGTTAATGTGGCAGTACTGATGAATGAAAATTGATGCTGTTAATGTCGATTACTAAAACATTTTGTTTGGTTATTATCAAAAAGGAAGATTAAAAACCATTTGTTGTACTCAGAGGTTGATAGTGTGTCACTCATAAATAAACAAAAATCCAAAACAACAACACAGAACAGGTATTTTGAGTTTCGGAATATTGTATTGATATGTGTCTTTAATTTTTGGAACATTTTTTATCAGTTATATAGAGGATCTCACATTCATGTTAATGTATTATCATTTTTATCAAACAAGTTCACTAGAATTATATGATGTGAGCCTTGGCGAGCGTCATATACATTTTAGTCAACGAGTTTGATAAAAAGATGATACATAAACAGGAATGTGAGATTCTATTTATCACACAAAATCAGTGATAGATAAATATGTATCCCCCATCATCACATCGTAGCTTTGTGACATGTACATCGAAAGTAGAGTGAAAGAGTCTAAAATATGGGGTAATCAAACCATTTCCATAATTTTCTTGACTGTAAACGAGTTATGCCGCATTTCTTGTTTTATTGTCTGCAGGTGCTTTCAAATTGGACTCGTCTCAGATATTGTCGTTTGGGAAAGAGTTGACTGTTATTAAGTGACACAGTATTGCTGTTATTCTATAATACATGTATTCCTTTTTTTGTGTGTGTGTTTTTTTCAGTGCCATCAAAGATTGTTTGTTATTGCTCTGTGGGATACAGATCCTCAGTTGTTGCTGAGAAACTCAGCAGACATTATACAAAACAAGGTAAGAGCACCCTGTAACCAGCATTTTCTCTTTTTCCCATAATGTTTTCTACCCTGCTGGAAACAAATTTCAATTTTTGAGTCACGTTTATTTTGTCGTCTGCAAATGGTTTCAATTTGGACCAGTCTAAAATTTTGTCATTTGGTAAAGAGTTAATCCTTTACGACATAGCAATATTTTAGACCAGTCCAATTGGAAAACATTTTGGGATGATAATTTAAATGTGGGTAGAATGATGGCTTTTGTCCCTGAAAGGGTAGAAAACATTGTTGTAGAAAGTTCTGGTTACCGGAATTTTCTCTTTTTCACGCAATGTTTTTGAAAACCATTTTCCTCAGAGTTGTATTAATTAGTTAGATATTAATTAAAAGACTATTGAATTCTATAGTGTAATTTTTTTTTTTTGTTGTTGTTGAAGACAGCAGCGCAGACACAGACATCTACAACCTTGAAGGGAGTATTTTTCAGTGGGCAAATGAAGGGCGTTCCATGGTGGATGGGCAGAATCAGCCAACTAAATATGCACATCCCTACAATACCTTCTTTGGAATGTTGTTAAACAGTGACTTGAAAAAAACAAAGTTATAACAAGATACAGACAAACAATCAGTGAATACTCTAACAACAGTCAAGTCAGAGAAGTTTAATCAGTTTGATTAAAGATTTGACATAGGACTGTATGTAGAGGCATTGTGCCAAAGAATAATAAGACTTTCTTGCTATATGAGCAATTTCTCCCTGTGTCACAGTGTTTTTAAATACAGTCTGCTGCAAGGAAAAAGTCATCTGCATATATGATTATTAAAAGTTTTTGGGCCATGCTCTAGGATAAGCCCAAGGCAGTTTACTGGTAATTGTATTCCTGTTATGCATGATACTTAACAAGTCATCACATAATTATGGATCCATTTTGCAGACAGTGTAGATCAGGATCAGACTGCACAGAATGTGCAGTCTGATCTTAGATTTACACTGTCCAAAAAGAAGTTATTTTTCTCAGAAATTAAATTTGAAATATCATCTATCAGGTTTTTACTATCGGCTTGAAAGTTTTATTTGAAAGTTTGATTTATTTAGCAGGATAAAGGTTAAACAAATTTACATGTAAAACATTTATAATTATTTTTCCTTTTGCAACAATGTTTTCAAGCAAGCTATGGTATGCTGCAGAATTAAAAAGCCATCTATTGGAGACGATGAGGAAGGTGTGTTTTTAGCATGTGTATTTTGATGAACAATGTTTGATATTGTCAGTATGTTGTGATGACTAACTGTTTGTACATGTAATTAATTTGTTCTGTTTCATCTTGCTCAAATGTTCTTTATTCTTTATCAGATGACATATTTTAGCCTATCAAATTGAAAGCGTTTGCAGTCGACAAATGTTTAAGTGTTGGAAATGAAGGGATTTGGCTTTACATGAGAAATCGATGTTGAAATGGTGAAAATGCTAATTACCAAGATTTACCCCTTTTTCTACAATATTTTCAAAAGAGCTTTTATCACAGGATTGTTTAGTGCATGGATAAAATATCTGCTTTTTTTTATAAATATTGACATAAATCTGTTAATTTATTATTAAAATCTATTTTGTATAAACATTTTACTGTTATCAGAATAAAGCTTTTTTTTGAAACAAGTACGTGTTTTGCATATGGCTTCCTAACTTCATCCTATGTCATTGAATCCCATCTTATTTACCCAATATAATTCAAGCACACTAAGCACAACAAAGGTCAAATAGTGTAAACACTATGATGTTACAGATTACACTTTGGATCTTCATTATCTGCAATAGCAATTAACTCTTTACCAAACAAGCCCTGGTTTTCACGACCCTGGGCAGGACAGCTTTTGAAAACCTTGTGGGAAAAGGAGAAAATGCTGGTAACCAGCATTTTCTCCTTTTCCCACAAGGTTTTCTACTGTTTCTGAGACAAATTTCATAAATCGAGACGCTTTTGTCATCTGCAAATGCTTTCAATTTGGACAAGTCTAAAATTTTGTCGTTTGGTAAAGAGTTAAATCTTTAGTTCAGTGCTACATGGGTTCAACCTTTACCAGGGAACACAAATATTATACTTGTCCTTATTGGAAGCATTTATTGTTTGTCTTCCAAGTTTTGTGAGTATCGGACTGAAATGGTCTCTAGAGTGCACACAGAGTTTTTCTGAGATTTGTAACCTACTTTTTGACCCGATGTGACCCAGTTTTGATCTTGTATAGATATCATCAAGACAAACATTTTGATTAAATTCCATGAGTAGATCTATCAGATTGAAAATGTAGCCCTTAGAGTGCATGCTAGGTTGTTCTAAGTTGTCCCAGTGACATACTTTACATTTGCTCGTAGATTTAAATTACTGTACACAAATTGTTTTATACATGTATATGTGTTCCATATTGAGAATACTCTATATTAAAACATTTGTTTTCTATAAAATACATTTATTGTGTATAAAAAATATTTATTGAGTAAAAAAGAAATATTTATATAGATCTAGATCTATACTTAATAAATAAGATTTTTTACTCAATAAATATATTTTATCAGGGATCGTATATACACATGTATATAAGATCCCTGATTTTATCGACAATAAATATCTAATGTAGAATATATATTTTTAATATGTAACACATAGATCTGTATTACCAGATCTACAATATTGCAACTATTTCACGCCATATCCCGGGATGATTCACCATGCATAATTATGAAGTTTGCAATATGCCATTGGAAAAGGGTGTTTTTTTAAAATTACTTATTGGACTTTGATTTTTACCTCCCCTCGTTCGAGGGGAAGTCACTCTAACATCACATTTGAAACTTGTCACTTGAGGAAATCGTAAGAGGACGCCCTTTTTCTGCTTTTCTTTCTAACAGTAGGACAGTGTGGATCAAGCACATCTGTACTTCCCTTCAGAGATATTACTAGCTTTCTTTTGTATTCGAGACTTGAGGTAAATCCCGTTCACACGCCCCCTCTTTCATGAAAGATGGTGATGCAGATAAATGTTGAAGGGTTTGACGAATACAAGAAAGCGGAGGAGACTCATAAAGGCAAGAATGTTTTTGCACTGTTCACAGGAACGGTTGGAAAGGACGGAAATAGTTGGTGCCCAGACTGCAACACAGGTACAGTGCGAAAGTAATAGTAGCTCAAATGGTGTGACTTGTCTTTGAAAGAATAGTATTAAGGAAAGGAGAAAATGCTGACCAGTTACCAGCATTTTCTTCTTTACCGAAAATGATATTTAAGAGCCTACATCATTAGTGTCCTTAAAACATGGAAAAGATTGTAAAAAGTTAACAACTGGACTTGAACCTGGATTGGAGAAGCAATCACAGAAATAATATGTCCGAGTACAGTTCAGTTACTCATTGTCAAAGAACAAAGTGTTAGACACGTCCATATTGATTTAGCATTTGTGGACGGTAAGATTAAATGTGACTCAAATGATGGGATCTTTCCAAGATAAAGATTGGTAACATTGTGGGAAAAAAAAGGAGGGAATAACGTCCCAAAATTTTTCCAAATGTCCCCTTCTCACAGGACAGTTATCCATACTATTTACAGGGATATGGAAATCCTATCATTGATATCAGTTAACCCCCTTCCACAGTCTGGTGTTTTAATGACCAGGAGGCTTTTGAAAACATTGTGTTAACCTTTTATCACATAATCCTGAGTTTCGACAACCCTAAGGGAAAAAAGCCTTTTGAAATGAGTAAACTATCACACGACAACATTTTAGACTTCTCCAAATTGAAAGCATTTGGAGGCGACAAATTAAACCACAGGAACTTGACATTCTATAATGAAAATATGTGATTAAATATGAAAAAAATACTTCCCTATATATAAAGAAACACTATATAGGGGAGTATTTTTTTCATATTTAATCATATATTTTCATTATAGATTGTCAAATTCCTGTGATTAAATGTTACCCAAAACATAAAATTTGTCGGTCATAGAGTAGAAAACATTGTGGGAAAAGGAGAAAATGCTGGTTATCAGCATTTTCTCCTTTTCCCATGATGTTTTCAAAAGGCGTCTTTCTCATGGTTGTTAAAACTTGGGATTGTGTGGTAAACGGTTAAGCCATTACCAAATAAATCCAGAGTTTTTATTGTCCCTAGAGAAAAACCTTTTGAAAATATAGTAGGAATAGGAGAAAATGTACCACCATTTTCTCTTTTTCCTTCAGTACCATTTTAAAACAAATTGCATCATTGGAGTCACATTCAATTTTAGAGACAAAGGTTTTCAATTTTGACTAAACTAAAATTTTGTTGTCTGTAAAGATTAAAAAGACAAAAATGCTGGTAACTAGCATTTTCTTCTTTTCTATATAATGTTTTCTTCCTCTTTAAAAGATAAATTCAATCATTTGAGGTAACCCATATTTTCTCCTTTTGTAGGTTATCAGCTACAAAATCATAAACCAGCATAATACTGCACAGTGATTGGTCAAGATGAACATAATGCTTTTTTTTTGCTATGTTGATTTCATGTGAATTGCAGCAATTGTCTTTCTGTTTACAGCTGATCCAGTAATCAAGAGAAATCTATCCAAGTTACCAAAAGATGCTGTTTTCATACACTGCAGTGTTGGGGAAAAAAGTTTGTATGTATAATGCATATACTTGTCTATATGGCTTGCAACATGCAAAAAGGGGCATTCAGACATTCGCATAAAGTATTGTCTCGGATCGGCTTGCGCAGGCTAATCCGAGACGGCACTTTATGATGTTACATTAGATTTTATGCTACAGTAGACTTGCGCAAAACAGAAAATTACAAAAACGGAAAGTGTTGTTTCGGATTTGTCTGCGTGGAGTGTGCAGGCTGATCCGAGATGCCCCTTTTCGTGTGTTGCAGGCCAAATAGTATTATCTTGTTATCTATTGAGCCATGCTCTGACAAAAGGCAGTTTAACTCTTTACCAAGCTACAAAGTTTTACACTTGTCCAAACTGAAAACATTTGCAGACGACAAATGAAAGGTGGCTTAAATGAAGAAATTTGTCCTTGATTGGGCAGAAAACATTGAGGGAAAAGGAGATGATGCTGGTAACCAGCATTTCCTCCTTTGTCCACAATGTTTTCTATCTGTTTGAGCCACATCTAATTTTTCTTCCGAAAATATTTTCAGTCAGGACAATTGTAAAGTTTGCCATCTGGTAAAGGTTTAAATCATCCCTTTAACAAAAAGTCAATGTTTTGTAGTTCCCTAATGAAGAGCAAAGCCGGGTAGCAAAGTCAGTAGCATACAACTCTTGAAACCAGGGTTTGCTAGTCGGAATTTTGAACTGGGCAAACTTCTTTCCAGTCTAATGATGGGCATTGTGACAGGATTCATTCCTGTCATTGCTTATCGTTTTTTCTACAGTGGTTATGTGGGAAAGCAGCTAGCGGATTTGGAAGAATATAGTGCAAAGCACTGGTCACAGAAACTTGAGAAAAGCATGGATAGGTGCACTGGCCACTGTGATAAAACTAAAATAATGTTGAAAACAGTGTTTTACACCATACAAACACCAACAAAGAATTTAAAAAAAGAAGTGTTGGAAAAGGAGAAAATTCTGGTTACAATAAATTTTAGCTCCACAGGCCAAAGGCCAGCAAGCTTAGTATGTCATGGCCCCGTGATTCAGTGCGTCCGTCCATGTGTGTGTACGCTTTTATTTCAAATGTCTGCTTCTCTGCAACTGCTCATCCAATTTTGACCAAACATCACAGAAATGATCCTGCTATGGTCCTCTTTAGAAAGAGTTTGATTCCTTTAAAAACTCTGTTTGCCATGGCAACAAAACTGAAAAATATAGGAAATCTTTTGAAAATTTTCTTGTCCAAAACCATAAGGCCTAGGGCTACCAAATTTAGCTTGTAGCTTCATCTAATGGACCTCTCTTAAAGTTGTACAAATTATAGTCCTGGCCCCGCTCTTGGGATCACAAGTTTTACATAGGCTTATAAAGTGAAAGCTTTAAAAATCTTCTGGTTTTAAACCATATGGCCAAGGGCTACCAAAATTGGTAAGTACATGTAGCTTCATCTGATGGACCTATACTAAGATTCTTCAAATTATAGATCAGGCCCAAAATTGCAATCACAATTTTTACATGGGGTAACCAGGGGTTATACAGTGAAAAGTTAAAAAATCTGGTTGTAAACCATAAGGTGTGGGGCTACCAAATTCGGCCTGTAGCTTTACTTAATGGGCCTCTACTAAGATTTTTCAAATTATAGCCTTGGGGCAAAAATTGGCCATGCCCTGGGGGCCACAAGTTTTATATGAGCTTTTATAGTAGGAACTTTAAAAATCTTTTTGTTCCTAACCGTAAGGCCTGTGGCTACCAAATTTGGCACATATCTTCATCTAGTGGATCTCTTCTGAATTCGTTAAAAACAGCCTTTGAATCAAAATTAGCCCCACCTCTCATGTTTTATTGAGGAAACTTTGAAACTTTTCTTATTTATTACCATATGGCCCAGACCTGTATTATTTTGTTAATTTCTACTAGGATTCGAGTAGATCTAATTATAGCTCATAATGGTAAGTGGAAATCATAATTATAGGTAAAAAATGGACTCGCCCTGGGTCACAACTTTCACATGAGCTTTTATAGAGAAAACTTTATAGGTCTTCATGTTCAAAACCATTTGGCCTAGAATTGTAATATTTGATGTATATGGTTTGTACTTTGTAGTCATTGCAGCAATACAAGGCCATCATAGCCCTCTTGTCTCATTTTCTGACAATGTCTTTCAAAGAAAAACCTCATCAATTTAGCTTTTAATTTTTGGATTGCAATAGTTTTCAATATAAGATAGGGGAAAAAAAAGTGCCATTTGGTAGAATCGAGTTGAGCTTATGGGTGAGTGCCTGAGCAAGTTTTTAATTTCATATTTCCAGCTGGAAAGACCAGAAAAACATTTTCCGGACTGATGAGAGTTTAAAGTTGACCTGTGTGCCAACATTGATAAGGATAGGAGGGGTATGATCTTTTTATTTGTATCTTTACCAGTTGACAAAACTTTAGACTTGCCCAAATTGGAAACATTTGCAGACAAGAAGTTAACCTTTTACCAGACAATCCTGTGTTTTAACAACTCCATGGGATAACCATTGGAGAGAGCATTTGAAAACAATATGGTAAAAGGAGAAAATGCTTGTTACCAGATAATGACAAGTAATATCGTTAATTTTTTCCACAGTATTTTCCTTAGTGTCATTTCCTCGCTTATCCCATGTATGATTTGTAATACGTTTTGACAGGACTGAAATGTGCCTGCACAGATGGGAAATACTAGGATTTTGTTAGAGAGAGAGCAGTTTTTCCTTAAATTTCTAGAAATAGGGTCTCATCTCAAGATGTCTTAAATCTCAAATAAATTTGACAGGGACAAAGTCCCAATTATAATGATATAACTTTCATATCAGAAGAAAAGTGGTCCCTAATTCCCAAAGATGGCAGAACATCAAATGGCTTACTAGCAATTTATTTTTTTTTCTTTTTTCAGAAAGAGCGTCTAATGGAAGAACAGTGTGCTAAGGATGACTTGGTGGAAATGATGTTTTGTGATGAATAAAAAGGTCTTATCTAAATACGAGACAAATGTCTTAACCCTTTACCAAACGACAAAATTATAGACTGGTCCAAGCTGAAAGCATTTGCAGAAGACAAAATAATAATGACTGAAAAATTGAAATTTGTTTTGGGAAGGGTAGAAAACTTTGCAGGAAAAGGAGAAAATGCTGGTTACCAGCATTTTCTCCTTTTCCCATGATGTTTTCAAAAGGCTTCTTTCTCAGGGTCGTTTAAGTCGGGATTGTGTGGTAAAGAGTTAAATCTCAAATAAATTTGAAAGGGACAAAGTCCCACCTCGAGTTAATTATAATGATACAATTTTCATACATAAATTCTCTAATGTTGAAGTTTTTGTAACTGATTTTATGCACCTTTTCTTCATTAAGAAATTTTTGGTCCTTCAACGACTCAAAAAATTACGAAAGACATTACCTGTGTTGAAGAAAAGAAGTACATGTATTGAATTTTCAGGACTCCTTTGGCAAGTATATCTTGCTATTAAAATATTTGACAGTGTAGATTAAAGATCATAGTGCATATTTAGAGCTGTCTGATATATACTATTCAATAAGGAACCTGATGTTAGACCAAGTGAGCTAAGAGTTGATTCTGTATAAAAAATCACATACACATATGGTTGCACCTTCCTAAATGGCCACCTGCAATAAATGTCTCCTGCTGTAAATGGACACATGAAATAATCCCTCCATAAAATTTCATATGTACAGTAAATGACCTGTAATGAGCAATTTTCTGGTTTCTCCGACCAGCGGTCATGCAAATTACAACTGTTTGAATCATATCATGAGCAACCATTAGATTTCATACAAATTTCGAAAAACTATGTCAGACTGTTCAACTATTTGCGCCAGCGGCTACCCAAATCTTAAAGATTATGTAATTAAAGTCCAAGAAGAGATCAAATACCACAAACATCTCTGTATTTTTTATCTTTCTCTTCAAATTACTGGTAGCAAGAATTCCTTGAATGTACTCCTCATAATGTAATCTAAATGGCAATCCAAATACATGTACAAAATATCCAGTCGTTAAACTCCAAGATGATATGGCTTGCAACATGCGAAAAGGGGCATTCCGAGATTTGCGTAAAGTGTTATCTTGGATCAGCGTGCACAATCCGCGCAGGCTAATCAGAGACTGCACTTTACAACTACATTAGATTTTGTGCTACAGTAGACTTGCGCAAAACAGAAAATTACATAAAAACAGAGTGTCGTTTCGGATGAGCCTGCGCAGGCCGACCCAAGACGACACTTTACGCAAATGTCCGAATGCCCCTTTCCTTGTGTTGCAGGCCATATGGTAAATTTCTTGTGAAAACTTTTATTAGCACGTCTTAGAGATATAAAGCAGTGCATTTTGTGAATGTGCCTTATGCTTTATATGACCCTAGTGTACTACATAGATGGTGTTGTAAACCAGGAAATCAATCACTCACTGATGAAGAGCTAACTGGGAGGTGTAAAGTTACTCACTGATGAAGAGCTAACTGGTAGGTGTAAAGTTAATGCCTCTTGTTGACACTACAAGCTGTATCAACCCATGTAGTGGTAGACTTGAACTGAGCAGATCAAAAATAAAGTTGACTTGGTTTTGCATGACCTCACATTAGAGAGGTTTTTAGTTCATCTTTCCGATAGCAAATTGGTCTTTTGATTGTTTGATCTTAGATAGAAACAGCATGATAGAAAGGTTTGAAAATTGGTGACAATCTCAAGGATTATATCTTAAACCAGGCTCCAATGTATAGCAATTTCCCCTTTTTCCATACAGTTTACAAAAACGGTCTGCCGTCTTCCTAAGGATGTATGGTTGTAACACTTTATCAGATGTCAAAAGAAGTTAAAATCATCTAAATTGAAAGCCATTTCAGGAAGAAAATGTTGTGCAAAAGATGTGCCTTGTCTGTTGGAGTTTAGTAAACAGTTAACTCCTTAACACACAACTCAGTGTTTTAAGAAATGTGACAGAGGCTTTTGATAACATTATGGGAAAACAAGAAAATGTTAGTCACCAGCATTTTCTCCTTTTTCAAGTTTTCTACCCTTTCAGAGCAAAAATTTAGCATTTTAGCCACATGTAATTTGTTATCGGCAAATGGTTTGAAAGATGGACCAGTCCACATTTATCTCATTCTGTAAAGAGTTCAGGCAAATGTGGTATTTTCTTTCGTTTTTTTTCACAGTGTTTAATAACCGGTTGCCAATCATGTGAATTACATTTAAGTTGCCATCTGCAAAATTAATGCGTTCAAGATTGACAAGTGTTATTGTCTGTTAAAGAGCTAACCCTTTTCCAGATGACTAAATTTCAGCCTTATTCAAATTAAAAGTATTTACAGACGACAATTTTAATGAGGCTCAAGTGGTGCTGTTTTTCTTTGATAGGGTAGAAAACATTGTGGGAAAAGGAGAAAATGGTGGTTACTAGCATTTTCTCCTTTTTCCACAATGTTTTCAAAAGGCCTCTTCCTCAGGGTCGTTGAAAGTTGGGACTGTGTGGTTAAGAGTTAAGATGTTGAATGAATGATGTTTTATGGCGCATCAACAGCTTGGGTCATTTAGCGCGCATAACTGTGTTAAATGATGATTAAAGTGGATTTTTTGAGCTAAAAAAGATTTGAACAAAAAGATAACAATTAAAACAGTTAAGAAGAATTTAATGTGATCTTGATATGTATAAAAGACATTATTGGGTGACAGGGCAATCCCTATCAACTCAAAAATGGTGAGGTAAAGGTTGTGATAAAGAGAATTAAACAAAATGTTGAATCGATAGTTAAAAGTCTTTAAATGAAGAAGGATTATGTGTGATGTGCAAAGAATATAATACTGAGTGGCTGGGCGTCCCTGCCTACTCTAAAGTTTTAAATGTAAAAAGACTATAGATAGTAGTTTCAAAGAAATGAGAGCTTAAGATAGAGAAAGTGTGGAGCCTCTAATGGGATCAAAACACTCCCATTAAAGAGGTCCTGTCTCCAATGAGATAAGAGGCTCCCAAGAGAGCTAATCCTCCCATTAAGGAGACGGAAACTGAAGATAAAAAGGATTAAATGGTAGAAATATGAGTTTTACAACAGGTTAAAAGGTAATTAAGAAAATACCACAGCTTGTTGTATAGACCAATCTCTTTGATGAAGGTGATAATTGAATCAATGTTGACTGTGTCAAAGAGGTTGTGCATACTGTCAACATTGTAGTATTTCTCACGAATTGGCTGAAAGTCAATGCAATCTAACAGAATATGTTTAATTGTAAGGTGTTCATTGCATGGAATACATTCTGGTGCATCTTCTCTGGCTAAAAGCCAGGAGTGTGTTAACCGAGAATGTCCAATTCGAAGCCTTGTGATTATCACCTCTTCTCGACAAACAGACCTTTAAGAGGGGTACCACTCGCCACGGGTTGCTTTAACAGAATGAAGTTTGTTGAAATGATCTGCATGCCACTGGGACTGCCAAAGAGATTGGATGAAAGGTAAAATGGATGCTTTAAAATCTGTGTGAGGTATAAAATGAGATATGGGTAGAGACAATGCCGACTTGGCAAGTTCGTCGGCCTTTTCATTGCCTCGAATACCCATGTGACTAGGAAGCCAGCAAAAACCAAACTTGTTTGTATCAGAAAGAGATGAAATTCTCTCAAGAACAGCACAAATGGCTGGATTTTCAATTTTCTGGTTATAGAGAACCTGGAGTGTAGAGAGGGAGCCTGAGAACAGAAGAAAGCGGTTAGATCTACTTTCCTCTGCTAGACTCAAAGCGAGATCGATTGCCTTCACTTCAGCAGAAAAGATTGAAGATTTGTCAGGAAGGCAACATTTTTTACTTTTTCCACCAAATACTGCTGCTGCTAACACAGCATGTCCATCCTTAGATCCATCTGTATAAATGGGTTTATAGCAGTTGTACTGTTCTTTTATTTCCTGATATCGAGTTTGGAAAACAACTCTATCTGTGGTTGATTTTTTGTGGGCCAGAACGTCAAAGCGAAATTCAGCAGTTTTTATCAACCATGGAAGAGTACCAGGAATTTTGTTTTCACAAATGGCATTCATGTCAACATTGAGATTGCCTAGATGTGGTTCCATGCGAATACCAAATGGAGGGATTGCATTTGGCTTCCTAGCAAAAAGGTTTTTACATCCAGGGTTAAAAACTACTTTATGTGTGGGGTTGGATGGGTTTGCTTTCAATTTTAAAAGATACTGGTGAGATAGCTTGAGCCTTCTATGAGAAAGAGAAGGCTCACTAGCCTCTACATACAGGCTATTGATAGGGGAGGTTCGAAAAGCCCCAAGGGCCAAGCGTAAACCCTGATTGTGGATTGTGTCAAGGATCTTCAGGTACGATTTTATCATTTACGGGCCGAGCCATACACAATGCAGTCATAGTCCAACTTGGAGCAAATGAGGGAGCGATAGAGACGTAGAAGTACTTTTTTGTCAGCTCCCCATTCTGAATGAGCAACTGTTTTGAGAAGATTGAGGGCCTTGTAGCATTTCTTTTTGAGTGCTTTAATATGAGGCAAGAAGGACAATTTCCTGTCAAAAATTACACCCAGAAATTTGAATTCTGGTACAACTTCAATTCTTGTGTTGTCAAGATGTAGCTCTGGGTCTGGATGATGACCTCGTAACTGACAAAAGTGAACACATTTTGTTTTGGTCTTTGAAAATTTAAAACCGTTTTCATCAGACCATGTTTGAAGTTTGTTCAATCATTGTTGAAGTTGTCTTTCAATGATGGCCATATGGCTTGATCTGAAACATATGACAAAATCATCCACATATAAGCAACAATCCACACCAGGGTTAATAGCCTGTATTATACTGTTTATCTCAATACACTAAAAGTGTCACAGAGAGGATACATCCTTGTGGCACACCTATTTCCTGTTCCCTTGCATCTGACAAGGTTGTGCCAACCCTCACACAAAATCGTCGATTATTTAAAAAGGAAGATATAAAAAGAGGCAAGCGGCCTCTGAGACCGAAGTCATGCAAGTCCTTTAAAATTCCGTATTTCCAGGTTGTGTCATAAGCACTCTCCAGGTCAAAAAATACTGATACAACATGTTGCTTTTTTACGAAGGCTTCTCTAAGAAAAGTTTCAAAGCGTACAAGATGGTCAACTGTACTGCGTTGACGTCTGAATCCACTTTGAACATCAACGATAAGATTATTTTTCTCTAAAAACCAAACAAGGCGGGTGTTGACCATTCGCTCTAAACTTTTACAAAGGCAACTTGTGAGAGCTATGGGTCTGTAGCTGTTTGGGTCAGAAGTGTTTTTCCCTGGTTTTGGAATTGGGCTTACTAAACCTTCTTTCCAAGAGGAAGGCAAATCCCGTTTTTGCCAGATATCATTGAAAATATCAAGTAAGATTGACAGAGTGATATCTGGTAAATGCTTTAGAAATTGATAATGTATTTTGTCTTCACCTGGAGAGGAGTCATGGGCTTTATCCAAAGCAGACTTGAGTTCTTTAAATGAAAACAGTTTATTGTAAAACTCAAGGTTGTTGGATTTGAAATTCAGCCTTTTCTTTTCTTCTTTAACTTTATTCCTCTGGAACTTTTCAGAGTAGTTCTCAGAGGAGGACTTTTTGGCAAAAGAATCAGCTAAAGTATCTGCAATTTCTTTTGGGTTTTCAATATTAGTATTGTTTGCAGAAAGATGCTTAACTGGAGATGAAACATTACCTTTGATCTTTCTGATCATGTCCCAGACTTTTTTTTGTAGATGTTCTAGCATTTAGTCTGGAAACAAAATGCCTCCAAGAGTTACGCTTACTACTTTTTATAGTTTGTCTGGCTTTTGCCCTGGAAATACGAAAAAGGTTATGGTTTTCCGAAGTAGGTCTCAGATTGAACTTTCTGAGAGCCTCTTTCCTTTCTTTTATAGCTGAATTACATTCATCAGTGAACCACGGCTTGTTTGGGCGTTTTGGCTTTGTCGAGGTCTGTGGTACTGACTGTTTTGCCGCATCAATAAGCAGCCTGGAAAACAATTCTCAGGATCATTACAATCTTCTAGTTTATCTCTTGTTATGGTCTGTTCACAGAGAACTTGAAAAAGGTCCCAATTAGCTTTTGAGAGTTTCCATCACTTGGGAAGTACACATGTAGATGGCTCAGAAGATGTAATAAAAATTGGAAAGTGATCACCTCCACAAAGGTCGTCTCCCACCTTCCAGTTAAAATCTTGAAGCAAAGCTGGGCTACATAGAGATAGGTCAAGAGAAGATTAAGACCCAGTTGCTGGATGAAGATATGTTTTTGAATTATTGTTATTCATTATAGATAATGAGTTATTAGAAATGAAGTTCTCCAGTTGTAAGCCTCTTTGATTTGTATCATTGCTACCCCAGATAATATTGTGACCATTGAAATCTCCTACCTGTATGAAAGGAGATGGTAGCTGTGAAATAAGATCATTGAGCTTGTTTTCATTTATGGGAGAACTTGGGAGAAGGTATATAGAACAAAGGGTTATGGTTTTCTGGAGAGAAAGGCGAACAGCAAAAGCTTGTAGAGTTTAGTTGTATTTGTGTATGGGGGATGTTGTCATTCACAACAACAGACACACTGCCCTGGGCCTTATCACCCTCCTTGTATATCTTATCATAAATTGAGTGATATCTGAAAGAGACCCTGTCAGATTCCTTTAGAAAAGTTTCCTGTAAACAAATCGCTACAGGATTGTGGTCATTAATTAAAAGTGAAATCTCTTCATGATTTGATTTCAAACCTCGACAGTTCCACTGTATGATGTTGTGAGCCATTATGTCCATTAAAAGAATGTAAACATGGGTTATGAAATTTTTATGTAGGTATTTCATAAACCTATTTACTTATTTGGATGATGACTTCAGTTTCAGGTCTTGAGGTTGACCAGGATTCTATGTCTTTATTCCAGTCAGTTTTAAAAGAATCAGAGTTCTCCCTCTAATTCTTCTTCCTCTTCCATGGCTTCTTCAGGTTGAGATTTCTCCTGAAGAGTGTCATACCTATTTGATATAGGTACAGGAGATGACTGAACAGGAATTGGAGGCTTTTCAGAAGACTCCCTAGATGGCTTTGATTTCTGCTTGGTAGAATTTTTCTTTTTGGGGGACTTCGGTTGTGGAGGTTTTGATGTCTGAGGTTTTTGTGTTGTGGCAGGTGCTTGGGGTTTTGAAGGTTTACTTGCAGATTTTTTATCATTTGAAGGGGGTATGATTTTCTCTCTGGTAGGATCAGATATTGTCTTTGGACTAACTGAGGTGGTATTTTGCTTAGGATTTGGCCGAGTCTGAGTGGAAGGTGTTGCAATTTGGACATTGGGAATGAGAGCTTTCAGTTCATCAGTCATTTCAGGAAACTTTTGGAGAAGTTTTTTAGCCAACAGTTCACAGGTTGGACAATGTCCATTTGTAGGCAAAGGAGAAGCAACATTTGCATATGTTGTGCTTTTGCTCAACAAAGCCTGATCAGATCTGCGTTTTTCAACTGTTTTTCTGGCTTCCAAGAAGGTAAGATTCTCCCTAAACTTGATTGACAGGATTTCTTTCTCATCTTTCCAAACTGAACATTCTTTGGAAAAGGTAGGATGAGAAGACTTGGAATTGACACAGAGAGGGGGGTTATTGCAAGTCTTTTGATCATGGTCTTCCCCTTCAAAAGCACAAACAGGTGTGCTTTTGCCGTTACTTTCATGATGGCCGTACTGTTGGCATTTATAACAGCGCAACGGAGTTGGCCCATAAACATCAACCTTGACCGATTGAAATCCAAGTAGGGAGAATTGGCGTAGAGAATGTTAGGATATAGGTATGTGTATCTCTACGAATTCCATTTCTGACAACTGAAATTCTTTTCACATCAGACACAGCCTGGCTTTTGAGGTTTAATTTGATTTCCTCCAAAGAGTCACAGAAGCTTAATTCTTTGCATCTAATGACCCCTTTGGAGGTATTAAGGGTCTTGTGAGGGAAAATTTTGACATCAAGATTGAAAAGTTTCTTGTGTCCTAGCAGATTTCTAACCTGTTGTTGCAAGAAGCACTCAACAAGCAAGGTTTCATTTTTAAGTTTTTTAACAGATTTTGGTGTGCCTAGGATTGCAGAGATAGATTTTTCAATGATGAAAGGAGAGAGTTTTGTTACGGGTTTGGAAGAGTCGACAGATTCAATAACTAAAAAGCGAGCAAATGTTGAAGAACGTCTTGAATATTCTGATTCTGAATCAGAGTCAGAGAGTACACACTTGACCTTTTTTTGAGAAGCCATGGTTGTTGTTGAATATTCATCACCAATGCTCCCCACCCGCCCCGGAGCCCAACAAGGGGACATGATCTGGGGAAACCCAACTCGGATCATGACAAGGATACATCGGTGATATACTTGAAGTGAAAGGGCTAGACTGGACAAATGTAGGCCCGCAGAATGTCATACCAAGCATAGACTGTCTTTGGGCATTTACAAGTGTCAATCAAACACCATGCTTTCACCCAATTAGCCCATGAGCCACTGCCTTCTAGGGTATTGACATACAGCAACATATGACAGAGAACAGAAATGATGTATCTGTGTATGTGTGTGTAAATGAAAACAAAGTCAGAGAAACACCCTAGGGCTCGGCATGACCAGCCGATTGATCTGGACGGGCCTTCCTGACCCCTCGTTTAGTTCAGTTCAAGGCCAAAGTGGTGTGTTGTGAAAACAGAGCTATCAAAGGGCCATACTCAGAATCCACTCAACCACCAGGATCCCGTCATCGAACGACACGAGTTGCAGCCAACGGCAAACAGGCAGGCACAGTGGGGGGGGTCTTACCCCTGCTGTAGCGCAACAGCTGAGCTATTTCTATCCCCCCGCCCAGCTGGGGGTCTAAGATGTTGAAAATGTGACAAATGGGGCAATCAATTCATTTGTCACAATATTTTCAAGTCATACAGCAGTGAGTTTTACATCAGATCATTATGACCATTTATGTGGATTTTTTCTAAATGTATTGAGAAATAAGTTTGTGCCATATTATAGGAGTTTGTCTTTTTTGTTCGGTTCACCTGAGCACAAAGTGCTCAAGGTGAGGTTTTGTGATGGTGCCGTGTCAGTCATCCGTCATCTGGGCATCAACAATTACCTTGTGTGCACTCTAGAAGCCACATTTTCAGTCCAATACTCATGAAACTGTCAGAATGTTTGTCTTGATAGTATCTTGGAGAAGTTCTATATTGGGTCATGTTTGGCAAAAAAGTAGGTCACCAGGTTAAATCTTAGAAAAACATTGTGTGCTCTCTAGAGGCCACATTTTCAGTCTTCTTCTTTTGAAACGTGGTCGGAATGTTTCTCTTGATATCTTGGACAAGTTTGAAATTGGGGCACTTCAGGTCAAAAAGGAAGTAACTGGGGTAAATCTAAGAAAATTCTTGTGTGCACTCTGGGGGCATATTATCTATCTGATACTCATGAAACTTAATCACAATGTTTGTCTTGATAATATCTGGGACAAGATTGAAAATGGGTCATGTATGGTTTAAAAGTAGGTCACTGGGCCAAGTCCTGGAAAACCCTTGTGTGCACACTAGAGGCCTCATTTTCAGTCTGATACTCATGAAAAGTAAGAATGTCTGTTTTGATGATAAGTAAGAATGTCTGTTTTGATGATATCTTAGACAAGTTCGATATTGGGTCACTTCATGTCAAAAAGTAGGTCACTGGGCTAAATCTTAGAAAAACTTTGCGTGCACTCTAGCGGTCTTATTTTCAGTATGATACTCATGAAACCTGGTCAGAAAGTTTGTCTTGATGGTATCCAAGACAAGTTCAATATTGGGTCACTTTGAGTAAAAAAGTAGGTCACTGGGCAAAAATGGGGGAAAAGCCTATGTGCATTCTTAGTCTGATACTCATGAAACTTAGTCAGAATGTTTGACTTGGTATCTCGCATATGTTAAAAACTGTGTCACATCATGTCAAAAAGTAGGTCACTGGGCAAATTCTAGCAAAACCTTGTGTGCACTCTGGAGGCTACATTTTCAGCCTGATACTCATGAAACCTTGTCAGAATTTTTGTCTTGATAATATCTTTGACAAGTTTGAAATTGGGTCACTTCAGCTCAAAAACGCTGATCACCGGAATAAATCTAAGAAAAATCTTGTGTGCATTCTGTCTGATACTCATGAAACTTGGTCAGAATGTTTGTTTTGACGGTATCTGGAACTAGTCTGAAAATTTGTTCGTATAGCCAAACCTTAGAAAAACATTGTGTGCAGATTAGAGGCCTCATTGTCAGTCTAATACTTATGAAATGTCAGAATGTTTTTGTCTTGATGGTTTCTCAGACAAGTTGGCTATTGGGTCACTTCTGGTCAAAAGTAGGTCACTGGGCTAAATCTTAGAAAAACCATGCCTGCACTTTAGAGGCCTTATTTTCAGTATGATACTCAGGAAACTTAGAATAATTGTCTTGATGGTGTCTCAGACATGTTCAGTATTGGGTCACTTAAAGTCAAAATGTAGGTCACTGGGCAAAATGGTAGATAAACCTTGAGGCCACATTTTAAGCATGATACTCGTGAAACATTTTCAAAATGTTTGTCTCAATATCTTGAACAGGTTTGAAATTGGACCACTTTGGGTCAAATAGGTCACTGGGCCAAACCTTAGAAAAACCTTGTGTGCACTCCACAGGTAATATTTTGTCTGATACTCATGAAACTTGGTCAGAATGTTTGTCTTAATGATATTTAAGACAGGTTTGAAATTGGATCATGTATGGTAAAACGTAGGTCACTGGGCCAAGTCTTAGAAAAACCTTGCATGCGCACAAGAGGCCATATTTTCAGGTTGATACTCATGAAACCTGGTCAAAATGTTTGTCTTGACTGTATCTCAGACAAGTTTGAAATTTGGTCACTTCAGGTAAAAAACTGGGTCACTGGGGTAAATCTAAAACAAATATTGTGCGCACTCTAGAGGCCATATTTGCAGTCTGATAGTTATGAAACTTGGTCAATGTTTGTCTTGATGGTATCTCAGCAAAGTCTGAAACTGGGTTACATCATGTCTAAAAATAGGTCACCTGGTCAAATCTTGGAAAAACTGTGTGCACTCTGGAAGGACATTTTTGGCCTTTTACTCATGAAACTTTGTTAGAATACTTTGTTTTGATGACATCTTGGACAAGTTTGAAAATTGATCACATTTGATCAAAAAGTATGTCACTGGGATGTATCTTGAAAAAAATCTTGTGCACTCTAGAGGCCATATTTTCCATTTGATAGTCATAAAACTTGGTCAGAATGTTTGTGTTGATAATATCTTGGATTATTTTGAAATTTGGTCATGTAGGGTCAACATGTAGGGCATTTAGCAAATCTTCAGAAAAAAACCTTTGTGCAGTCTAGAAATTTTCAATGAGATTTGTCTCCAGACTGTTAAAAGGGATATAAAAATTGGAAAATGAAGAAAAGGCTGCTTATCAGCAATTGCTCCAATTCCTGCAATGTTTTCTAACGCCTAATTTCTTAGGGTCGTTAAAACTTCGGATAGTGCATTACAGTTAGAACAAATGTGTGAAATCTGTGGTGAAATAAAAATTCTTGTGGTGTTTTGTAACATTCTTTGTATGTTATCCACTGTAGTTTTAAAATCAATGGTAATGTGTTGGTTAACCCTTCACCAAACAACCAATTTTTGGCTTATCCATAAAAAAGGACTTTGCAGAAGACAAGACAAATGTGACCCAGAAATACATGTAGGTATTTGTTTTGGAAAGGGTAGAAAACATCGTGGGAAAAGAACAAAATGCTGGTAACCGTTTTCTCAATGTTTTCAAAAGCCTTCTTCATCAAAGTCAGTAAAACTCAGGATTGTGTAGTGAAAGAGTTACCGGAAACTGGTATCATTCAGAAGCATGTATACAAACACAACATATGATGGTACAAATTTATTGATAAAAGCCAAATTTGATGAAAACACATACGCAACACACTTGTTTAGATGGGAGAGAAAAAAACAACAGCAAAGGTTACTAGGACTGTCACAAAAGTTGACTTACCTCTTGACCAAACGACAAAATTTTAGACTTGTCCAAATTGAAAGCATTTGCAGACGACAAAATAAACGTGACTCAAAAATTGAAAATTAACTTTAGAAGAGTAGAAAACATTGTTGGAAAAGGAGAAAATGCTGGTAACCAGCATTTTTTCCTTTTCCCACAATGTTTTCAGAAGGCTTCTTCCTCTAGGCTGTAAAAATCAGGGATTGTTTGGTAAAGGGTTAACTCTTTACCACACAATCCCGACATTGAACAACTGAAAGGGAGAAAATGCTTTTAACCACTGTTTTCTCTTTTCCACCCCCCCCCCCCCCCATATGTTTTCTATGCTTTCAAAGACAAACCCCTAAACTAAAACCACAATTAATTTGTTGTCTGCAACTGCTTTTAGTTTGGACAAATTCAAAATCTTGTTGTGTGGTAAAGGATTAATACCCCAACCTAGTGCTTTGATAGGAAAGTGAAGTGTTTACACTCCAAGTCCAATTTCATATCCAGTATGGGAGACAATTCAATAAATAACGGCATTCAGATAACCTCAGGTGATCCGTTAACAAAATCCCAAGTCTGTATCATGTTGTGTTACATGTACCTACAACTCGTATTTCTTCACCGGAAAAAGATAGCCGTAATGATCTAAGAATCGTAGGATTTCAATAAAAAGAATACACAAGTATCTGTTTTCAGTCATAATAATTATACATTAATAAATATCTACTAAAAGAAGTGTTAATTTGGAACATAAGTCATCAATTTCAATGCAAGTTTTGCTGATATATTGATCAATGTAAGTAGCTTTTCTGTAGGTGTCATGTCATTGACATGGGATTATTTGCTTGATATGGACAAGGCTACATAAAGTGACAGAATTGGCCAAGTTTAGACAAGTGGCGGCAGACATCAAAAACCGAGTCCTGCATTATCTACAGTTTCTCCTTAGTTGTTAAATTTTCAAAAAAAAAAAAAAAAAAAAATGTGGAACTGTTGTTGACACAGAATATTAATGTTACAACACAAAATACCCATGTAACATGCATAAACACTGGAGTTTGCAAATCAACAATTAGATTTCAGTCTCAACCCTGAAACACATTTGTTAAGCATGGTATAAAAATTACTGATCCCATGTAATGACCTTTGTCTTGAGTATTCAACTTGGCACCTTTTTTTTTTTTATCTACCTCTTTTGGACTGGTCAACATTGAAAGCGTAAGCAGACGATAAATATTGCTCATAAGGTGAGATTTGTCTGTGATGGGATAGAAAACATTGTGGTAAAAGAAGAAAATGCTGGTTACCAACATTTTCTTCTTTTCCCACAATGCTTTCAAAGCCTTTTTCCCCCCAAATTGTTCACAGTTTGGATCTTTTGATAAAGGGGTTAAGAAAGATCTCTATACGTGAACCAATTTGGAAAACATTGTACCAAGTAGACACACTGATCTAAAGTCAATACTTTTTAACTCCTTCAAAAGTAAATGATTTTCATAAGCTCAGAACTGTATAAGCCAAGGATAAAGGTTTAACAAAACCTTAAAAAACATGAAGCACTTACACACAAGGTAATTATTGGTATAATTAAACAAAAAAGAAATTCGAGAAACCTATAAGCCAATCAAGTGTCGCTATTAAGATACGGTCGTTAGGGTATAGCAATAAAGTTCCTAAGTAATCAGATACTGGTCATTGACTCTTTACCAGACAACAAAATTATAACCTTGTCAAACTTGAAAGCTTCCTGCAGATGAAACCTTACGTGAGAATTGAAGGATTTGTTTTTAACCCTTTACCAAACAATCCCAACTTTTAATGACCCTTGGGAAGAAGGCTTTTGAAAACATTAACGGAAAAGGAGAAAATGCTGGTAACCAGCATTTTCTCCTTTTCCCAAAATGTTTTCAACCCTATCAAAGACAAATTTCTTCAACTGATTCATATTTAAATTGTTGTCTGCAACTGCTGCCAATTTGGACAAGTCTACATTTTTCTTGTATAGTAAAGGGTTAAAGGCCAGAAAACATTATGTAAACAGAAAAACATGTGTTCATACAAGCAGTTTTTCCTTTTTTTGAAAATGTTTTCAAAAGCTTTTCTCTTCCAGGTTTTCATAGCTGAAATGTTATGGTTAATTGTTAACAAGAAACACACAGCCATTTATTCCTTTTTACTCTCTTCTCTTTTGTAATGGAGTTTGGGAAAAAGATCCTTCACTTTTTACCTGCTAGAACACTTCAGATTTATCCATGTTAAAAGATGTTGCGATGCGTCTTTGAAAAATTAGGAAACACTATGGAAGAAAGAGAAAATTTGGGTTTCGAACCATGTTTAAATAAGCCTCCTTCCCCTGGGTCTAACACAAACCAAAATACCCAAAAAGATGGTCTGGTCAAAGGTCAAGTCATTACCTCTAGAAACATATTTCAGCCACATAACCTTGAATGCACTATTTTATAAATGGAATATTTGAAGGATATTAATGTTAACCTATGCATATAAAAGGAGAAATGGCCTATTATTATACAAGCTATTTATCCTTTTGGTGGTAGCTTTAACTCTTTACCAAACAACAAAATTTTAGACAAGTTCAAATTGAAAGCACTTGCAGACGACAAAATAAACAAAACTCAAAAATTGAAATTTATTTCAAGCAGGGTGGAAAACATTGTGGGAAAAGGAGAAAATGCTGGTTACCAGCATTTTCTCCTTTTCCCACAATGTTTTCAAAAGGCTTCTATCCGCGGGTCGTAAAAACCATGGATTGTTTGGTAAAGGGTTAAGAAGCCCTTAACCACACAATCCCAAGTTTTTACCACCCTAAGTAAAGTGATTTTTGAAAACATTGTGGGAAAAGGGGAAAATGCTGGTTACTAGCATTTCTCCTTTTCCCACAATGCTTTCTACTTTGTCAAAAACATATCCCATCATTTGAGACATGTATACTTTCTCCTCTACGAATGCTTTGAATACTGATGAGTCTAAAAATTAATGTTGTTGTGTGGTAAACAGTTAACCCTTTGCCAGACGACAAAATTTTAGCCTAGTCCAAATTGAGAGCATTTGCAGACGACAATTTCAATGTGGTTCAAACAGGGCAATCTTTCTTTGATAGGGTAGAAAACATTGTGGGAAATGGAGAAAATGCTGGTTACCAGCATTTTCTCCTTTTCCCACAATGTTTTAAAAAGGCTTCTTTCCCTGGGTCGTTAAAAGTCAGCATCATGCGGTAAACGGTTAAAGTTATGTAAAAGAATAAATACTATGATGAGAATTTTACATTGACAACTAAACACGTTATTAATTTTCCATGTTTAACCCTTCACCTAATGACAAATACAAGTGAAAAATAGAACAAGAGGGCCATAATGGCCCTGTATTATGACCCTGTATCGCTCCACCGCCTTTTTAAATAAACATATCATGCACTTAATTGGCATTGAAAAGAGACATGAAATCTTAAGTAGTCTGTAAGGAAATAAATTTTCACAGAGTTATATCCCTTGATAGTGTATAAGCTTTTGAAGCAATATTGACTTCAAGTATTGCCAGAGACTTTTAAAGGTTTCACTATATAAAACTTTGTACAACACCTAAACCCTACAGCAGGGTTATAGTTTAAAGAATTTTGGTAGAGGTCTAAGTGATGAAGCTAAATGGCAAATTTGGTCGCCCTGAGCCTTCAGGTTTTGGACAAGATTTCTTTACAAATTTTCGAATTTTATTTTGTTGCCATGAGAACCAGAATTTTTATTGGAATCGAAATCTTTGAAGAAAATCTGAAAAATATCATAGTACGATCATTTCATCAAAATTGGATGGATAGTTTCAGATGGTTGTAATAAAAGTTAACACCCACAAAGGGACAGACACAAGGCCATTATATAAGCTTGCTGGCTTTTGACCCAGATGAGCTAAAATGAACTTCAAGTAGTCATAAAAATACCTATAGTAACATTCCTAAAGTAATCCTTCACTTTGAGAAATTTCCAGTACTTTCTACACATGTATATTAAGGAAAATGAGTTACAGAAGGGTTATTCAAGGCTGTTAACCCTTTACCAAACAATCCCTGGTCTTGACAACCCGACGGAAGAAGCCTTCTGAAAACACTGTGGGAAAAGGAGAAATGCTGGTAACCAGCATTTTCTCCTTTTCCCACAATGTTTTCTACTTTTCCAAAGTCAAGTTTCAATTTTTGAGTCACTTTTATTTTGCCGTCTGCAAATGCTTTCAATTTGGACCAGTCTAAGATTTTGTTGTTTGGTAAAGAGTTAAATAAACAAATACTGCATTTTAGGTGATGACGATGGTCAAAAACTTGCAAATTCATGGCTGCTTTAGTAAGAGTATCTCATGATCAAAAAAATTGAGTGTTCACTATGAGTGCTGTGAATGATGAAACAAGAAATTATCACAATGTGAATACTGAGTAATAAAACACTAAACAATCACTACACAACACAAAGTTCATGTTATTTAAATTTGGTGGTCAAAATGGAAGAGACTTCGGCGAGCATAGAATCTACACAGTACTTCCTTAACAGCAACAAATTTGTGATTAATTAATTTTGTTCTTCTACAATTTTAACTTGGACAAGATGTATTGTAAAATGATTACAAATATTGAAATGGCTAATTCAATACCATATATCTTGGATAAAAAATTATTTTCAGATACAGCATACATACACAGATCATGCATCTACAACACTAAACACATGATACAGTATTATATTTAGCCAATAACCAGCAGACAATGTTAACCCTTTTCCACACAATCATGATTTTTCACATCTCTGAAAAAAGCTTTTGAAAACATTGTGAGAAAAGGAAAAAATGCTAGTAACCAATATGTTCTCCTTCACCCACAGTGTGTTTTACCTTACTTGGGAGAAAACCCCTTGCATGATTTTTTTTTTTTGCTGCTGTCTGCAAATGCTTTTAATTGGGCAAGACTAAGTTATATTGTTTGGTAAAGAGTTACACTTTATTTACTGGACTGATAATTAAACACAGATATACAAAGGAGTAAAGACAAATGACAAAACTAAACCTAAAGTAGGCATGGTAAGCTGTAAAGAACCTCTTCAATGCCCAAGCAAGAATATTTGATGATGAAAAGTTTCCAGTGACTTCAAGCTTTCCTCCCCCAGTTCTTGCCTTGCAAAGATATTTGTGCTAAATCAAAGAAGTTTTTGATAGCATCATCTTTTTCATCACTTGTACACAATCTCTTGTTTAACCCTTTATCACATGGCAAAAATTTAAACTAGTCTAAATTGAAAGCATTTGCAAAACTTAATCTTGGCTCAATATATGGTATTTTTTCTAAAAGACCACAAAACATTGCTGGAAGAGTAGAAAAAAAAATGGTTACCAGCATTTTCTCTTTTTCCCCCAGTGTTTTCGACTGCCTTCCATTTTCAGGATCATTGAATCTCGGGATTGTGTGGTAAAGGGTTAAACCATTTGGAAACATTGGAAAAGGGAAAAATGTGTACCATCAGCACTTCCTTCTTTTCCTAAAACATTCTACACTTGTTCTACACACATATTCTCCTTTACCACATTGTTTTCAAACCTCTGCAGATAGAGTCATCAAAAGTTATTTGTGTACAGCAAGAAAGGTTGAAGATTATAATATTTGAAGACTGCTTTTATCTTTGCTTTTTTTCTTAAAGATACTTTCTTAACAAGTCTTTCAAGTCCTAATTAAAACTTCAAATGTAATATATTACTGTAATTCAAATGTTATGCTCATATACCACAGATATCATGGATCCTCCTTCCTTACATACGTAAGATTTGAATTCACCATCTGATCAAAAACATGTTCCCCCTCCCCCCATCAAAAAATGATAAATCCTAACACTCTTTTTAAATAATAAAATTCATGACAATGCTTAATATACTGTTAAACTTAATTAATACAATGTCAATGGATGCTACATAAAACACAGTTAAGTTCATCTATTTCTCTTTGATGAATGGTGTCCTTGTTTGTCATCAGCTAAATAATGTTTGAATTTCAGGTAGACTTTCTGCTTTCATTACTATATCATCTAATACATGAAGCACATCTATCAGGCTCTAGGAGTTACATGTATTTTCTTGTTCTAGATCTTCAAGTTGTTCATCCTTCCCACCTTCCTTGTCTGAAAAAAAAAAAAAAAAAAAAGAATTATAGTTGAACATTTGTAGCTCAAACACCTTTGGCTTTTCCCACATTAAATATGAAAAAAAGAGTTCTCCATTTTGGAAACATTTGCAGATAACAAACTAAATTTGACAAAACTGATTTGTCCTGTAAAGGGAAGAGCACCATGGGGTATAAAGAGTGTAAGTTACACATATTTTCTTGTTTTTCAACCATGTTTTCAAAACCTTTTTTTTTTTCTTCAAGGTAATTAAAACATTGGATTACATAGTAATGAGTTACAGAAAGAGACTTTATAAATGTTGGAATCTCTTATCAAAATTCAGACTAATGTGCTGATCAATGTTAAAAATGCAGGACCATAGAGTGTCTTCCCTCTTTTTAGTCAAGGGCTTCTGCTCTGAATTTCATCTTTTTCAATTCAAATTTTCAGAACTGGCACATGTGGAAACTGCTGCTTTTATCTGCCCAAACCCATCCCATGTATTTCCACTATTTACTTACTTCATTTAACCTGACCCAGGTCAACATCTTTCACATAAGTTTCTATTTTTACCCTTGGCATCAATAGGGCTGCCTTTGGTTTATCCTGAATGGTCATAGAAATATTCTGTACGGTATGCATGAATTGAATTACTTACCTGCATCTTCCAATGTACATATAACTTCCCGAATAATAGTCTGAGCTCTATTTATATACCTTCTTACATATTCAGCATAAAGGTCAGGATCAGGTTAAATGAAGTAGGTAATACTGGCTTGGTCTCAATCGTATGACCCCTTCTTTAACCCTTTACCATGCAATCCCCAGTTTTCATGACCTTAATAAAGCAGGCATAAGAAAAATTTATTATAAGGACAAAGGAGAAAATGCTGCTTAGATAGGGTAGAAAACATTGTAGGGTAAGGAGAAAAATGCTTTTGCCCAGCATTTTCTCCTTTCTCCATAATGTTTTCGACCCTGTTAAAGACAGAAAACTCAATAGTGCCACATTAAATTCATCATCCACAATTACTTTCAATTTAGTCTAGTCCAAAATTTTCCTGTTTAGCCCTTTACCAAACGGCAAAATTTTGGACTTGTCCGAATTCATGGCATTTGCAGACGACAAATCAAAGGTGGCTCAAACTAGAGCTATCACTAAACTTGATCATACCCCCCCCCACCAGCTCCTTGTCACAAAACAGGTCTTTGTCACAGAATGCAGAATGGTTTAGTACAAAAGGAAGAGTTTAAAAAACTTCAAGGGGAGATAATTCCGCAACAAATCGCAGCAGGGTCATGGAAATTGCACATGCACAACTTTATATATATAGGAACACTGCGTGTAAATTTGAGTTCAGTACCTGAAAAACTGTCGGAGTATTTTGCCAGACAAATATGTGTCTACGGACAGAAGGACAGACAGCCATGGCGATTCCAGTATACCCCCCTCCACTTTGTTGTGGGGGGTATAATAATGAAATTTGTCTTTGATTGGGTAGAAAACAATGTGGGAAAAGGAGTAAATGCTGGTTACCAGCATTTTCTCCTTTTCCCACAATGTTTTCAAAGGGCATCTTCCCCAAGGTCGTTAAAAGTCGGGATTGTGTGGTAAAGAGTTAGTGAAGGGCTCATACAAATGATGGCCCGTAAAGTGGAGCTTCATTTACATGTACCTTATATGTCTTTTTTTCTGCGGGTTCCAGATTCTGTGTTTTTTTTTCCCCCAAAGAGAGGGGTGTTTAAATTTCTGCGAACCTTATTTCTGCAATGTCCAGTCTGAGCATTTTTGGTTTTGTTTGTTTGAATGGTGTTACATTCGCTTTCAACATTATTTTAGTCTTCTCACAGTGACAGCTAACATATTCATGTTTTCCTGGGTTCACCAGTATTAGGCTAGGGCTCTGAAGTGTCTTGCCCAGGGACCTACGATAAACCCAGTGGAGCCAGTGAGGCTCGAACCCAGAGCCTCCAGGTCATGAGTCCTACACTTTACCACTGAGCCACACAGGAACCCCAGCATTTTTAGTATTTAATATCTACTTTAGTTGAATTACAAGAATTACAGTTGACAACAGTCTACTTTTGTTTGTTGAGACTTTGGACTATGTATGAATATTGGATAGATATCCCCAACAGCTGGATACTACCAAATTGAAAGTCAATAGTTTTGTAATTTTTACATGTATAAACACAATTAAGAGTTTCCTAAAGTTGTTAATCTATGGTAGACAAAAAGTACCATTATTTAGCATAAGCAAAATGGAAGGTGTTGCCCTCTTGTTATGTTTGAAACGTGAGAATTTTAGTTCTAGTGATTTTAACACTTAGGTGTGAAAGCAAGTACAGGTAGAATACTGAAATTACAATCGGCAATTTTATACAATTGGGCCTGCTAATTACGTATTAAATCTTCAGTAAAAGTTTTAATCCAACATTTACCGGTGTTATGAAGTCATATTTGATTGATATTTCCTGAAGACCAATGTATTTCAATGAATATTGACGTTTTACGGTGCGATTGACCATACTGGTGTTTTATACATAACCCTTTAATCTGATGTCATCCATGTTTTTGAAGCTGTTCTATCGAAAGGCAAAATCGGACATTTTTATCTTCATGTTTATTTTCTGCGGCCTAGAGTAGGTCCGCTGAAAAAGCAGAAATTCAATACCCGCAGAAAAAAACGCTCATAAGGTATGATAATATTAACAAAGAGATAAGAGACTAGAGGCCATAATCAGCCTTCACAACTGTGCAGGCTAGTCTTGATTTACACATTACATCAAGTACATCCATACTTGCAATCAAGGATGAGTTTTATTCCTACACATTCGGATAAAAAATTTTCTACTAACCATCTGTGGCAGTCATATCTGATGTCCAAAGAGTAAGGTTGTCTCGCAACAACTGCATTATCAATGTTGAATCTTTGTAACTCTCTTCACTTAAAGTGTCTAATTCTGCTATAGCATCATCAAATGCAGCTTTAGCTAGGCGACATGCCCGGTCAGGAGAATTAAGGATCTCGTAATAGAACACTGAGAAATTTAATGCCAAGCCCAATCTAATTGGATGTGTTGGTGCTAGATCTTGCATGGCAGTATCGCTTGCAGCTTTGTACGCCACCAGTGCGTTCTCAGCAGCTTCCTTCCTGTCATTTTGAGTTAGAAATTCTGCTAGATAGCGCTGATAATCACCTGTCCTAAAAATATATATACCAAAACAGGTTACACACAGAAATAAACACGATAACTGCCAATGAAATCAATCTATCAAGAGGACTAAAACAAAAGCAATTTCAAGGTTGCTTTGTGAAGAGTGCCTCAGCAAATAATGTAGATCAAAGATCACTTTGCACAAAGTGTGCAGTCTGACCTTGCTCTACACTGGCCACAGAGGCAACTAAAGTTATGAAAGGTGCTTAACAATTTACCACACAATCCCAAATGTTGACAAGCACAAAAATAGTTAATCAAAACATTGACTGAAACAAACTTCTATTGGTAAAAATATTTTTAGATATCTAAATCAGAAATTCCAATGGATAGTGCATGTACTTTTATTAGCAATCTCTGCATGTACTTTTATTAGCAATCTGTATGGCCACAATAATTTCGCAGGGTTTCGTTCACACGCGAGCTCCTAAAGTAAACAATGCCATGCGGTATCACATCAGTAATTTCACAGGCTTTTCATTCACCTGGGAACTGCAGCACTAGAACATCGTAAACATTGGGAAATTTATTCCAACTTTTAATTCTATTGAATTTAATCCTTACACAATGATCGAATAATAATTAATAATTCAGAAATAAGACTCGTAGATCTAGTTCAAGCAAGAGAGTCATGTTCTCATTTGACCTGGACCCCCGAGATTTGACGCTTTGAAATACGAAATGACTCATATTTGATGCTCCAACATATCTGTCTAAACGTCAGTCTGACACGAGATTATGGACTAAAGCTTCAAATAAATTAGCTCATGTGTGTCTGTCAGAAGTATGGGCTTTAATAAACATAATCAGTATCAAATTTGAAGGGTGCTCACAGTTCTGTTTATCACAGCTTATCAAGCTGGCGAGTCATCTGTGAAAAGGTGTAAAAATTATTAATCCACTTTTCTAATGTAAAATGACAGGTTTTAAAGTTACCTGCTACCGTAATTGACAAATTCATATCCAAACATGCTGTATCTCTTCTAAAAAAAGTCAAATGAACTGAAAAATAGATCATGGAGAAAAACTGGAATACCCATGACACAACAAAGGTCAGTTCGACATCGTCCAATCAGAGACACTTCAAAACTGTTTTGTCATCTTAAGTAATTAACAGGGGTAAAAGTTAAAAAATCTGAAAATACTGAAAATTGAGCTGGGGGCCTGGGGGCCGCTAGGGCCCCCGGTGGGTCCAGGGCAATGCCCTGGCCAGGGGTCCAGGGGGCCGGAGGCCCCCGGAAGCTCCTGAGATTTAGCTATTTTATAAGCATCAGATACCTCTAATGAGATCCAGTTTTAGCATTTTAAAGTTGAAAAAATCTTGAAATGGATGAAATATATGATATGCTAAAACCTAAGAAAATCTCAAAGTTTTTAGCACCCATGTTATTATTGTCCTCTTTTATCTCCATTTTGTACATAGGACCTAATCAGATTAGCCCTACATCAGTTTTGTATTTGAAAGTACAACAAGTATGAGAAAGGACATATCTAGTATTTAATATTTGATTCATTAAAATGCAATCACATGTGCTAAATTTCTGTCAAAAGAATAAAATCAAATCTGTCAAATAGGAAAAGAACACTCTCTTTAAGAATGGCTAATTTATCAGGGAGAATGTGACAGAGTGTGCTGTGCATTTTCTAGCTTGAGGTTCTTGCACCCTTTGGTAACTGGAGTTTGGGGTACACAAACAAGGATGAGGGTTCAGATCTAAACTACATATTAATTTCATTAAAATATCAAGTTTTAATGACAGCCCATTAAAAGATAGACTGTTTTCATGCAACATGCCCAAACAAGATTTTATAGATACATCTACATGTTCACTGTTAAAAGCTCTTCAAACACTTTAAGAACCTTTCCTAAAATGTGCAAACATTTTTGGCAAAATCAATTCTAATGTTTGCTAAAACAAGCAGGTAAGTGATATACCATGGAACTGGTCCAGTTCCTGTAAAAAATCTATTAAATCGGCAGTGTTGGGCAATCAGTTTAAATGCAAAAATGATTATCACTTTGTAACCGGAAGAGCAAACCAACTTGCTATTGGTTGTACAATCGGTTTCTCCATTGAACTGGGAATGCCTTTTTGCTATAAATACTTTGACAATTTGTCTACATGATATCAAGTTTATAAATATGTGATGTTTTGTACTTTAAATTTTTTTTACTTTATTTAATATCATTTATTTTGATCTTTAAATTTTCATTTCCAAACCAGTTAAAAAAAATTCACATATTTCAAGCATTTGCAGACGACACCCCCCCCCTTTAGATCTATATTTTCATTTCATAAAACAACAATTTTTTCACTCATGACAGAATTTTAGATTCCACTTATTGTTTTATTCAGAGATTTGTGTAAATTCAATGTTTAAATTCATTATTAAAGTCGAGAAGATAGTTTGAAGTCCGTCTGATCGGACGATGTCACGCTGATCATGGTAGTGTCATGGGTTTTCACGTTTTTTTTGGCGATCAATTTTTCGTGTCAATTAATTTCTGGAGAAGTATTACCACATGATTTGACATCAGTTAGTCATTTTGAATAGCAGGGTAACTTTAAAATCTGTCACTTTACACTAGATCAGAGGATTAACACCGTTATTACGTTCTCGTAAATGACTCGCCAGCTTCATTAGATCACGCGCGTGTCCTTCACATTTTATACCGATCGTGTTTAGCCCATATTTCTGCCGGATGCGCACAAGCTAGGTTATATGAAGCTCTTGATGATAATTTCATGCGTCAGACTGACAATTAAGCAAATATTTTTCAGCGTCAAAGACATGTCATTTCAAATTTCCAAGCGTCAAAACCCGGTCTCAAGGATCAAATAAGAAACTTGCCGAGTTGTCGAGTTTTGACAACACATCCATGGACAAAAATTTCTTTCTCATTTTTCCAACCAATTTTCGTGTTTGTTATCACTATATTGAATCCTAGAGTGTGATTAATATCAGTCACAAAACCAAGCGCTACAAACCAGTATTCACGTTTCACGACCAAGCGAGCATCGGTACCGACTGCAATCGATTCCTGGATTTCTTAAGAGCTAATCGCAATCGGAAGCCAAAACCAACTGACTTTCGACTATAGTCAATCATTGGCCCACCACTACAAATCGGACTACAGTGTATGAATGAAACTTTTCCCCCTTTTTCGGTCGCTTCGGCATTTGAGTAGCACGTACTGTTAACTTCGGAAGATAGTTGCCGATCCCCAGCTCTGACATCCATTTGTTATTGAAAAGAACAAAGATCATTTAAACTGAGCCATCTTTCGCTAGCAAATAATCAAATTGCAGCCAATATTTGTCCCCTAAAACGAAGGGCTTTGTTAATGCTTTATTTTGTTTTACAATCCTAGCGGCAAAAATGTTAAAGTCGGCAAACCGATCAAACACAGCCGCAACATTTTGGACACGAACAATATAACATCATACGATAACCTTAGAACGTTCCGGTTCAGCATTTATATTTAGAATCGGGAAACCCTAAGCAAGAGTGAGTGACTGTAAAAATTTCGGTGCAAGTTATCCCCGAAATTACAAAATTCTTTGAATTTCATTGTTTTTAAGGCGAGTGCGTTTGACGGGGGACATTAATGACCGAGATCAGCCCCGGACAAAGCAAATGCAGTGGGGTAATAAATTTTATTGATACGGCATCTGGAAATCTATTGACTTGCAACAGATACGAGATAAAGGGGTATCCCCCCCCCAAAAGAAAATTTCTCTTCAGATTTAAACGATTTGGAAAAATGACCTGGTCGGCCCCTGAAAATACGGAATTCCGTCACAATACGGAAAACTTTTACCCCTGAATTAATTCAAACAGTGAATTTACTCAAATCTCTGTATAAAACAATAACTGGAAGCTAAAATTTCTGTTTATAAATGAGTAAAAAACTTTGGTTCTTTTATGAAACGAATATCTAGACTCCATATTTGTATCAATCTTGGCCTGTATTCATCAAATATTGTAAAATTAAATTATGTGTCTAAATACTTAATACAGTAACACCTCGATAATTCAAAGTCCCACGGAGACCAGCAAATTGCTCGAATTTTTGCAGTGCTCGAATTATCCAAAATGATCATTAAAAAAACTAGAGGCCCTTGAGGACCTGAAATCACTCTACTGGCAGTGATTTTGCTTTTTTGCTAGCATACATTATGAATTCATGATGCAAACAGAAAAAACACAAAAATGTGTTCTTGCAACTGGGCTTGAACCCACTAAGACAGCATAAGTAGGCATGGTGAATTGAACAAACAGTGAAAAAAAAATGAAGTGCAATTTCTCAAAACTAATTGTTTGGAATGCAGCCAAATTTGATAGGCTTTCAGAACACCTTGTATTAAAAAATCCTAGCAAATTTCAAAGAAATGTGACTGATAATGTGGACTTTGTTGAGTAAACGATACTAAATCATCAAATGGCTGCTTTTCCTGAATGGTTTACTAGATTTTCTTCACTTTTAATAGAGCTCAATCCCTTAATCAATCAAATAATCTTTGCAAGTTTCACAAGATTTGGATCAACACTGTGGACTTCATTGCCTAAACAAGAAATGGAAATTTTCAACTTTGAATGGCTACTTTTCCCAAACTGATTGTTAGATTTTTTTCAAAATCAATAGGGTTCAAGCTGTGTATGATACAAAGCAACTTTGCAAGTTTCACGAAAATCCAACCACAAATGCCAACTTCATCGCGTAAACAACAAATGGAAATTTTCAACTTGAAACGGCTACTTTTCCCATACTGTTTGTTGGATTTTTTTCAAAATCAAGAGGGTTGAAGCTATTGATGAGATAAACAAACTGTGCAAGTTTCACGAAAATCTGATCACAAATGAAGACTTTATCGCGTAAACAAGAAAAAGACTAACGGACGGACACCGGGCCATGACGTAAGCCCGCTGGCCTTCGGCCAGTGGAGCTAAAAATAGATCGGTAATTTCGAGTCTCGATAATCTGAAAATTTGAACTTGTGTTGGTCCCTATCATCAATTTGCCTCTTTAAATTGATTGTTAATTCGAACACATTATTTTCTCACCTCTAAATTGTTTTCACACCTTTCCGAGCAAAGGAATTTTTGGCGTCGGCCCGTCTATGGTGTAGTGTAAGTTTTACAATCTATGACAATTACTATCGGAGATTCATACTACAATGCGATTTTGAAAAGGAGTTGACCTTTATTTGATAATAAGAGGTTAATTCTGTTAAGTTTGACATGTTTGCTTCTACCTCCCCCTCCTTCAATTATGTTGTTTGATATTTCATTTTATAAAATCACTCGTGTAGTTCATTCCTGATTAGACAACTGATTCTATCCCCGATTTCATTTTTTTTGCAGTATGTGAGTACATCACATGTTCAAAGTCATTTTTGGCACTAAAAGGACAGTTTGAAGTGTTTGTGATCAAAGGATGTCTCATTTTTTATCATTTTTCTTGTCTATTTTTAGCATCGGGTTTTCCCACCTTCATTCTTCGATAGTTTTCAACACTTCAAATCGCGATATTCAAAGATACTTCATGGAAACACCGTCCTACTTTTTAGTAAAAGATAGCAAATAAACACATGCCTGACTTCCAGGCTTCTGCGTTGCAACTACTGCCTTTAAAGTACTTGAGGATGACATATATGTATGAATGTTTCAGATACATAATGGGTCTGTTTGTTTAGATTTTCCTTGTGGCATTTCCTGGTTGATAAATAATCTATTTGAAATTTATATTCGTAACATATAATGCGAAAGAGACACAAATCCAAGATGGATCCATACATTGGTAATATTCAACCAGTTTAGAATTTGTTTGCAATAGTTAAAAGTTTCTTATTTGTATTATAGGGAGATCAGAATCTTTTCTCTGACTTGAGAAATCAAGTGATGCATACATTATGTACATCACCCATGCACAGTGTAAAAAGTTTTTTCTGTTTTTGTTTTACCAGTGTTGTAGACAAATAACTCATCAGTACTTTTTTGTTTTGTACAGATATCTGTATTGAGATTTTACTGATATTTCTGGGAATCCTTCTTCAATAGTTCTGCTTGATCTACCCTTGGAAAAGTTACTCGTCCAGACCCATTTTTTACTCATCAATGCGAGCCAGCGAGTGGATTTTTCAAACTCTATAGGGGGTGACAAAAACCCATTGTCTGAGAAAGCTTTAGGAAAACTGCCTAGGCCTTATGATTTCAGACAAGAAGACTTATAAATATTTTGATATTGTTTAGTTTTATTGCCATGGCAACCACTGGATTTAAGTTCTGAAGAGGGCTGTGACAGGATCATTTCTATGTAGTTCTGTCAAATTTGGAAGGGTAGTTTCAGGGAAGATGTTTGAAATAATAGTAAATGCAGAGATGGAGGGACTGACATTATGTACACACAACAGACAGGGCCATGACATAACCTCTTTGGCCAGTGGTGCTAGATATTGTGAGAAAAGGGGAAAACCAGAATTTTCTCCTTTTCTCACATTTTCTACGCTTCCAAAGACATATTTTATTTTCTGAGTGTCATAATATAGTTGTCTGCCAATGATTTCAGTCAGGATTGCCAACATTTTCAATTAAGTCTAAATTTTTTTAATTTGTTAAGAAGATGATGAATAGCGTTTTAAGGCCCGTCGACAACTTAGGTCATATTGGGCGCACTTACTTAGTAAACAATAATGCGAGGTGAAAATAACATACATGTGCAACAACATAAGACAAACATGATAAATGAGGAATGGACGAAACACAAAATGATGCCCCTTTTGTCGCCTTTTACGACATGCATGCTGTCACTTTTGTTCCGCCAGATGAAATGGCAAATGTGACGATCACGGGACTGCAGTGGTTTATTCTTATACCCCCGATTAAACCACACGGGGTCCCACAGGCCAATTGATTCCCATTCCAAACCCTATTTACATCGAGAAAAAAATACAGGATTTGGAATAAGAACTACCCAGCCTGCTGCAATCCTACGAATTACGAGGAAAGCAGCCGTTTGTCTCTAATTTTAGTCGCCTTCTACGACATGCCATAGAGAAAGGCCGAGGTCCTATTCTATAAATTAAAAAAAAACCGGGACCCCACGGGGATAATTTGTTAAGAGTTAAGCTCATTTGCCTATAAAAACAGTGTCTAGCCAACTTTACACAATATACTGTTAACTTAAATGGCATAAAATCTTACATTTTATAGTAAAACACTTTAGACTCTCCACTTGTAGCAGATGGCACTAAATGCTTCTGCAGTAGACTGATAACATCATTACACACTCCTTTTAGTTCTTCTTCTATCTGAAAAAGAAATTTTTCTTGTGCAATTGACAACTTTGAAAATATTTTTGAAATCTGTTGGTAACTACATGAACTTGGTTATAATATATGACTACAAATGATAACATCGCTGCAGAAGGAGAAATTGCTGGTCATCTGAAATTTTCTCTCTTCCCACAGTGTTTTCAAGAGGTCTGCTGCAAGAAGCAAGTTTGAAGCAACTTGTCTTAACACTTTACCACGCAATCCCATCTTGTAACGACCCTGAGAAAGGAAGTTTTAGAAAACATGATTGAAAAAGAAGAAAAAAATGCTAGTAACCAGCATTTTATCCTTTTCCTACAATGTTTTCTACTCTTCCCAAAACAAAATTCAATTTTTTAGTCATGTTTATTTTTTTGTCTGCATTGCTTTCAATATGGACTGGTTTAAAATTTTGTAGTTCGGTAAGGAGTTAAGGTGGTTTTGCAGAAATTTATACAGTCGTTATGATTACCCTGCAAACAAGACGGCCAATGGCCTTTAAGGGCTCACCTGAGTACAGTCATCTACAGTTGATAAAGCTGAAGAAATCCCCTTTTTAATGATGTAAAAACACAATGAGTGTTAGTGACCTATTTTTTGACCAACTTACCTACTTTGGAACTTGTCAGAGATATCATCACGAAAAACATTCTGATCAAGTTTCATGAGCATTAGGCTGATAATGTGGCCTCTTTGGTGCACACAAGGCTTTTGTAAGATTTTGCCCAGTGACCTACTTTTTAACAGGTGACCCAATTTCAAGGTTGTTTCAGAGATCATGACAAACACTCTGACCTATTTTCATGAGTATCAGGCTGATAATGTGGCCTCTAGAGTGCACACAAGGTTTTATTAATATTTGGCTCAGTGACCTACTTTTTTACCCAATATCACCCAATTTCGAACTTTTCAGAGATAACATCAAGATATATTCTGATTGTCATGAGTATCAGGCTGAAAATGTAGCCTCTAGAGTGCACACAACGTTTTTCTAACATTAAGCCCAGTGACCTACGTGTACTTTTTGACCCTACATGACCAAATTTCAAGCTTGTTCAAGACATCATCAAGACAAATATCCTGACCATTTTGTAAGAGTATCAAGCTGAAAATGTGGCTTCTATGGTGCATATTATGAGGTTTTTCTGAGATTTGGCTCAGTGACCTACTTTTTAATCCAACATGACTCAATCTCACAGTTGTCTCAGATATCATCAAGACAAACATTCTAACCAAGTTTCATGAGTGTCTGACTGAAAATGTGGCCTCTAGAGTGCATACTAGGTTTTACTAATATTGGGCCATGTGACCTACTTTTTGACCTGACATCAGCTTACTTCAAACTTGTGCGAGATATCATCAAGAAAAACATTCTGACAAGGTTTCATGGGTTTCAGGCTGAAAATGTGGACTCCAGAGTGCACACAAGGTTTTTTTTAGATTTAGCCCAGTGACCTACTTTTTTGCCAGATATGACCCAATTTCAAACTTATACAAGATGTAATTAAGACAAACAGTCTGACCAAGTTTCATGAGTATCTGACTGAAAATTTGGCCTTAAGAGTGCACACAAGGTAAATTATGAAGACCGCATTATAGACGACACACGACAGATGCCGGACACACTAAGGTCACAAAAGCTCACCTTGAGCACTTCAGGTAAAACAACATAGAATCTTCTGAATTTCCCAAGGATGACGATAACATTATGGTGTGATGAAATATTAAACGGTCAACAGGTGAAAAAAATGTTTAGGGTTGGGTGTAAAAATTAAGACACGGTCAGGTAACCGGAATCACATATATATTATTTTAATTTGGCCCGATTTATATTTAATTGCATTTTAACACCTGTACTGATTAGATGCAATTTACCCGCATTTACCCCACATTTCTCACGCTTTACGTAATATTGTAATGCTTTGAAATGTGGTGGGGGTAAGCCACGGGGTATCGCCGAAAAACAACTGTACTGGGTTTTGATGAAAGTCCCAACAAAAAAAGGTTTAGAAGCATGAAATAGACTATTTGTTTTTTTCTTTTTTTTTTGGGGGGGGGGGGGGGTGTGTGTGTGTGTGTGTGCCACTCATGAAAATATTACTGAAGATGTTCACTCAATGAAATAAATTTTTAGCTTTCACTGAAAAACACAAGTATCCTCTATTTAAACCAATCAAAAATGAGTGAATCTGGGCTTACCTTGCTTTTGTATTCTTTAATTAAAGGAAGAAGGGGCTTATCTTTCTTTTCTTCCTCTTTGGTCTCCAAGCTACTAACTATTCTCCATGATGCTCTTTTGGCTCCAATAACATTCTTGAAAGCAACAGAGAGCAGATTTCTTTCTTCCACTGATAATTCTGTCTCAGTTCTGTGTACTACTGACTTCATATTTTCAACCATCTCTAGATAAGCAGTAACAATAAAATGTATACAGATGACCTTACAAATGATGGATTCTACTTGCTAAAAGTGATAGACAGGACAATAAGTTCAATATTGGTGTATCCTTTTGAAGTTAAGCATTAATGTATGGATACTGATCAGAGTTCTTGGAAACCCCAATACTGTTGTCTGAGAAGGCAACTTTTTCCAGCAGACGACAAAAAATCCTAACAAAGGATTCTGAAGGACGACAGCTGCTCCGCTTGATTTATTTATCAAGTGATTGTTTACAAGGTGTTTAATGAAGTGAAAAATGCAATACACGTACATAGGTAATCACTGAAGTCGGGCTTTGTAGGAGACTAACAACCAATCGGAATGTGTCATTCTTTATCACTTACCTGTACCCGGTAAACTGTGGATGGCAAGTAGCTAATACCCTAATTGCCTGACATTTTGTTTGACATTTGCAAATTATGCATTAATCAATGGATTAGACTAATCTATGCTGATAATCCATCTATATGTTCGATTAAAGAAAGGCGGTAACATCTAATGATGCAATTGCTGGAAAGATAATTGACATTTGACATCTCGGGTGATCCATTTATCAAGTTCGATATAGTTTACGGAATTGGCCGACTTGTGACGAGTGAGATAACTGAATATTGTCCATGACCTTTAAACTATCTGATGAGTCCATGACCTTTAAACTTTCTGATGAATTTTGCAATCGATCTTTCCGGTCCGACGAATCACCGAAATACCACCAAAACACCGTAATACCCCATTTTTTTTTTTCTATAAGTAGTTAAAATTACTAATATAAGTACGAAAGATTTGTCTTTTTTTTTTTGTTTTTAACACAACTTATGTTTATATTGAAGAAAGATGGTTAGTTTAAAACAAAATGACAAAATAACAACATGCCATTGACATCCGCCGTAATGAATGTTCACCGAAATACCCGTTGTCCACCGAAATACCCGCACGACGTAGTAAAATATGTCAATTCAGGGACTTTACGTTATTACTACAGTAGCTGTTTTACAAGGTTGATGTGTCTGATCTATATCCATAAACATGCTCGGAAAAAATCTTTTTCTTTCGTGGTATTTGAATAATGAAATTAAAAATTAACGTATCTAGAAAACTGGCCGCCATTTTGAATCGGGTAAACATGTTACCCGTCCTTAAATTTGTAGACTTGTCTATATTCTACATCTGCAGACAATAAATCAAATATCGATATAGGTCTACATAAAATAGATGTATATATAACTGCAGTTCACTCTATAGGTCAGTAAACATAGTGGAAAAAGCAGAAAATGTTGGTCAAAAGCAACACTCGCATTACGATGGATACATCATGCAATGCCTAATTTAGGTATTTCGTTCGCAAATGAAATGCACTTGCATTCTCTGTGGAGTATATTTGTGTTTATAATTTAAAGAAATAATATATAGGTGACAATACCATACTGATAACTCCTACGTCTTTATTTTGTGTGATAAAGATCGGGTATTTCGGTGTGTCAGGACTAGACACGCGAGTATTTCAGTGATTTTTCTCCACGTGAGTCAATTATCAATGTATATTAACAACATTTTTCTTCAACATTAATCTTCTCAATAGTGATCATTACTTTAATTAATCGTGTTTTCTGTTAAAAAGAGACAAATCTTGCAGAGGTAGAATCCCTAAATTAACAAATATTTACAACGTCGAGCAGGTTTTTCGGTGGACGTAAATACGGCTATCCCGATGCACATTGTTTACGGCAGACCTCAATATGTTATTTTGTCATTATGATTTAAACTAACAGCCCTTCATCTCTATAAACGTTATTTGGGTCAATACCACAAAAAAAAAAAAAAAATCTGTTTTACTTCAATAGTAATCAGAACACAGCAATAAAAAATTAGGGGTATTTCGGTGTTTCGGTGATTCGTCGGACCCAATCTTTCGAGTATAACTATTAGATCCATTTAATTAAGAGCAATGTTCCACAAAAATCATATCGCTTTTTACTGTTACTGGATTATGTCTCATACGTTGTACAGTACATGTGGTTGATATTATCGATGAACAAATTTTAAGGTGGAAAAATTTTGGGGATTCACAAAAAGCCTAGTGATCAGACTAGAATGAGAGTAAAAAAAACCACAAAGCTAGAGACAAGTACATCTAGTTTTCAAACTGGGACAAGACTTTTTTGTTGGTTCTAGAAATTGGATGCTTAGGGCCAAGAGAGAGCTATATGTACATCTACTTTGAACAGAGATACAAATTTAAATTTGTAAATCTAAATTCAGTTTTTAGTTTTTTTATTACTTGCACATGAAAATTCATCCTGACTTAACCGGATTCCGACTTCTTCAGGCTGGAATCCAACTTTTCAGTTTGGAATCCACCCCCCCCCCCCTTTGGATTCCTGGAATCCAACTTTAAAAATCCTAACGAGAACACTAAAAACATCTTCAACCGATGTCCACCATATTGGTCAACATTATGTACCCAATAATGATCACACTTTCAATTATATCAAAAACAGTATTAAGTTGATAAAAGTAACCTATGAAACATAAAGCTACATCTCACTTCACACAAAAAGATACCTAAGACTAGCCTACTTACAAATAAATTACTTTAGTAATTCAGGCCCCAGAAAATGAATACTTTGCATATTTCTGGATGGTACTAGAAATCATAGATCAAGCTAGCCCAGAAATTTAGCTGAGAATTTAGGTAGAAGTTTTGTGTGGCAAGGGAGAAGTTTTTTCGCCACTTCAGCGAAATGGATAAGAAGCATATTTGGGGATAATCCTGAGATAACTTGCTCCATTTTTCTTTAAAATAAAAACATGTTGTAGGTACTCGGGCCTAAAAAAAAAATATCTGCATTTAGGGTTTCCCTACCCTACCTAGAAAATGATGCCCACACTAAACGTTTTTTGCTATGATTGAAAAAAAAAAAACAACAAAAAAACGGTCGGGTGTGATTTCATTACATGTTCCATGTAAAAAGTTTTTGGAAAACAAAAATAAATCTCTAACTACCCTACCTACAGTATCTCGGACTGAAACCCTAAACACAGATATTTTTTTGTTAGGACTCATTTAAATTACCTCACCAAGGCTTTTATGATAAGTACCCAATTATTTACATCAAAGCAAATGAAAATGATAAGAGATAATCCTTTTCTGAGTGTACTAATTGGTATTTTGTAAGCATCACTCTAACCCATTAACTCTTTACCATACAAAAAAATTTTAGACTGGTTCAAATTGATTAATTGATTGATTGTTTGGTGTTTAACACCATTTTCAACATTATTTCACCTATATCGCGGCGGCCAGTGCACCTATCCATGCTTTCCTGGAGTCTCTTTTACCAGTACTCTGCACAATTTTTCCTTCCAAGCCACTGGCTGCTTTCCCACATAACCAGTTGTCGAAACAATGATCAGCGGTGGGGGAGGAATGAATCCTGTCGCAATGACTATCATCAATCCTTGGAAGGAAATTGGCCGAGCCGGTTCAAATTGAAAGCATTTACAGAAGACAAAATAAAATTGACTGAAATACTGAAATTTGGTTTGGGAAGGCTAGAAAACATTCTGGAAAAAGGAGAACCAGCATTTTCTCCTTTTTCCATAATGTTTTCAAAAGGCCTTTTCTTCAGGGTCGTTAAAACATGGGATTGTGTGGTAAAGGGTTAAGTGCTGCATGTTCACAAGACTGTTTTTGTTTATTTTTTTTTTTTTCAGAAACACAATTTGTAGGAGCAACTGCTCCTTCTATAATGATCATTTGGATATAATCAAATCTTAAAAAATATATAGATTTATAGATCCAAGTCAAGTTTTCACTTTTCAATATATGTGATTCAGGAAAAACAAGGCAATGTCTGAGGATAGGTTTCTACAGGGTCCGATGAATCACCGAAATACCACCGAAACACCGAAATACCCGTATTTTTTTAGTTATTACGATAGCTGAAGTTGTGGTTTTTGACAAAATTGTAATTTCATTTATGAAGAAGGGTTAGTGTTAAACCTAATGTCAAAATAGCAACATGTTATTGAGGCCCACCGTGAAGAATGTACACCGCAATAGCCTGCCGTGCTGTAAATGTCCACCAAAATACCCACTCCACATACTAAAATTGGTCAATTCAGGGATTATACCTCCGCAATCTCCCTTCAGTTGTTTTTGTACAAAGATTGATGTGTCTGAAATTTATCCATAAGCATGCTAGAAAAAATAGCTTTCCATTTTTAAGTTGGAAAATATGAGATAAAACGTCAACAAATTAGAAAACCGGCAGCCATTTTGAATGTTTAGTTAGCACGGCACCAGGCGTAAATTGATAAGACAATTACCATTTTGCTGATAAGATTATAAATATAACCATATTACTTTAAAAATAACAAGGACAAACCTACATATCAAACAAATTTGAATATTTTAGCCGAACATGTATGATCGCTTCACTTTAACAGAACAGAAGAGAACAGAACGTGCCGAGAAACCTGTGTGTTTGTCGGATCAGAGATTTACATCATGTAATGTCTGATTTGGGTCTCACCGTCTACTTATTTCGCAAATGAAGTGGATTAGCGCTCTCTTTTGTGTATGTTTATCATTCAAAAGAAATATAAGTGATAATTTCAAATTGATAAATCTTAGGTCTAGATTGTCGTCATCGAGATCGGGTATTTCGGTGTGTAACAGGTCAGGCACGCGAGTGTTTCAGTGATTGTTCTCAACATAAATCAGTGATCAGTGTATACTAACAGCGTCACTCTTCTCAATAATGATTAATACTTTGATTAAGTACATTTTCTGAAAAAGAAAAGAAAGAAAAAAATCCTGCATACTTTTGTCAGTTATTTGAACCCAACAATAAAAAATACGGATATTTCGGTGTTTCGGTGGTATTTCGGTATTTCGGTGATTCGTCAGACCGGTTTCTACATCCCTATACTGTGAAATGAATATGATCAGAAAAAACATAATAATATAAATTATTTTCTAAATACAGAGATCCTTGTACATTGGGGCACTTGTATGTTTGTTTGCATTTTAAGCCACTTCCAACATTATTTCAGCTATATATATCTTGGTGGCTAGTGCACCTATCCATGCTTTTCTGGGGTGCCCTCTTATCAGATTATAGCACTAAATTTTTTTTCAACTAAGCCACTGGCTGCTTTCACACCTAACCTTTACCCAAGCAATGATCAGCAGGAGGAGATCGAATCCTGTAGTGATGATTCGTCATTCCTCAGAATATAATTAGCCTAGCGGGTAAAATGAGTGCTGCCACAAAAACTTGCTTGGAAATGTTGCATAACCATATTCAAACTGATAAGTTTTTGTATCGACAATGTTTGAATATGTCTGAGAAAAAAAGTCTCCTCACCTGTTTCTAGGCTTTGCCTATTTTTAGATCATAATCCTAATCATTTCACAATCGATGTCATTAACACCTACTTTCCAAATATACATACATTGCCGTTAACATTAAGAACTTCCAGCCTCACAAAATTTGTCAAGAAACTTGGAAAAACTCTACGAAAGTGAAAGAATGGAAGACTATTGTTCAATTCGACCAGACCAGTTGTCTTCTGACATTAACAAACAATCGAACAATAAAACTGACCCGATTGTCTAACATATTCAGTAAGCATGACCTCGATTGTCAGCGTTTCTGGTCTAATTATCGATGTTCACACATGCATGTAGAAGCATTGAACGGATCAACTGCTTAACAATAAATAATTGGATCATGAAAGAAAAGGGATAGCTAAGTTTTGCCAGGTCAGGCATCTTATCTTAATTGCTTTGGTACATGAAATTTTAACTGATTTTTTGTTTCAAACCTAAACTTTCTGTTAGTGCAAAGCGATAGCCATTTGAAAGACCAGGGTTCCCATAGCTTTGTCAGACAAGGGGTTTTTGTCACCTCCTAGATTAAAAAATTGAAAAACTGGGAGTTATCTGAAAAAGGGTTTCATTCTACTTTTACAACAAAAATTTTAATGATTAATTACCTGCAGAAAAATAGTATACTGTAGCCATCATTAATTTAATTGTCATGTAGACCTTGCTATACCATTTCAGGGTTTTCCTTGACGCACGATTTTGTGCGTTTTGACGCATTTTTAAGGAAAATGATCCGTAATTTTTTCAACAATGCATCATCGTTGACGAACAAATACGATAAGGGTCACAAATGATCGTATATACAACAGACACCGTCACATCGCAAGTAGATGAAAAAGCTGGAGTATGAAGAGAAAATGGGACGAAACACTAGACTGTGTATTTTACTAAAATACTGTCGTCTTTAAAGATGCCCTTCTACAGCTGGTGAGCAAAAACGATGTTAAATTTATCATGGACTTGAGACGGTACGGCGCACAATAAATGTCCAAGTATGAAAATAAATGGATTGGGGTCAAAACGGCCCACTTCCAAAACGGCCCAGTGCTGAAACAGCCCGGTACCAAAACGACCCACTCTTTTGTCATTAATTAAAACTCATCGAAGAACTGTCATTTGGATCATAGTTAATCTCTAAATTCACTGATTTAGTTTTATAAAATTTACTTATAACCTGAATTTTGATCATACGAATCGAGCGAGATGGTGTCCTGCTACGAATTATTGAAACATGTACAGATGTATCCTTTCTAGAAAGGTTGGAGCTGTCGTTTTCAACAAAGTAATTTGTGCATAACCGAGGTAAAAAGAGTGTATGAAAGAAAACCACAACATATACATCTTTTAGAAGAATTCCAGTTGATCATGAGAAAAGAAAGGGGGAGGCAGGGGAGACAAATGAACTCTCATTATAACATCGGATAGGAATGCAGAGTACAACCCACACATTTATGGTGAATCGAGGCCCAAGCTCCATAAATAAAATTCATTATTTGAAAATAAACAATAGATAGCTTAATAAGAGTAAAGAAAGTTACAAAATTCACTCTGTCAAAATTGATGGAAATAAAACAGTAATTCGTAGTTAAGAAGTGGGCTGTTTTGGTACCCATAACATTGGGCTGTTTCGGTATAGTGGGCCGTTTTGACGGCCCCGGGCTTGTTCATCCCAAAACCAGTTCGTCTCTGGGCTTGTTCGTCTCTGGGCTTATTCACCCGGGCCGGTTCGCCCGGGCTTGTTCATCCCACACTACCTTATAGATCGTATTGGAATGAACGGTGCTATGTGCCTTCTAAAACAAATTATTATTTTACACATAAAAGTACTTTGAATAAAACTTTCTCTTGGTAGTTTATTGAACTATCTTCTCTTCTCCAAGACACACTAACAACTTTATTGCCTTTTGTTGGTGAAATAACATTTACCATGGGGTTGTTTAAACATGTAACTATGGTAAAAGCTACTATGATAAGGAACACAGAAGTTGTGTGTTTTTGTTGTTCAATTCCATATTCATCGCCGTTTTCAGCAATATTGCAGCTATATCACGACAGCCAGTACTACACCGCCTCTTGCCTACGGCTTACCTTCCAAAACACACTATGCATTCAAAATTCTTGTCAATATCCATAAATATTTTTCTTTACTTTGATTTCATCTCTAAGTGTAATGATGGGGATGACTATTTTTGCATAGTTATATATCTTAGGTTGAGTAAAATGATCGTGGATTATGTGCAGCTAACACCTTTTCATCTATACCTGTCGAAATCAGTGAAGTATGCACTATTAACACGTTTGTTTGGCAGGTACAGATGTTAGGACGAGCAAGCCCGGACCAACTGGAAATCAGTTGGGACGAACAAGCCCGGACGAACAAGCCCAGAGACGAAAAAGCCCGTTACCGTTTTGACTCTATCCCAAAATAAATCACCGTATCGTCTTATTATTGAGACTACAGGTATAATGTAGTGTTGTGCTCTATTTGTAAAAATTTTGAAAGTTCAACTGTTTTGTTCTTGATCTTTTCTGTACTCAGAGGCTACCAGTAAAAGAGTAACATGAGCTTTGGGGACTGTACTAGGGGAGGGGGGACGAGAAATTCAGACTTCTCTTACGCCACAATGAATCACTCATTAGCAAAATCAGTTGCTTTCACAGCAAATACTGTTTTAGGACCTTGAACAGGGTACAAGGTATTTTACTGCTTACACCTTTGTGGTTAAATTTTGGTAATGAATGATAAAGTCGAAGCACTTGACCGGAAAAAAAAAATTTAACCGATTCATTCAAATTCAATATGGCGGCCACCATACTTGCAATAACCATGGACACAATATACATTTGCTAGCCCGACAAGCTTTTCCAACCAGTATATTGTTCAGAACAAGAACAGTATAGGTGTTTCGATAAATAAAAGTTTAAATCAATATGAAAAGTTTCACGTACGTCATTATGAGATGACATAACATTCAGAATCGATAGTGTGTAGTCTTAACGGATTTGTCAACAAATTTACATTTTGATGCAATGGTCGACTAACCTTCATATCTTTCTGCCTGCTCAGCCAATTTAGCTTTATAAACTTCATCCTCACGATCACCCATTGTGTGATGTTAAGAGCAAGCTGAAGATTTAGCAAGATACAACAACGCTTATTTCTAATCGTAACTACAATCCCTTGCTGGATGTTTTGAGAAAGTAGTTCCGTTCTGATACAACTGAACTTACTACGCGAAATGAGGTTGTTAATTCATGCCCTGTCATGTAGCATGTACTGTGCTAAATATTCAGTCAAAAGGATTCCCGCTATTATAGTTTTAGAAAAGATTTAAAATCGATGAATTAATATTGTCCCGCAGTAAAAGATGTTGCAGAAAACTGCTCTAAATGTTCCATAATTTCATTTTGAAATAAGTTGCACAAGGACAACAAGAGTTGCATGAAATCGCGCCGTTCGAAACGGAACAAGATATAAGCCTATCAAAGCTAAATGTGCGCGGATCATCTACTACTATATGATATCACCAAGCATTGATAAGACAAAATTTAAAACATGGAATAGCTTTAAAGTCAAGAAGAACACGGGGTAAATCAAAGGACGGCTATTCTGATCGAGTGCGTAGTCGACCCCCCCCTTTTTTTTTTCGAAGAAGGCTACTTTAAAATATGGTTTTTGTCCGACTTCTTGGTATTTGTTCCAAATGAATAAATATATATCTAATTTGAGATTATTGTGGACATGTTTTACCGATAGCCTAATAAAACCCCAAAAGTTCTTATTTCAAATACAGATCTATGGATATTTTTGGAGAAAAGATATCCCCTTATCGGACAGTGTAGATTCAGTATCAGACTGCACGTTCTGTGCAGCCTGGTCTTGATCTACACTGTCCACAAAATGTCAAATGATAAATGATAGGCCAACTCCGCGGAGCTTATTGACACATTAGGCATAAAATGGATATGATAGTGGAAAAGACATCCCCTAATCGGTCAGTGTAGATCCAAGATCAGACTGCACGTTCTGTGCAAGCTGATCTTAATCTACACTGTTCACAAAAGGTCATTCAGTCGCGCTTAGCAGCCTGAGGATTAATCGATAGGCCTCCTCTGCAGAGCATATTCACACATTAGGCATAACATGGATATGATAGGGGAAATAAAATATATCCCCTTATCGGACAGTGTAGATTTAAGATCAGACTACACGTTCTGTGCAGACTGATCTTGATCTACTCTGTCCACAAAAGGTCATTGAGTCGCGCTCTGCAGCCTTAGGAGTTAATCGGTAGGCCTACTCCGTGACGCTTATTCACACATTAGGCATAACATGGACATGATAGGGGAAAAGATATCCCCTTATCGGACAGTGTAGATACAAGATCAGATTGCACGTTCTTTGATCTTGATCTACTCTGTCCACAAAAGGTCCTTGAGTCGCGCTCAGCAGCCTAAGGGATAATCGATAGCGCTTATTACACATTAGGCATAACATGGATATGATAGGGGATAATACTTTTCTTTTATTAGATCTAGACCTAGATCTGATTGACAATTTCGTTTTTTTTTTCTTCGTGCATTACCATATAACCTATTAGGACTAGTTTGCAGTCTCTGTCCAGTTTTAGACATACCATTTTTGGCAGCAACTGCTTACTTATTATCTAGATAACTCTCTTTTATTTTTCTTTTATTAAACATTAAAACAATTCAGGACTTGGCTTTTATCGCTGAACTTTGAACAGAGTGCCATTAGATTCCGGTGATACTCGTAAGGATATCGTAAGAAAAAATGCGAGATCATGCCTATCCCATCTTTTCTCTCCCCCCCTCCCCTTGCCGCTTTAATTAGAAATGAACCAAGAGTCAAAGCTCACGGACGGGCAAGTAGACAGAGAGAGAACAACTCGACGTCATAAGTGCTTGGGCTAGTAGACCTTAAACAGAACGTGCATTCTGGTCTTGGATCTACACTATCCGATAAAGAGACTTCTTTCCCCCCAAAAAATGACTTTGAAATAGCAATATTTGGGGTTTTCCTATCGACTTGAAAAGTTTCAATTGACTTATTATTGACAGGTTAAGGGTAGAAGACAGTACTATAGGGATAGAGCGTCGGCCTCTCCCACCTGGGGATGCGAGTTTGAATTCCGTGATAAGCATAGACAACCGTTGGAACAACCACATTAGGCCTACGACGCCAGTACCGGTTAATTTATCACTTTCCAGCTGCTGGAGGCAACCAACGAGAGTTATTAGGCCTAAAGATAGTTAAGGCCCAAGTTGCCATTAGTAAACAAAGGGGGTAATAAAAATTAATGCATTTGAATTTAAATCATACCACTTAAAATTATGAAAATTGTTACGAAGACGACAATGTGCTATTGTACGGTCGTCCCAAGTGTTAGTCACTGGCAGGAAAATGAAGTTTGAAACCAGGTCAAAAGTTGCCAGGTTGCTCTATCTTTTGTTCACTTCAACCTGGTTTTGAAATTCATTTTCCTGCCAGCGACTAAAACTTGGACTGGCCGTACAACAGATTGTTACCTTCACAATAATTTCCATATCTTTATATGGTATGAATTAATTTATATTCATTTTAAACACACGTTATTTACTTTTGACCGCTACTGGGACTATAACAAAAACCGTTATGTTGCTCATCTAAGCATACGTAGTATGATAGAATTCATGTATGATTGTCTGACTTTGATAAAATGTGTTTCTCGGAAAATCATTTAGACCGTACAATCTTAGGTGAGGACTCGACTATTGATACAAAAGGAAGCAACATTATACAGACAGGATATGACATCACACTGGGATAGGTTCGCTATTTATGTCTCGAATATTCTCTTCTATCAAAAAAGGAGAATTGACTTGGAGCAAAATTCACTTCATTCAATGTGGACAGAAATTAAGTATCGGTCAACGTCATTAATTTTCTTCTTTGCATTGTATATCGTTCACCCAACACGACTGAACATTGCATTCTGGGATCATTTCAATATTTCTTAAAAAAGAGCTATATTGAGTCAAACAAAAGAACTGTTATAACAGGAGACTAACACCAAGATCTGCTAGAACCGACTGATTACCGTCTCAGAAATGCTATTACAAAGCCTACTCGTGTTACAACACACACTGCAACACTAATTTACCCTATACTTGTCTCCAACTGTATTAATGTTATCCACGCTTACACTTTAGACATTGGCAGTATCAACAGTGATCATAGAGCCATTCTTGTTCATACCTCAGGTGATGGGAGCCATCAAGATGTAGGTAAGGAATCGGCCGAGTTGTGACGAGTGTATCATGTACAGGATAAATATTAATATGCGGTGTGTAGACTAGTACTCTGCCGCTAAAAACCAGCAATGTTGAAAATGGCTATAAACAATACTTCTGTGGGAAAAACTAGCTAGTTTTTCGCACAAAATTCTTTGAAAAATTAACTACTTCAAACGGATAAAATATTTTTTTAAAAATGACATTGTTCACAGCAATCTTTGAATACGGTTTCTAAATATAGATTTTAGGGAAACCAGGATTTGTGCAGGGTTTTTCCAGACATATCAAGAAGAAATGTCTGGACTTACCAGGGGACATTTGCAAAGCATTTAGGGGCTGTGTTTATAAATGGCTGGTGCATAGGTTATATGCTAACTAACCATGGCTAGGTGAATCGTTCGAAGTAGCGTTTTATTGAATAAACGTTTATTTTGAAACTCGAAGTAACGATTGCCGTTTTGAAAAGTAGTCCCGCGGTTCTGTACTCAGATTGCCCAAAGCACATAGGTATGTATTTGAAAAGTGCCAACAAGCGGGAGATAGGACATACCCAATACTTTGGAGGTAAATAACGCAGCAAGTCCGGATTTAATTTAACAAACTCCTGAGAATCAAAAGATCATCAAAATCAATCTAAAGAGAGATTTTCTCTACCAAATATACCCTTTTTACGACCAATTCTTGAATACTCCTCTGTAGTCTGGGATACTGGTACAATATGAGAAGATGGTTTGGAAAAATCAAATTGGGTCCGCGAGAAAAGTAACCAGTTTAACAAGATCACCTTCTACTCTTGACCTGTACCAAGAAATTGATTGGTTAACGCTAAACAATACACGCAAATACTCGTTTACAAAATCACCAACTGTCTGACGACCCATTAATTGTTAAATGGAGTCTTATCTTTATCCACAAGGTTGACAAAAACATGATTTGTTGGTCTCATCATTAACTCTTTACCAGACTAAATTTTCAGACTCGTCCTTATTGGAAGGATTCTCAAACGAAATGTCTGACTAAATGCTGGAACGTGTCTTTGAGAGGGTAGAAAGCATTGTGGTAAAAGGTGAATGTGCTGGTGAACAGTTATGACCGACAGTGCTATCAAATGCCGTCTCAGGCTCACGGAAGCAGGATTGTTTGGTGAAGAGTAATTCACTGCTGGTAAAGAGCAACAAATGTTATCGACAAATGTCATCCTATCGTTTATACATGTACAACAACTTCTGTAACCCAAACAAAAAGAGAGGAGAGGGTTGGCCATGAACAAAGTTGGATTTAACAAAAAAGTGATAAATCTATGCAATTTATTGTAGTTTTAGTTAAGATATATGAACAATCTTTATTAAATCTAAAAGTTTACAAGAGAAAGTGTGTGCACTTAACTTGCAAAGCAGTGAACATTGTAACCACAGTCTTTTAAGATGTAGTTCAGGCATGAATAGTAATTGTTTTGTGAACATTTTACTACACTGCCATCAAAAACGAATACACACTTATCTGTATACAGTGACTTAATCGTAAAACAACCATCAAATTGTAAAGAAATTGAAGACTTACGGTATTTAAATGGGCCTACTACTTTATGGATTTTTTGGATTAATTAGATTTGAATAAAAAACCTGACAAATACCACAACATATATTATTCAAAGTAAACTTAAAGAAACAGTATCAATCTATTCTGCAATAGATGCTATTTCTTTATAAGTTTGGCAGGCTTATAAATACATAGATATCACTGTAATCATAGGGGGTGGGGGTAGGCTGGAGGGATATTTTTAAACATCCTACTAACCTATGAATGAATTAGCTATGCATTCTGATATGGTGGTTTAATACATATGTAAAAAGTATCTACCCAGACCAGCACATGCAGTCTAAAGAAGCTGACCTTAGTCGAAACTTTTTTTCTATTGGTCAATTTTCTGCATGTCATAGGACCAGTCTACCTCATGATTCAGTCAGTTTTCAGATGGATCCATAATTATGTGACTACTTACTTGGTATATTGCAACTAGGAGATGCATTGCTAAATAATAAATAAAATAGTTTTGAACAGATATGCTATCAGTATGTAGCCTAAACAAGCTATACACAAGATATTGATAACGACAAGAGTACGAATAAAAAAATCTTTTACTAGTGCTGTAAAGAATACATATTAAGTGTAACTGTATTTATTATTATACTGCAAAGAAATTTCTCGCAATCTGATTGGATGACATGCTCTGTACATATACTGTTGTACACTGGCAAAATCCAGTTTCCCTTTATGGAGCCCCATATACATAACTTAAGCACTTCAATGCAAAATCCAAGATGGAGGTGTCGATCGATAGGAGTCGCCCACAAGACAAGTTTACCGTTGTTATTACTAGTTTCCCTTGACGTCTGTTATCAAAGCCGAAAGAATGGATTATTTTTTAAACTAAATGAATATGGTTAAATATATTATTGCTGTTGTCATTCTAAAACAAATACACATGGTTAAAATGAGCCATCCCTGTCATGTAAACAAATCGTTAAGCCATACATTCTAATGTTAAAAAAAAAGTAAGCTAATGGTCGTTTGAAACAACTAATGGTCGCTTACTTTGCCAATAAATCATAAAATGAAGTTACTTACCTTGAACTAACTTAAATTCATGTTTAAATAAAAATATGTCAAACATCTATCCGGTGATTAAAAAAGCACCAAACTTCACATTTTACCAAGGTTTCAGTGAAATCAGTTTTAAGTGATGTCATTTTTCAGTGTATTGGGGTGCTCACAATGGAAATTCGATTTCGTCAGCATACACAATTCGTGAGACTACAAAACAGGGAAATTTCACTGAATATACATCAGAATGGTAAAATTTTGTAGTACAATAAATTTGTTATACCGTCAGGAAGCAGGAGATTTGGAACTTGTTTGTAGCTGTGGCAAATCATGTCGCCACCTCGCCTTCCGCTCAGGGCGACATGATTTGCCATAACCGTGAACAAGTTTCCAAGTCCCCTACCACCTGGCTGTACAACTAATAATGTTCACCCTAGATTCTGTAGTTGAGAATTTCACATGATGAATATCAACAGTCATTTATATGTGCTTAGTAGCAAAGCAGCTTAACTCTTTACCAAATGACAAAATTTTAGACTGGTCCAAATTGAAAGCACATGCAGACAACAAAATAAACGTAACTCAAAAATTGAAATTTGTTTCTAGCAGGGTAGAAAACATTGTGGGAAAAGGAGAAAATGCTGGTTACCAGCATTTTCTCCTTTTCCCACAATGTTTTCAAAAGGCTTCTATCTCAGGGTCGTAAAAACCAAGGATTGTTTGGTAAAGGGTTAAACAGCAGAGTTCCTTATTGACTAGGCCGTATTTAACCCTTTGCCACACAATCATGACTTTTAATGACCCTGAGGAAGAAAACACTGAAAAAACATTTTGAAAACATTGTAGAAAAAAGAGAAAATTCTGTAAACCAGGTTTTCTCCTTTTCCCACAATTCTTTTTTTCAGAACCCTGTGATAGACAGATTTCATGTTTAGAGTAACATTAGTCATCTGCAAATGCTTTCAACTTTGGCAAGTTTTAAATTGTGTCGCTTGGTACAGAGGTTAATGCCCAAATTGCATGTTTTTATAATGTGACACACACCAGTATCATTACACACATACAGGAAAATAAATCATAAGCATATTACTTGTGCATCAATTTCTATATAACAATTGAGCCATGCTCTGTGAAAAAGGGGCTTAATGGATTTGCAAAAAGTACAGATCCGTGTCATCCTGCACAGTCCACAGAGGTGGACCTGGTTCAAAAGTTTTGGATAATGGTCAATTTACTGCATGTTAAAGGACTAGACTATCTCTTGATTCAGTCGGTTATTTGGCAAAATGTATTTTATTATCCATAATTGTGATGATTTGCTTGGAATAATACATCACAGAGATGTCATAAACCCCCTTATGCCAGAGCATTTTATTCACTAAGTCTAATTAGCCCCCCCCCCCTTTTTCCCCATTTTAGTACTTCTCTTCAGATAGATGAAAGGAAACTGGGCACAAAAGACATTATACATGAAATTTTGAAAACTGTGACAGCAAAGCAAGCATTAAAATATCATTTCTGCTGCATACAAAAATCCATTACATTATAGTGAAAGCAGTAACCCCACTCGCCACCTGTAAGGAAAAAAAAAATCAACATTTAACTCTTTACCAAAGGACAAAAATATAGACTTTTCTAAAGTGAAAGCATTTTCAAATGACAATTTAAATGTCGCACACACAAATTGTCTTTGATATAGTAGAAAACACTGAGGAAAAGGGGAAAATGCTAGCATTTTCTCCTATTCCCACAATGTTTTCAAAAGCTTTGTTAACCTTTTATCAGACAACAAAATTTTTGCCTTGTCCAAATTGAAACCATTTGCAGATGACAATTTCACTGTGGCTCTAATTGTGAAGTTTTCCTTTGATATGGGTAGAAAACATAGTGGGAAAAGGAGAAAATGCTGGTTACCAGCACTTTCTCCTTTTCCAACAATATTTTAAAAAGGCTTCTTTCCCAGGGTCGTTAAAAGTCGGCATTGTACGGTAAAGGGTTTTAAAACTAGGAATAGTGTGGTAAAGGTTTACACATAAATTCATTAGTCTCTATCACCCCAAAAATATCAATTACATATACATACTAAGCTGCGTAAGATTCTTACTCCATCCCACCAAAGCCCCCTTTTTTTTTCAGGATCATTAACACACATGAATCTATAACCAAGCATCACACAACATTCAGACTCGCTGTCTTTTTGCAGTCATAATGAAATTTTTGACAAACTGTTGGGGCAATGTCAGGGGCTTGTTATCTAGTACTGATGAATATAGGACTTTAACGCTTTCCCAAATAACAAACTTTAGACTTGTTAACGATGAAAGCATCTGCACATGACACTTTTAAAAATTGGTACAGATGACATGAAGTAATCTGAAAAGGTAGAAAACATTGTGAGAAATGGCAAAAATCCTAAATTAGAACATTTTTTTCCTTTGCTCACAATGTTTTCACAAGTCTTCTCCCACAGGGATGTCAAAACTCTGGATTCTATGATACACAGTAAACTCTTTACCATACAATAAACACTTTTAGAAACATGAAACTTGTCTTTGACAAGGCCGAAAACTTTGTGGGAAAAGTTGAACATGCTGGTTACTAGCACTTTCTCCTTTTCCCACCACAGACAGACGCCTTCTGTCTGAGGGTTAATGAAACTCAGTGTTGTTTGGTACTGGGCTAGAGAACAAAGGGTGTAGGAAGATGTAAATGATGTTCAAAGCAATTACTGTACCTTACATGACTTATTGCTCTACTGCAGAAAACTGATAATTATAATATCAAGGGAAAAGGAGCAATTGCTTGTTAGAAACAATAGTTCCTTTTCCGTCCATGCTCTCAGTATCAATAAAATTTTCCTTTCTTTCAAAAAGTTTTCCCGTGTGTCATTTATGGTAATTTCTTGCATGGTAAAAAACAACATCATGTTTTGACACAGCAACTCTTTACCAGACAACAAAATTTTAGATCTGTCCAAATCAAAAGCATTTACTGACCTCAGATTAACCCTTAACCCTTTACCAAACGATAAAATTTCAGACTGGTCCAAATTGAAACCATTTGCAGAGGACGAATTAAAGGTGGCCCAAATGACAAAATTTGCCCTTGATAGGGTAGAAAACATTGTGGGAAAAAGAGAAAATGCTGGTTACGAGCATTTTCTCCTTTTCCCACAATGTTTTCAAAAGCTTTCTTTGTCAGGGTTGTTGAAAGTTGGGATTGTTTGGTAAAGGGTTAAAGCACCTTTCACTACTATAGTTGCCTTAGCGCCCAGTATTGATCAAGATCAGACTGCAAAAAATGTGCAGTCTGATCTTTGATCTATTGTCTTTGTTGTAATGCTTTACACTAAAGCAACCTTAAAATTGCAATTATCCAGGGTCTTATACTAGACTAAAAATAATTGGTAGGTTTATTGGACACTCTAGGAGTAAAATGTGGCTAAAATCAAAGGATTGGTCTACGATGAAAAACACCCAGGGAAAAAGAGAAAATGCTGATAATCAACATATTCTCCTTTTCCAAAAGTGTTGTCCGAAGTTTATTTCATATGGGTCTTCGAAAGACCAGGGCCCCGTTTTACTGTGGTAGTTACGAACAAAGTTTTCGTAAGTTTTATGTAACTATAGTATGGTGGCATATTTCTGCCACGAGATACGAGATAACTATCATGATTATTTTAGAAAACTATTGCGGTAAATCAAAGTTTCCTGGAAATTTCATTTACATAAAATGAAAAGATAAAATTTCCAGGAAACTTTGATTTACCGAAATAGTTTTCTAAAATGATCATGATAGTTATCTCGTATCTCATGGCAGAAATATGCCACCATACTATAGTTACTTATACATTATGAAAATTTTGTACATAACTAAAACTTACGAAACTTTTGTATGTAATTACCTGTGTAAAACGGCGCCCAGGTTGTTTGGTAAAGGGCTAGAATCATAAAGAAAACATCTCAACAGAAAGCACTATAATATCAAGTACAACCCCTAACAGACTTCTACACTGTACACAGTCTAGTTGATCATGGCTTTTTTCTTTAATATAATCCTTTAAAACTTTACAGATGTCACTTTGAATAAACACTAGTATAGGCTACCAATGTACCATACTTTACAAATAAACAGAATATCTAGGATGCATCTTCCTCTGTTTCTAGATCTTGAATCTGCTCTTTCTCTCCATCTCCATCTGTAAGCACAAAAACATGAGTGTATAAAGTTATCTATTCATCAGGCATCAAAGTGTTACACTTGCCCACATTGAAAAAATTTCACACATGGTAAACCAGAAGTGGCTTATCCCTTTAGCCCCACTTTTTACAGCCCTAGGATCAAAGGCTTATAAAAATAATGTGGGAAACAGAGATATTGTTGGTTACCAGCATTTTTTCTTTTTCGAACAATGTTCATTAACCTTTCAAACACATGTCCAATCAAAGAGCCACATCAATCATCTCTAAATGTTCTGAATTTCGAAAAGTCTAAAATGTTCCCTATTAGAGAGCTGAACAACTTGACTTGTCCATAACAGTAGCTACCAGCATTTTCTCATGTTCATAGATACATGTGTAATAAATCTATGGTTACAAGGAATTTATATATAAATCTACTACTAATATAAAATCTAACTTCTGTTCAGAGACCACACAAGGGAAGTAAGAAAATGGTCTGTAATAAAAGATGGTCTTTAAATGCAGTACAATAAGGTACACATTAAACGAGACAAAGATTTGATAAAAAAAAACAACAACAGTGGACTCTTAACCTTTTACAACGTAATTTGGTTGCTTGGTAAAGAGTTAAAGCAAATTATTGGTTAAATCTTTACTAAACAACAAAATTTTAGACTTGGCCAAATTGAGAGCTTTTGCAGACAACAAAATAAATGTGAGTAAAAATTTGAAATCTGTTTATGGAAGGGAAGAAAACATTGTGGGCAAAGGAGAAAATGCTGGTTACCACAATGTTTTCAAAAGGCTTCTTTCTCAGGGTCGTTAAAAGTTGGGATTGTGTGGTAATGGGTTAATACAGATGGTCTCTCACAAAGGGTAGGCTAATGCTTTTGAAATGTCAAACATTGTCCCACTTTGACCCATCTAATATAGGTCTACATAAGGTCACATTTTAGACCCATCTAATAAATGTCTACTTAACTCTTTACCAAACAACAAAAGTTTGGACTTAACCAAATTGAAAGCATTTGCAAGCGACAAATTAAATGTAGCTCAAAAGGGAAAAGTTGTCTGAAAAAGGGTGGAAAACAAGGTGGGAAATGTTTTTCCAAACACTTCTTTCTCAGGGCAGTTAAAATTCGGGACTGTGTGGTAAAATTTAAATAAGGTTCATTTGGTGAAAAGATAATTACCATCTCCTTGCATATCTGATGTCCAAAGTGTCAGGTTATCTCTTAACAGCTGCATGATCAATGTTGAATCTTTGTAACTCTCTTCGCTTAATGTATCCAATTCTGCAATGGCAGCATCGAAAGCCGATTTTGCTAAAGCACAAGCCTTATCTGGAGCTGATAGGATCTCGAAAAAAAATACAGAGAAATTCAAAGCCAAACCCAGTCGGATTGGATGTGTTGGTGCTAAATTTTGAGCAGCGTTATTTGCTTCCTCATAAGCTGTATGGGCGTCCTTAGCAGCCTGTTTCCTTGCATCATCTGTTAGAAATTCAGCTTTGTATCTTAAGTAATCACCCTTCCTGAAAAAATAATTCATTTACTGTAAAGCTATTTTTCTCTAGAATTGGCCTGTAAGCCGTAAGTTATTACTCTTAACTCTTTACCAAATGACAAAATCTTCGACTTGTCCAAATTGAAAGCATTTGCAGCAGACAAAGTAACTTTGACTCAAAAATTAAAATTTGTTTTGGGAAGTGTAGAAAACATTGTGGGAAAAGGAGAAAATGATGGTTACCAGCATTTTCTCTTTTTCCCACAGTGTTTTCAAAAGCTTTCTCTTTCAGGGTCATTGAAAATCGGGATTATTTTCACTTTGTAGGCCCACCTAAAACCTGAGACCCCTGAGAATGAGATGGGGCCAATTTTGATCCCAGTGCTATAATTTGAACAAATTCAGTAGAGGTCCACTAGATGAAGCTACAAGCCAAAATCCAAAATTGGTAGCTGTAGGATTTATGGTTTGAAACAAGATTTTTTTTTTAAGTTTTCACTAGAGCAATGCACCTATTATTGACCCTTTAAGGCAATAAGTGTGTGGACGATGGTAAATTCCGCCATCATGCAGTATGACTATTTTACTCAGTAAACCATTTTCCGGTGTATAATTATATCGACACAGCATGTTTCAGGACAGTGTACCAACATAATTGATAACATGAGAAAAAGATGAAGAAATGTTTCGGTTATCGATCCATTCCGGAATTATCGACCCCCTTGGACTTTTTTACAATAAAATCAGCCTTGCATTATTTAAGATTAACTTCGTTTGCGTAATACCAGGAATAAACATAAAACAACAGTAGTTTGTTTCAAAAATACGATTTCCGAGGGTTCAGAATCTGACTTATGCTACCCCACTATACCAATTCGGGAAACACAAAAGTTCTCAATGAAAAATGAATATGGAATGATTACGTCAAACATGTGATGTTGTTTCTACAGAAAAAATCGGTGCACACGTGGTTTATGTATATTCAATTTATGATAAAACGCACCTGCTCTGCCCATTAATGCCCAGTCTACTCGCAATCGGGACAAACAAAGTGTATATTCTTCCAACCCTTTTCATCCCAAAACATGAATTCGAGCCTGTCTGCACATTCTATATACTATCTAGATTGACAGGACTCACATGTTACCCAATTAAACTGTTACCCGGAGGCACATCCGGCAGACCTTGGACTCCTCTTTGAAAGTGACAGAGTCTGCGTCCATATTAAGGTACATCATCATGATGAGACTCAGATCTACCATGTACGTAATTTGTGGATAAGAAAATAAAATAGAGACGACAACAATTTTACCACATAAACCATTCCATATAGTTTTAGCCCATTGTGAATATTAGTCATGCTTTACAAATGCTCTATATTTTATATTTGGAATATTAAGTGCTTTTATGACAAAAAGAAAATGTACAGAAAAAGGGGTCGATAATAGAAACACTCCAATGTTTTGTCTCTTTTTATCGACCCCCTCTTCAAAGTTTTGTTGTGAACTTATTTGCCCATTGTAGCCAATAAAAATAGTCTTACGTCCTTTAAAATGAAAAATTATGCATAAAGAATGAGTTAGGTGTATTTTGAAATTGAATCGATAGTGAAAACTTTACAGGTACTCCCCTTATATGCGCCGATAATTTTTGATGAAAACTTTTTTACCACTAAAAACACCGGTTGATTTTTCAGAAGGATGGTATCTTATGACGAAAAGGGTGACGTCATAGTATTATCTTTGTGTCATTTCATGTTAACAACCAATAAGATTGTAAATAACAGGCAAAGGGTCGATAATAGAAGGAGGTCGGTAATGCATGCCTTTACTCTATGTAAACCTATATAAAACTTGTGATGTGAGAGTCAGGGCCAATTTGACCCAAAGGCTATAATTTCGACAATCTTACCATTTAAAACTAGGTAAAGCTTGTGATCCCTGTTTTGACCCCAAGGCTATGATTTGGACAATCGTAAAAGATGTCCACTAGATAGAGCTAACGGTACATGCAAAATTTGGTAGCCCTTTGCCATAGGTTAGAAACAAGAAATTTTGAAAGTTGTCGACATAACAGCCCATGCAAAACTTGTGACCCCTGTGGCAGAGCCAATTTTGACCCTGGGGCTGTAATTTGAACAATTTTCAAAGAGGTCCATTAGATAGGCCTTCACGCTAAATTTGCCTGTCCTACACTTTATGGTTTTGGACAAGAATATTATGAAAGACTTTCAATACGTTTTAGGTCTGTTGCCATGGCAACTAGAGTTTTTTTCTCCCAGATTTAAATTCTTTGTAGAAATTTTTTAAGAGGACAGGTTCAATTCCGTTATATTTTGTCACAATTGGATTGGTAGTTTTATAGAAGATGTTTGAAATAAAACTTAACCCTTTACAACACAATCCCCGGTTCTAACAACACTTTGAAAGAACGCTTTGAAGAAATTTATTGAAATGGAGAATATGCTGGTAACCAGCTTTTTTCTATTTTTCCCACAATGTTTTCTACCCTATCAAAGATAAATTCTATCATTTGGAAAACATAATTTGTCTTCTGCAAATGCTCTCAGTTTTGGAAAGTTTACATTTCTGCTGTGTGGAAAAACATGCACAGATGCATCGAGTGAAAAGCAAAGACTATATTTTCACAAGACGAAAGAACTTTGAATCACACACCGAAACAAAGAATTATCCTATTTCTGTTATGCTCGCTCTGCCAATCAAAATTATCGTAAATTTTAGATTAATTAATTCAGCTGTCAATTAATTCTTCCACTTGTTGATAAAAATTGTTGATTAATTTATTCCCAAGAAAGTCAGATAAAATTTTCTTTACTTGCCTGGATCACGAGTTAATTTGCACTGGAAATGTGTGGTAATAGCTTGTTTCACACCTCGGCGGACGCAACCTTAGGTAATCGACAGGTCACAATGGGGAAAATGATGATCTGTTATATTCCACAACGCATGTCATGTTACTGGTTGTTATTGTAAGCCGCTAATTGGAGAACAATTGGCGATTATTGTTTATTTCACTTTAAATTTTGATTGCCCATTTTAATCAACAGTGATAGAATGCCTTGGATTTCAATACCGCCAAAAACGGTGATGGCAAGTGAATGAAATCAATTAGATATAATTAATTCGTATACATTGTTCATGTAAACCATTAATGTCAAAAATAAGTTATAACATTCACCGATGAATAAGAAGAATATAATTCACTAGTAGATTTCTAAAAGGCATATAAGAAATATATTTCAAGTCAATCTCACATTTTGTAGTAAAAAACTTTCCCCTCCTCACTGCTGGCATTTTTGGCAACTGGTATTAGGCAGTCCTCAATTAGATCTAACACTTCATCACAGGTTTTTTTCAATTCTTTTTCAATCTGAAAAGAGAAAAATAAAATTGATTGTATGGTGTTTCAAGCTTTTTCCAACCAAATTTCAGTAATATCATGGATGCCAGTGCACTTATTAATGCTTTCTTGGAGTTTCTATTAATAGCATGTACTCCACACAATATTCTTCCCAAGCCACTTGCTGCTTTCCCACATAAGTATCATCCAAAGTTTGAAACAATGATCAGTGGTGAGAGATGAATGAATCCTGTCGCAATGACTACCATCTATCCTCAGAAAGACATTGGCCAAGCTGGGAATTTGAACCAGCCAGCTCCAGAGAAAGACCAAATCTGTCAACAGTGAATTAAAGTGTATCAGATCATTTTTTCTTGTTAAAATAATTTCAATAAATCTACATTAAAGAAATTTTGATAAAAAAATATGGAAGAAGTGGACAGAAAAAGGCCATGGTGGCCCCATAGTGTTCCAGCTTGCAGGAAATAGAAGGGCACAGAGCCCTGCCCCTTTTTATGAATGCCTTGCCCTTTTTCTAATTCCCCTTGAGAACCCTTTTCTTTCTAGCGAAAGTGTAACCTATAACCAAATTATGCAATGTGCCTGTTTCTGACCTCATAGGTATCAGCCACCTTATAGATCATCTAATATACAGCTTGTAACTAACCCCCCCCCCCATAGTGAAGTGTTAAAAGAGTGACTACTACTGTATATTTTACATTAAAAGTCTTCAATTAGTTTAAGGTCACAGTACACAAAGACTGTAAAGTTCAATAATATAGGCAGTGATCGCCTGACATTTTTATTTTCTGTTTAACTTCTTGTTTTGTGGGTTCCAAACTCTGTGTTTTTTATCCAAAAAGAGGGGTGTTTAAATTTCTGCGATGAACAGTCTGAACATGTTTTGGTATTTAATATCACTGTTGAAGACAATCTACTCTGTTGTGTAAACCAAGTGTTTTTTCATGTTGAAGATTAACATCAATACTGGCCGATGTTGCAATAAGAAATGGGATTGGGAGCAATTGGGGTAATATTCAGAGCATTTGAAGAGACTGCGACTCTGATGCTTGACAATACATTCATTCTTTTTTGTCATTTGAAACAGAAAGGGAGTAAAGCAAATAGTAAAACGGTGCAATTTTTCTGGTTGTGTTTGATGTCTAAGATTTTATTGAAATTTTTACTTTTTTTTATATTGAACAACTGGGCAGTGGGGTTTTGCTTTGGTAAGTAACTGGAACAGCCATGGCTTATTCAAGGTAATTAAGAGCACCCACTTTTGTATAATAAGTATGAACTTGTTTTCATTTGATCAAAGGTATTTTCCTTGGTCAGTGTTAGAATCGAAATAACTGCAATCTTCTTTCTATCATGGTTTATTGGTCAATAAAGCATGGTTGTTCGTTATGAGGGGCAATTAAAAAAACCACTATGGCTATAGCCCCTATGGTTTATTTATTGTCTCATAACTCACACCTGTGGTTTACTGAATGACAAACTATGATAGAAAGATTATTTTTTAATTATATAAACCTCTGATCTGTAATTTTGCAACACTTCTATTGGGATGTCCTTTTTCTCTGTCTTCTCTTTTTCGAGTATGTTAGTGAGAAGTCTCCAGGAAGATCTTCTTGCCCCAACAACATTCTTGTATGCAACCGAGAGTAGGTTTCTCTCCTCCACAGTCAGCGCTTCTTTCAGCTGGGCAATTTCCTTCATGTATTCTGTCATCTCTGAAAGAAAGGGAAAACTTTTGAGCGTTAAAAGGATCTTCAGTATATAGATGCACAGTTCTAGATAGGCTTCTGACACAAACTAATCCCAATATTAGGCCATAATGACTTGGAGCAAATAGGACCCAGATTGAACATAGGCCATACTCAAATATTCAGATAAGCTCAAGTCAATTTATTTTTGCCATGTGATACATATTAATTCTCTACCAGATTTCAAGATTCTAGTAAATCTGCTTATATAGAAAGTATTACAAATGACTGGGTATCCCGGGTTTCCATTGTGCTTTGCATGTGGGGCCATTTGAGCAAGAAATTTTAATTAGGGGCAAAAAATAAAAGTCGGCAAAAGTGTATGGTGCCACTTCAATGATTTAAGCATCACCTGGACCTTTTAAATACTGACTGAAAACAGGTATTTAGTATTGATATTATGACCTGGCCACCGAGTCGATCAATTGTGACCAGTGCATTTAAAGCAAAGCAGATTGTTTCTCAAGTTGATGTGCAATGATGAAAAATAATCTATCACTTTACATGAAATAAATGAAGGTGATAACCATTTCAAAATTTTCTTTTGAAAACATGCTTGGGAAAAAGTGAGTTGGAACAAATTTGTTTGACTAGTATCCAAAATGTTACACCAGTGCAGAGCATAAAGAGCTCAAGACTTGTGCTCTAGCTACAGTTGTTCGAAAATTTCCAGCCAATTTCCCAACACTAATAATTAAGTGTCTTGCCATACCAGTCAAAGTCCCAGATCTAGAGTTTTCTCCTTTTTACCCCTATGCTTTCTATAAAGTCAATTTTAATTGAATTAATATCAGCTACATTGATTTGTTTTGATAAGATGCGTTCAATTTGGAAAAGTTAGAAATTTGATGCCTGGTAACATCTAACACTAAAATATCCCCAAATTCAAAATGGCTGGAAGCTTTCTAGTCAGTTTCTACATTACACTCTGAATATTGAAAAGAAAGAAAATATTTTTCTACCATACTAATGGATCTACATCAGACCTATCAAACTTGTACAAAATCTGCCATACTGAGAGTACGGAGGTAAAGATATTTTGCTGATTCAACAAAATTTACTATGTCAAGGTGGTATTTTGCTGCACATTAACAAGTACTGTAGACTATTTTCTAGCGGACATTCTTCAAGGCACGCCTCAAAGGCATGTCATAATTATGCCATTAGGTTTTTAAACTAATCTAACCTCCCATAATCAGTATCGGTAACTCATGCCAAAAGCCAGTACTGCAGCATTCTAAATTCAATAAAGAAAATAAAAAAAGGGGGTATTTTTGTGTTTTGGTGGTACCGGTGTTTCAGTGGTTTGTTAGACCCTTACCTACTTGCAATGAAATGGAAACTAGGCTTGACATAATATACTGTGCATATTTCAGAAGCCAAACCAGTTACATTGAAAGTCTTTTATCATAAATTATTGGCTTTCTTTTTATCAAACTGTCCATGGAAAGAGAAACTAAAGTGAATGCTATGAATAAATGGCATTTACAAAGAGTCATGCTTATCACTTCATCCATTACAACACAGTCCTGGGTTTTAACGACCTTGAGGAAAAAGGCATTGGAAAACATTCTGGAACAAGAGCGGCAAATTGTAGCAAGATACACCCATCCCACCGCCAGTTGTTGAGGGGGAATAATAATCGTAAAGGGCAGGTAGATGAAAATAGTAGTGCGGCAGAAATCATGTAAGTGATTGAAATAGGCATGAATGTCTCCTCTTATGTTAAGGAATTCTCTGGAAACATGCATGTAAAGTTTCAGGTCATTCCAACATGAAAAGACAAAGTTATATTGTAGAGAAGCATGAAAAGCTGTAAAAAAAAATAATGAATAGGGAATAATTCCAACAGGGCATTAGGTAAGGTTACGGCTCTAGTGCATTGCACTTTTCCTAACTGCAACAAACATGTTTACCAAGTCTCAAGTCAATTTGACTTGAGGTGACAAAGTTCCGTTCCGGACAGGCAAGAAATACTGTAAAAATGAAGAACAAAGTGGAATTACTCAAAATCCGCGCTAGGTAGAGTTATTGTTCTTGCCAACTGTACTCCATAATATTGCAACAAACATGTATACCAAGTTTGAAGTTGTTCTGACTTGAGATGACAAAGTTATATTCCGGACAAGCAGTAAATGCTGTAAAAATGACGATCAAAGGGAAATAACTCAAAGACAGCACGAGGTAGAGTTACAATTCTTGCGCACTGCACCCCGTATTATTGCAACAAACACAAATGCCAAGTTTCAAGTCAATCAGACTGGAGATGACAAAGTTAAGCTCCGGACAAAGAACTGGACTGTAAAAATGAAGATCAAAGTAGAATTACTCAAAATCCGCGCTAGGTAGAGTTATTGTTCTTGTGCACCGCACTCCGTAAAATTGCAACAAACATGTATACCATGTTTGAAGCCGTTCTGACTTGAGATGACAAAGTTATATTCCGGACAAGCACTAAATGCTGTAAAAATGACGATCGAAGGGAAATAACTCAAAGACAGCACGAGATAGAGTTACAATTCTTGCGCAATGCACTTCCAAATATTGCAAAAAATAAGCATACCACATTTCAAGTCATTCCTACTTAAGATGACTCCGGACAAGCAGAAAATGCTGTAAAAATGACGATCAAAGGGAAATAACTCAAAGACAGCACAAGGTAGAGTTATGGTTCTTTCGCACTGCACTCCGTATTATTGCAACAAACACAAATGCCAAGTTTCAAGTCAATCGGACTGGAGATGACAAAGTTATGCTCCGGACAAGCAGAAAATGCTGTAAAAATGACGATCAAAGGGAAATAACTCAGACAACACGAGGTAGAGTAATGGTTCTTTCGCACTGCACTCCTTATTATTGCAACAAACACAAATCCCAAGTTTCAAGTCAATAGGACTGGAGATGACAAAGTTATGCTCCGGACAAAGAACTGGACGCCGCCCACCCGCCAAGACGCCCGCCCGACCGACATGGGTGATCCCATAATACGTCCCGTCTTCGACGGGCGTATAAAAAAGAGAGACAGAGATACAGACAGAGGGAGAATGCTTGGTGAATTGTTTTTGAATGGTTGGATCATTGTTGGGGATCATGATGAATGAATGGATGATGTTGAGAGTGCAAGTTTAGGAGATATAGAAAAGGAAGGGAGGGACGGAGGGATAGATAGATAGACAGACTGGTAGAAAGATATAGATCTGTGTAGTTTAAAAAATCCAAGTTTGTTGGGATCATTTAGATCTACTCTGAGTATTATGATATAAAGTAATTCAGAGGTAGATAAAAAGCAAAACAATCATTATCATAGTTACATTGTTACATTTGGTCTGCAGAGCTAGAGAAAAACACTGTACACACATTCACACACTATTGGAGATGTGAAGGGGGCAGATGCAGGAAGAAAATATGTGCCTGGCCCTCACTTGAAGGTTTACTAGAATCTGTATTTATAGGCCCCCCATGCACATATCGCGGGGTGGTGGTGGCAGCAATGAACATGAAAATACCATTTGGTAGCACCCTGTGAGCATAAGCATGCTTCTATTTTTAATTATTTTTTGATAGAGCTGTCTAGCTGAATGCGCTGATTTTTGGCTTGTTTCTTGGTGTCATCAATAAGCTCAAATGAATAAATGACTTAATTTGCAATCCGTCAAAATGTGGACAAGTTTATTCTGTAGGCCCCTTACAGGCCTATTTTCAAGCACTTACTCACACGATAGAAAATGAGTATGATAAGGGATAATCCTTTTCTCATTGTGCTAAATGGCATTTTCGTATTTTGTAAGGGTCACCCTAAACCCCATTAAGTACTGTATGTCAACATGACTTGATGATGACTGTATTTTCAGACGGACAATTTTTAGCAGCAACTGTACCCTTTCAAATCATGGGTTGGATTAACATCTAATCTTAAAAAGTATAAAGATTTACAGATCTAAGTCAAAGTTTCGCTTTTCAACAATATGCAAAGCAGGAAAAAGAGACAATATCTGGTGATTTAACTTTTCATTATTTCTCTTCATACTGAACCCTAAAACAGTTCCAATATGCATATTCGAGTGTTGTTTACAAAGTCTGCTTTCAGAGGTACAGCCGACTCTCATTATGTTGAAATCGCTTATCTCAAAACTCCTGTTATGTCAAAGTCAAAGGTATGTCCGAACTTTGTGCCTCTTTATTTCATGTTGGTTTTTGTTTTTATCTCGAAACCGTTGTAACCAAAAAAATGTTATGTCGAAATAATTTCGAAAGCAATTTGGTACTTCGGATCATATTTTCACCCGTATATCCGCCATTGTTTGTAGATAATAGGGTGCCAGTTCACACGATACAATATTATCTTAATTGATTCATTAGATATCGGATTAAAAAAGGTGTGAATAAGTAGCATTTTAAACAGCAGTTCTTGTAAGACTTACACACATCGTGAAAAATACACTGAACGATAAGGCTTGTTAGTTTGTCTCTCTTGCTAATTGCTCATCTTTTTGGAGTGAATAAATTGTCAACATTGTCGTGTATTACATCGGTCTACACAAATGCGGACAATAAATTTCTTGAATGCTCATGTCATCAGAAATGCAACTTGATTGTGTTTTTGCTATGGCCGAGCAAACCACCAAGGGACCTTCAAATTTCCGGGGGATAACTGGTTCGGTCTTTTAAACAGAGGCATGATAGGTAAGCTTGATGTGAAGTCATACAGTCAAAACAAAAGCCATTTTAGAGTTTGTTTCACAAAGCCACGACTACAATTTATCCCGGTTTTATTTCATATTTACTTCCAGTTTTCAGTAAGTCTGTCTTCGAATTCTTATATCGAACTCCTGGTATGTCAAATTATTTTTGTTGTCCCTAGGGATTCGAGATAACGAGAGTCGACTGTATTTCTTGTCCAATGTGTATACAAAGTCTGTTTTTTGAGGATAGATTTCTACACCCCTGCATTGCAAAATGAAAATGATCAGAAACAACATATTTTGAATCTTTCTAAATAAACAGATCCATAACAATTACAGGTATTTGTGTGTTTGATTGGTGTTTAACACCACTTTCAACATTATTTCAGTTATGTCTTGGCCACCAGTGCACCTATCTAAGCTATCCAGGACTGCTTTCATCAGATTTTCAGACTGATTTCTTCCCAAGCCACTGGCTGAGCACTTTCCCGCCTTTTCTTCATCTAAAAAATGATCCGTGTTGACAGGAGAAGGAATGCTGCAGCAATAAGTTTTGACTATCATCAGTCCTCGGAAAGAAATGAGCCCAGTTGGAGGTTCCAGGGTTTTCCATGACACACAAATCCGGTGTAAATGATGCAACTTTACTTGAAATGACCCCAAAACAAACAAGTTACATGTATTTTGTTGTAAAGATAACCCTGCCGAAAAAGCACTTTTTTACAGAAACATATAAAAGGTACTGTGTTTTGAATGTACATCTGACCGTTTTCTTAAAACAAACAAGTTACATGTATTTTGTTGTAAAGATAACCCTGCCGAAAAAGCACTTTTTTACAGAAACATATAAAAGGTATTGTGTTTTGAATGTACATCTGACCGTTTTCTTATTGGTCCATTATGAAATTATACATTAATCCCCCTTTTTCCATGACACGGCATTTCATTAAATAACAATAAATACTGAATGTGGCTTATGATAAACAAAATAAATATGAAGTTTTTATAAAGTTTTGTTCAACAGTTAATAGTTAGAGAGATATTGGACCATGAAGGATATTTACATCAAGCTCCCTTTCTCCATGTGATGACATAATATTAGAAAAAAAAAAAAAACGTATCAGCAGACTATGAAAAGGAACACATGTATGAAGTTTCATCATTTTTTGTTCAAGATTTTAAAACATATCTGTCCAGACGGAGAGTCAGACAACGCAAAAACTACATCCCTTCACCTTCAGCGCGAGATAATAACAGTATGCCATCACTGACACAACTTCCTAAATCTTAACGATCTAGGTACTTGAACAAATTATAATTATCCAAGTCTGCTCTTGCTACATGTTGTGTCAATATCAGACGAATACCGTTTTAAAATACAGGGTTTAAGATGAACGTGGTTGTCTGGTAATTCATTTATAGAATAAGAGTGGTATACACATTATTACAGTACAGTAAAAAGGACAGATGTTGTAAATATCCATGGGCCTGTCAAATTCATTGTCGACGCGGGTTATCTGCATTTTACAGAGTAGTTAACATTTTAAGGTGACATCCGGTAGATAAAAGTACACAATAACAGTCTGTTCTGTTTCCAGAAAAATGTCACAACGGAGTAAACTGCAGCATTGTTATTGTCTGTTTCCAGCAGCAATACCGATCACGCCACATCAAGCAGTGATTCCAACTAGAATGTAATGTCTGCCAAAAAAGCTAAGCTAAGTCTAGCTTTCCGTCAGAAACAGCTTGATTGGAGTATAAAGAGGGTGAAATGTATTGTAATCTGTGCTTGACCCCAAAATTAAAGAAATGACCCTCATCTTAGGAGACAAGGGCAGGGATATAAAATTCCACACGTCCGCTCGTATTGACGAGTAACATTTGCCTTCAGGCAAGTAGAAAAAATGTCAAGCTCGTCCTATCAGACGAGTACATTTTAAAACTAATGAATTCTAAATTTGTCAAGTAAAATTCAAATTACAGATTATTTCATGGCAAACACAAAACAAAAATAAAACTGAAATTCCAGAGCGTCTCTTTCATCACGATACAGGATGTTTATGTTTATTACGCATGCGCATCCGTAAAGTGCTTGACGGGTTTTCTGTTCACGGCGTCGGTTAGACTAGTATACCTGTACGATCTATGCTACAATTCCTATATTGTTAGATCGGGACAGGTTCACCAGTCAAGCCACCGGAAAAAATAAGTATTAAACACCGTCTACTTTGTTTATATCGACACCTTAGTATATGCAGTAGAAATGGTCATTCAAGTCCGCAAGTTGGGACAAGTGATAGTGTCATAAGGATGAGTAACTTTTTCTACTCACTAGTCCTACAGGACAAGTAGACAAAGAAAAAATTTTACACCCCTGAAGGGGTCACAATGACCCCCAGTTTTTAACACTGAAAGAAAACTCTGGTATTGTAACTTAGTAGTCTCAATAATGAGACGCTACGCAGATTTTTTTTTTCATATTTGGACATTTCTTGTGCACCGTACAGTCTCAAGTCTAACGTAAATTTTACGGTAGCAAAGTAGAGTGCTATACTGACTCTGTTTCGTTGATTTAATCTGGATTGCAGCAAAATGCAATTAACTTTTAGTAACAAACATGACCAAAGACAAATTATTAAACATTTCTTTAGCTAAAGAGCTTGTAGAAGTCATTTATAACATGTAAATCTCAGATAAAACTGCCAAAATTTATCGTGTGTGGTGGCTACTTAGTGTGTTTTCATGAATGTAAACAACTCGGGTAACAAATGAAATGAACTGTTTTTTCTTACATTCAGCATTTAAATTGAAAATATTTGTATTTCAAATGAAGGGTTATTGAATACACAAGCAACAGATATGTTCAAATCCTAGCTTTGTGCTCTATTTGTGAAATTATGGAAGTTCAAACGGCTCCGGGCTTGTTCGTCCCAAAACCAGTTCGTCCCTGGGCTTGTTCACCCGGGCTTGTTTGCCCAGGCTTGTTCGTCCCACTCTTCCTTATCGATCGTATTGGAATGAAATGTGCTATGTGCCGTCTAAAATGATTTGTTGTTTTACACATAAAATTACTTTCAATAAAACTTCTCTTGGTCGTTTATTGAACTACCCTCTCTTCCCCAAGACACACTAACAAGTTTATTGCTTTTTGTTGCCGAAATAACATCATTTTTACCATGCAGTTGTTTAAACATGTCATTGTATATTAAAAGGAACACATTTTTTGTTTGTTTATATTGTTCAACGCCGTATTCAACGCTTTTTTAGCAATATTGCAGTTATATCGTGGCAGCCAGTACTACACCGCCTCTACCCTACAGCTTACCGTCCTACAACACACTGTAAATTGAAAATTCATGTCCATATGCATAACTTTTTTTCTTTACTTTGATTTCATCTTTAAACGCAATGATGGGGATGACTAATTTTGCACAGTTGTATATCTAAGGTTCGGTAAAATGATCAGGGATTATGTGCAGTTAACACCTTTTCATATATACCTGTCAAAATCAGTGAAGTATGCACTATTTACACCTTCGGTTGGCAGGTACGTAAGTTGGGACGAACAAGCCCGGACCAATGGGAAATCACTTGGGACGAACAAGCCCTGACGAACGAGCCCGGACGAACAAACCCAGGGACGAAAAAGCCCGTTACTGTTCAAACTTGCGCACAAAAGCTGTGCATAGATTTCATCTGTATTTTTTCATGATCGTCTCTGTACCAAGAGGCAACCAGTCAAAAAGTGTCATCGCCTTTGCGGGTAGTTATCTGCACTAGGATTCTAACCAACGACCCCTAAGAATTTAGAGCTAAAGTTCTTCATGGGCAAAGGGAGTGCTGCCATAAAAATTTCTTTGGCAGAGTCAAGTTACCTTATCAGAACTGATACTGTAAAAAATATGTTGAAATTCTTTGAAAAAAAGTTTCTTTCGCCCGTTTCTAGGCTTTGCCTATTTTCATATTATCATTTCAGTCGAATAAGGGTCTATTTTTAGTCATATGCAGAACTGGCTTGGCCTACTGAGTACTGTAAACATCGAACTTCTTTTCCCAAACTAATATCAAAAACATGACAACAACTGAGCTTCAGCAAACTATAATACCATCATATCTTTCTGCCTGCTCCGCTAGCTTAGCCTTGTATACTTTATTCTCCCGTTCCGTCATTTTTCCCTCTAAGGAGAATTTTAGTTAAGGAAGTGTATCGTTACTGTACAATATTGCAACCGGTTTGTAGGAAATAGTGCCGTTCCTGTATCATTCCGCCAAATAGAATGATTAATCCCGGTAACTTTCGGGAGATGGGGGGGGGTGCAAATCATTTCGTACCCAGGTCATATCACACCTAGGTCATTTCGTACCCATTTCAAACCAATATGTCGTACCCAGTCTTAATTTTCATTTTCGTCGTTTGTTATCCAAGTTTAATTTTCAGTTAAGTCGATTTTACCTTCTATGGTCAATTTCCACTAAGTTATTAAATATGAGGCCTCTAGAGCATACAAAAGGTTTTTCGAAGAATTGACCCAGTGACCTACATTTAAGCTAATTTGACCCATTTTGAGATTCTCTCAAGATATTATCAAGATAAACATTCTGGCCAAGTTTCGTAAGTATCAGACGGAAAATGTGGCCCCTAGAGTTTTCACAAAGCAAAAGTTGATGATGCATTTACATAAGTTCACCTTGACGACTTTGTGCTCAGGTGAGCTAAAATGAGGTTTGAAATCGGCATAACTCCGATAACTGATGGATTATATGTACATAAATCTTGACCTCAATGTTATGTTTACAGCCTGTGTGTATGAAATATGCGTCCCATCCACAGATGTATTCAGAAGATAAACAGAAGAAGATTTTTTGGATTGGGGTGTTGCTATATCCCCCCTCCTCCCCCATTGAAAATGACAAGGACATTACAGACCTTAGCCAAGTTTGAGGGAAAAACTTAAGTCTCTTTTTTTCTTCAGATCTGCAAACAGGTTCAGTTTCTGACCCGAGTTCGTTATTTGCGACATTTTTCAGTAATATCAATAGACTTCAGTGATATTTCCAAATCCGAAGAGGACACAACATTTCAGAATCAACTCACTAAAGTCCATTATTTTCCTGAGTTTAGTCTGCGGCATTGTCAACTTCAGATTTGAAAATGTTACTTAAGTCTACTAATGATAGTGAAATGCATCTCCAATTATGAACTCAACTTAGACCCAAGTCGGAAAATGAGTACGGAAACTAATTTGAGCAAAATAAGAAACTAATTTTTTTTTTGTGAAACCAGGCCCTTCTTGTCAACATCCATCTTGTTCTATCCATTCTGTCCATCATACAAGGATTGTGAGTTGGCATGGAACCCAAGACCAAAAGTCATCGAGAGAGTATTTGTTTAACTCCAACAACTGAACATCATTTCAGTTTAGCATGAGGGACCAGTGGCTTTGAGAGAGTATTATGCATAAAAATGGATAACACTTTACCAAACAACAAACTATTAGACTTGTCCAAATTAAAAGCGTTGCAAATGACAAAGTATATGTTGCTGAAATGATGGAATTTGTCCTTTTAATGGACTGAAAATATTCTGGGAAAAGAAGAAAATGCTGGTTACCACCATTTTCTTCTTTTCCAACAATTTTTTCAAAAGACGTGTTCCTTACAACTGAAAAGTGATTTAAACTATAAAAGACCAACCGTTGTCCATCATTCTCTTTCTTTTATTTTTTTCCTACTGATTTCCATTAGTACATGTATGTATTCAACTCTAGGAGCACTAAGCACAACTCAACATGCTTTTGTGTTCAGTGTAGATGAAGATCAGACTGCACAGAACATACAATCTAATCTTGGGTCTATACTGCCTGATACTTATCAAAAACAGCCTTACCCCTTTACCACACAATGACGACTTTTAATGACCCTGACTGAGAGAGCTTTTGAAAACATTATGGGAAAAGGAAAAAATGCTGGTAACCAGCATTTTTTCCTTTTTCCATAGCGTTTCTTGCTATCTTACGAACAAAGTCCGTAACAAAGAAACAAATGCATGGCAGAAATACAGGGACCAGGCAGGATTCGAACCTAGAACGCCCGGACGAAAGGCCAACACCATAACCACTGAGCTAAAGAGAATTCTCCCTTATGCAGTTGTTAGGTGTTGTATTTAAATCGGGATGAAGCCATGCATGAAGGAGTGGTATCCCGTAACACACCCCCTCTTAAAGTCTTAAAGTCATCATTTATTGATGACTCAAAGCCTTATTGGGCAGAAAGTCCGTCTTTGGACAATAAATGGGATTAATGGCTCAATGGCCAATCCCGGACGAGCCCCCATCTTACGAACAAAGTCCGTAACAAAGAAACAAATGCATGGCAGAAATATAGGGACCGGGCAGGATTCGAACCTTGAGGGCCTGGACGAAAGGCCAATACCATAACCACTGAGCTAAAGAGCATTCTCCTTAACGCAGTTGTTAGGTATTGTATTTAAATCAGGATGAAGCCATGCATGAAGGAGTGGTCTCCCGTAACAGCTACCCTATCAAGAACAAATTTTGTCATTTGGGCCACCTTCAATTTGTTATTTGCAAATGCTTTCAATTTGAACCAGTCTGAATTTTTGTTGTCTGGTAAAGAATTAACTAATATTTTAGCTTTTGTTTCTTGACCAAAGTGTCCATTAAAATGCTTTTACTCAATTCTTAACCCTATCCCACACAATCCCCACTTTTAACGACCCTAAGAAAGAAGCCTTTTGAAAACACTGTGGGAAAAGAAGAAAATGCTGGTAACCAGCATTTTCTCCTTTTTCCACAATGTTTTCTACCTTTTCTAAAACAAATTTCAATTTTTGAGTCACATTAATTTTGTCGTCTGCAAATGCTTCCAATTTGGACTAGTCTAAAATTATGTTATTTGTTAAAGAGTTAATGAGTTAACCACTTAACCCTTCACCAGGCGACCAGGTTTTAGACTTGCCAAAACTCAAAGGTTTTCCAGACAACTAGTTAAATCTTGCTCAAATAATGGGATTTGTAATTGAAAGGGGAGAAATCATTGTGGGAAAAGAAGACAATGCAGTGTGACAGCATTTTCAAGTAATTTTTTTAAGTAATAAAATTCATACCTTTCTGTATAGTCACTGTGGTGGAAAATAAAACATAGACTATACTGTAAAAAGGCATTTTTCAGTCAGTGGTACTTTAACCCACAACCACAAAAAACAACTTTTAACGACCCTGAGGAGGAAAGCTTTTTGAACATATTGTGGGAAATGAAGACCTTTTCCCGCAATGTTTTCTACCCTATGGTTGACAGTTTTTATATTTTGAGTCATATTCAATTTGTAGTCTGCTAATGCTTTCAATCTGTCCGTTTACCAGACGACAGAATTTTAGACCTTTCCAAATTGAAAGCATTTGCAGACGACAATTTCAGTGTGGCTCAAATGATATGATTTTTCTTTGATAGGGTAGAAAAGATTTCGGGAAAAGGAGAAAATGCTGGTTACCAGCATTTTCTTCTTTTCCCCCAATGTTTTCAAAAAGCTTCTTTCCCAGGGTCGTTAAAAGTCGGCATTTTGCGGTAAAGGGTTAATAAGAGATCTTCTGTAATAACAGAGATTTGAGAAAATGTAGTAACAGAGAATTCAGAAAATGTGAAAGGTTTCATGTGACAATGATGGTTATGATGACGATGACCACACAGCTATCAATACACCTCAGATTTCCTTTGAAAACAGGAAAGCTATTGCTGGAGCATATATCTATAAAGTTTTTGACTCCAGTTGAAGGCCATCTTTCCAGGTGAAGGAAGATAACCATCCCTGCCCCTCTTCGATTTAACCCTTTACCAGACGACAAAATTTTGGACTTATGCAAACTGAAAGCATTTGCAAGTGACAAATTAAATGTAGCTCACGAGGGAAAAGTTGTATGAGAAAGGGTAGAAAACATTGCGGGAAAAGGAGAAAATGCTGGTTACCAGCATTTTCTCCTTTTCCCACAATGTTTTCGAAAGGCTTCTTTTCCAGGGTCGTTAAAACTCGGGATTGTGTAGAAAAGGGTTAAACAATATTAAATCTAGTTGTTGAAATGCTTTTCACTCAAAGAATAAGTAAACTATTCATATGTTTGTAATAGCATTTTTATAAACAGATAGTATTTCTTTTATAAATGCATGTACATGTACATAAATATACAAAAACAAAACAACTTTAAACAAAAGGGCCATTGGCTCTAAGGCGCTCACCAGAGAAAAGTGATTTTGGATTCAAAATGTTGAATAGATCCTGATAGTGACGATGTAAATCTCCAACAAAATGTATTCAGAGTATATATTGGGATTAATTTTTTTTTTTTTTGAATATGCCGGGTAACAAATGTGTGTGTAACATTAACTGACATGAGCATAGCCCAAACTTTCATGAGAAATTGGCCTAAAATTTGTCCTCTACAGTGCCTCTAAGATTTGTCCCAGTGACCTACTTTTTGGCCTTACGTGACCCATTTTCATATTTGTCAGAGATATTATAAAAAAATATTCTGATCAGCAGTCAGGAAAATTGGACAAAAAATGGGGCATCTGGGTGTTCACAAGGTTTTTTAAGAATTTATCCAAGTGACCGAATTTTGCATAAAACTTGACCCATTTTCAAACCCCTTTGTAGTATCATCACAACAAAGATTCTGACCTTTTTTCCCCCGAGTATTAGGCTGAAAATGTGGCCTCTAGAGTGCATAAAAGGTTTTTTCAAGACTTGTCTCAGTGACCTACCGGTACTTTATGATCAAATGTGACCATTTTTTGCTTGTCTGAAATATCAACAAGACAAACATTTTGACAAACATTCCTGAGGATTGGGCTGAAAATGTGGCCTCTGGAAAGAATACAAGGTTATCTTAAGATGTGTTCCAGTGACCTACTTTTTGACCCATTTCAATGTCATCTTAGATATCACCAAAATAAGCATTTTGATAAACTTTCGTAAGTATCAGACTGAAAACGTGGCCTCTAGATTGCTCACATGGTTTTCTATGGATTGGTCCGAGTGACACCCGCTCCCCCCCCCCTTTTTTTTTAACCAAAGAGACCCATTTTCACACTCAACTAAAATACCATCAAGATAAACATTCTGACAAACTTTTGTGAAGATAGAACGGATAATTTGGCCTCTAGAATGGACACAAGCTATTTCCAGGATCTGTCCCTGCAACTTTTTGACCCAGCATGACCCAGATTAAAATTCATCTAAAATCTAAAAATGAGGTCGACCAACCTTTTGACTGGATGTGACCCATTTTCACACTCTTCTGAGACATGACCTAGTGATCAACTTTTTTGCCCAACATGACAAAATTTCGATCTTATTTGAGATTATTATAAAAAACATTCTGATTAACTTTTATGAGTATAATGCTGAAAATGGGGCCTCTAGAGAGCACACACGGTTTCACTAAATTTTGTCTCAGTGATCTACTTTTTGACCCACCATGACCCAAACCTGTCCAAAATATTTTCAAGACAAACATTCTGACCAACTTAAATAAGTATCAGACTGAAAATGAGGCCTCAACAGAACGAACTTAGTTTTTCTAAGATTTGACCCGATGACCTACTTTTTTTTACCAGATCTGACCCAAATTTTAACTTGTATGAGATATTATCAAGACAAGCATTCTGACCAACTTCCCTGAGTTTAGAAGTGAAAATGTGGCCTCTAGACTGCACACAAAGTTTCTCTATAATTTCACCCAATGATCCAATGTGAACCAGAGCTAAATTGATGTGAGATATTATTGAGACAAATATTCTCACTAATTTTCAAGAGTATCCTACTACAATGTGGCCTCTAGAAGGAACATATCATTTCACTAAGGTTTGATCCTGTGACCTATCTCATGACCCAATGCATCCAAATATCAAACCTGTCTCACATATTATCAAGACAAACATTCGAACCAATTTTCATGAAAATCTGACTAAAAATAAGGCCTCTAAAATGTACACAAGGTTTTTCCAACATTTGTACCAGTGACCTACTTTTAGATCTGATGTGACCTCATTTCAAACTTGTCAGAGATATAATGAAGACAAACATTCTCACTAACTTTCATAAGTATCCGACTGAAAATGTGGCCTCTATATTGCACCCAAGGTTTTTCTAAGATCTGACCCAGTGACCTACTTTTTGATCTGATGTGACCTCATTTCAAACTTGTACGAGATGTCATCAAGACAAACAATCTGCCAATTTTCATGATTATCCGACTGAATATGTGACCTCTAGTGTGCAAACAAGGTCATTGTTGACCATCTATCAACAGACACAGCATGATCACAAAACCTCACCTTCATGCTCAGGTGAGCTAAAAATGGAATATTGATTATCCGTTCAAATTAATTACATTAACTCTTTCTCTAAAGAAAACAACAATAAAATGAAAATTCAGTGAAATATCACACCTATTTTTCAAACATGCAATAATTAAGATGTCTCATGCTCTGTGAAAAGGGGGGCTTAATGCATCTGCAAAAAGTATCAACCCAAGGCAACTTGCAGTCTGGGAAGGCTGACCTGGGCTGAAACTTTCTGCCACTGATCAATTTTCTGCATATCAAAGGACCAGTCTACCTCATGATTCAGTCAGTTATTGGACAAAATTGATTGTATGGATCAAGAATTATGTGATGCCTTGCTTGGTATCATGCATCACGGAATTACATTAAAACCCCTATTGCAGGTCAGATTTTTATTACCATACTACAAAGTTCTAGACTCCCCTGTATTGAGAGGACATGTAGACGACAAATTGAATGACAGATGATGGGGTTTAATTTTGAATGGGAAAATATCCTTGCCAGAGGATAAGGAACAACTGCAGGTTAACTCTTTACTACACTACAAAACTTTAGACAGATCCAAATTGGAAACATTTCCAAAGGACATAGTAAATGTGGCACTAGAAATGGTATTTGTCTGTATAAGATAACATTGTGGGAAAAGAAGAAAATGCTCGTTACCAGCATTTTCTCCTTTTCCCACAATGTTTTCAACAGCTTTCTTTCTCAGCGTCGTTAAAACTTGGGATTGTGTGGTAATGGGTTAACCAAGAATTTTCCTTTTTCCTCAGTATTTCTAAAAGCCTTCCTCTGGGTTATCAAAACAAAGGATCTTTTGATAAAGGTTCAGTTCCAAGTATTAACAGAAATTTACCTGCACATGTTTATGGAAAAGAGTGTAGCTGCAGTCTGACCCAGCCGCACACACCCATAAAAATTGCTTGTATAAAGAACCAGAGTGGGAATTTTTCTCACTAAGTTCCCTTCCCAGTTAGCGTTTGAACTATATCATTTGCTTTTATTGTACAATGAAGTGGATTTTCCATCACCCTTACTCATTGGCTGTTTAACCCTTTATCAGATTCCAAAAATTTAGCCTTGTCCAAATTGAAAGCATTTGCAGACAACACTTTCAATGTGGCTCAAATGGTGCAATTTTTCTTTGATAGGGTAGAAAACATGGTGAGAAAAGGAGAAAACACTGGTTACTAGCATCTTCTCCTTTTCCCACAATGTTTTCAAAAGGCTTCATTCCTGTAAGGGTAGTTAAAAGTTGGCATTGTGCCATAGTGTTAGTAGTCTTCAATTTCCATTTTTTGGGAACAGTGACCTTGACCCTGATCTACACTTGAAAGAACAAGCAGCATCTACTGACTGTCGTCTATACTTTTATGAAGTTTGACCCTATACCAGACAATCCTGTGTATTAGCAACCCTGAAAAAGAAGTCACCTGAAAACATTGTGGGAAAAGAAGAAAACCCTGGTAAACAGCATTTTCTCCATTTCTCATGTTTTACCTTCCCTTTGTAATACAAGATCCATAATTTTAGTCATGTTTCTTTTTGTCATCTGCAAATGCTTTCAATATGGATATGTCTATTTTGTGTGTGTGTGTGTGTGTGTGTGTGTGTGTGTGTGTGTGTGTGTGTGCGTGTGTGTGTGTGTGTGTGTGTAGTAAAGACCTTCCGGTAATTGGTGACCAGTATTTTGTCCTTTTCCCACTATGTTTTCAAAAGACTTCATCCTCAGGGTTATAAATGGTTAAGTTACCCCAGAATCTGGATTTAGGGAAAGGGGAGGGGGAGGCAAACAGACTGGCAAATGGACAAAAAAGAACAGGCCTTACTGCAAACTGAGGGTAAGCCTATAGTTCAAGGAAACTGCTCTGGGAAAGATACAATAAACATTGGATCTCACCTGCCTTGGTATATAAAATAAAATTTTATTAAACAGGCCTAGAAAAATGTTTTTCACCGAATCCCTTGTTTTAACAACCCTGACATAAAAGACTATAAAAACATTGTGAAAAGCTGGTGACCAGCATTATTCCTTTTCAAACAATGTTTAACAAACTTCCAATTATTTTGTTTATATGTAACTTGTCATCTACGAACTCTTTTAATATTAAGACATCCAAAATTTTATTGTTCTGTTTAGGGATAAATGAGCCTTTAGAGAGACTATTAACATTTTTGTAGACAAGTGTATGAAAACTTTGCCTCAAAGGCCAATGAATGTCAGATTCTGTTTATCAAATTACGAAATCTGAATTATAGGTCAAAATATGCTAAACCATACAGACACCCTTGGTAGCTTCAACAAATGAAACCAGGCTCACTTCTCTGATCAAAAAATAAAATGACGTCTATGGTCATGTATAGCATCACACAATGCTTATCTCAAATGTGTGAAAGAGAAGAAGAAAATTCATACAGAAACTGGCAGCATGATTTTAAACTCTTTTCCAATGTTTTTTACAAGTCCAAATTGGGAGCATTTGCAGACAACAATTTCACACTAACTAAAAACATGTAATATGTTTTTCGAAGTCAGATTCTATAAAATACAGGATGGTTTCAGGAGGTTAATCAAGTTTCAAGTGATTTTTTTTCAAAGAAATCTCTTTGATATTGATTGATAGTTCGAGCTAATGTCTTGGTTGTAATTTGTATCATCAGACTTTGATATGCATGGATAATGTCAACTAAATATTCCTACAATATCACAGAAAATTAACACAGACAATGTAATATTGTGCCTCAACATTACACAAAAAGTTCTTGTAATAAATGAAGTTTTTGTTTCATTTCTTCATTTGAATCAGTTGAACTTTCTACCACAAAATGATTTTAGACAATTAAATATTGGAACAATTGGCAGACAAAAATTTGAGATTGGCTCAAATGATGTAATTTGTTTTTGAAAAGGTAGAAAACATTTTGGGAAAAAAGGAGAAAATTCTGAGTACAGAGCACTTTCCTCTCTTTCCCATGATGTTTTCATATGCTTGTTTCCTTAAAAAAACACAGGCTTGATTGGTGAAGGTTGAAGAAAATGTTGATGTTAACAGACTTGGAAATCCCTAAAACTGTCGTGTCTGGTCACATACATGGTTGAAATTTCTGAAAAATAAAGAGAAAAAAAAAAAAGACTTATTTCTTCTAGAGAAGTTAATGAAAATGAATATTATATATTGACATATAACAATATGTAGACACCAGGGAAGGAATTGGAAATGAAGGCCCTAAATTGCTCTGATGGCTGTTGCTAGTCCATGCACTCAACCCTTTACCAATCAATCCTGGGTATTAATGCCCCACTGAAAAAGACTTTTGAAAGCACTGTGAGAAAAGGAGAAAATGCTGGTAACCAGCCAAAGCTCAGCTGCAGTTTGCTTATTCAATGGAAATTTTAAATAAAAAAAGAGGCATAGCAGTGTCAAAAATATTTTGCTGGTTACCTACCCTGCTAATATCAGTTCTCCTTTTGAGTTAACACCTGGCCTAAGTTTGAAATAACACCTGCAGTAATGGCAGAGCCATGAGAAAATGTCGTAGTTTTCACATGACAACTCTATCAGGGCAATGACAATACCTCTATGTTTTTGTCACACAGTCAGGATAAAAGTGATTCAGTATCATTTTATGAGACATTTCTTTCTGTTGTGCTAATAGATCTAATTAACCCTTTACCAGATGACAAAATTTTAGCCTCGTTCAAATTGAAAGCATTAGCAGACGACAACTTCAATGTTGTTCAAATGGTGCAATTTTTCATTGATAGGGTAGAAAACATTGTGGAAAAAGGAGAAAATAATGGTTACTAGCATTTTCTCCTTTTCCCTTAATGTTTTCAAAAGGCTTCTCTCCCAGGGTCATAAAAAGTCGGCATTGTGCGGTAAAGAGTTAAATGAGCTCTAATCCATATAGTTAAATCCTCTTCTTTTACCATTGTGTTTTCATACTGGTCTGCTCAACCCTTTGGGACACAGTGGGGGAAACGGCTTATGAAAATATTATTGGGAAAGGCAGAAATGCTGGTAGCCAGCATTTTCTCTATTTCCCATTATGTTTTCTACCATTTCCAAAACAAAACTGCTTCTGAAAACATTATTGGGAAAGGTGGAAATGCAGGTAGCCAGCATTTTCTCTATTTCCCATTATGTTTTCTTACCTTTCCAAAACAAATTCTGTTAATTCACTGTAAATTTATTGTCTACAATAGTTTTTTAGTCTGGACACAGCTAAAATTTTGAAAGATGGATACAGTTATCTGCAGCTAATAATGCACTTATTGGTACTGTAAAGGTGGGGTTAAAATATTACCTTGCATGATGTGGTTTGTTTTTCTGGGTTCTACATTTACTACCCCAATAGCAATCTGGTCTATTCTGCACTACTTCTGTAAACATCATAATCAATGATTAACCCTTTACCACTCAATCCCAAATTTTAAGGACCCTGAAAGAGAAGGCTTTTGAAAACATTGTGGGAAAAGGAGAAAATGCTGGTAACCAGCATTTTCTCCTATTTCCGCAATGTTTTCTACCATATGTAAGACAGAAATCCTCATTTGAGACACATTTAATTTGCTGTATTCTTATGCTTTCAATTTGATCCTGGCCAAAATTTTGTTGTTTGATAAAGCGCTCTTTACCAGTTTACCAAATTCTAGACATGTCAATACTGATACCATTTGCAGACAATAATTAAATGTGGCTGGAATTGTCCTTTGAAGAACAAAAAACATTGTGCGGAATAGACAGCTGGCTACCAGCATTTTCTCCTTTTCTCACAGCATCTTCAAAAGTCTGCTTCCACGGGATTGTTTGGTACAGGTTCAATGTGAACATTGTTCTTTGAGTTACTGACCTTAAAATATGTAGGGATCGTCGTAACTTTACAGTGAATGTAGATACCAAGTTTGAAGAACTTAAGTGAAATTCTGGTCTGAACTTAGGTCAAACCAGCATCTGTATGTTGTTAGGACAAGGTTTGCAATAAATTGACATGCCCGAGATAGCCCCTTTCTTTAAAGGTGTGGGGGGGGGGTGCATAAGGAAAGACATAACAAGTTTTCAAAGATATGGTATCTGCTGTAGTAATGATAGCTATTTCAGGAATAGCTGCTATGATAGCTTTCACCGATACGTCAGATATTAGAGTTGTTACTCTACATTTAACTTTTGATAAGCGATCATGAAAAATTTCTTTGCAAAAGAAAAAAATAAGATTTTGCTTACCTGGAAATTCTTCCTTTTTTATTGTTTTCCTGTACTGAAACACAAGCTGTTTGAATATATTTAATCCACAAGCATAACATACTGGTCTATCTGTTTTGAAGTTATGAGTACCCTGGGCTGCAAGTAAAGGAAAATGGCAATCACAGGCCACATTTATAAACCATGCCTAATTCAAATCTAAATTCTAGACTGTGATATTGAAAATATATTCCAAGGGATAATAAATAACAGATTTTAGTTTTTCAAATGGTATTTTTTTCCAGTTAATGATATATAAATATTAACTTTAAAGACACAACCTTACAGTCAGAGACAAAAAACGCTATGAAAATTTGATACACTATAGAATGGTTCAAAATTTGGTCAGCTGTGTAAGCATAGTGTTATGGGAGACCACTCCTTCATGCATGGCTTCATCCCGATTTAAATACAACACCTAACAACTGCGTTAGGGAGAAATCTTCCATGTAAAACCTGAAACATCACAACAAAGATTTCTTTTATGGCCCCAAGAAAATGAAATTCTTTTTTCTATCAGTCATGATCTATGCAATCTTGCAACCATCAGAAGCAACATTTGGCATGAACATTCAAGAATGATTATAGTTTTATAACATAAAGATGAAATGGCTTAAAAACTGGCTGAAAACAAGTATAGATGTGCCTTAATCTAATTTTTGGTTCTTCTTTTATTTCAATATATCAAAGTTATCTCTCTTCCACAGAATTAAATGTATAGAACCACTTGGGAACGAAGGCTTTTGAAAATATGGAAAAAGGAGCAAATGCTGGTAACCTGTATTTTCTTTTTTTCTCCCACAATATTTTCTATCCAATCAAATCATTTGAGCCACATTTAAATTTTTGTCTGCAATACTTTTAATGTTGAAAAGTTTAACCCTTTACCACACAGTCCTAAGTTTCAACAATACTGATTTGGAGGGCTTTTGAAAACATTGTGGGAAAAGCAGAAAATGCTGGAAACCAGCATTTTCTGCTTTTCCCACAATGTTTTCTACTCTTGCAAAGTCAAATTCTGTCATTTGAGCCAAATTATATTTGACGCTTGCAAATACTTTTCAATTTGGATAAGCTGTTTGGTAAAAAGTTAACTTTTCGTTGTCTGATAAAGAGATGAATTATTTGACTTACCTGCAACAGAAAATTGGCCTGCATCTATTCCTTTACAACACTCTTTCAGTATATCTTTTACGGACATGCCTTTAGAATCAATATAATCCTGCAGAAAATTACAGAAAGTCACATGAATTAGAACCATCTATAAATTACTGGAATCAGACTTTTATATATTAAAGAAAAAAAGATAAGAAAAGCAAGATTATATAACAATCACTTGCATCACTTTGTAAACGAAAATAATTTCAGTATGACGAGTGTTTAGCTCCTTGTATGACAGTTTTCTCTACCTGGAATTTTTTTTCTTTTTTAAATGGTGTTTTATGGTGCATCGATATCTATGGTCATTTAGCACGCATGAAAGGTAATACATTATAGAAAGTTGAAAGAATTAAGTGATCATTTAAAGCTGATAATACTTCATGAATAAAAATTTGAAATTAAAGCAGAAGAATGTGTAAATGATCTATTGTATCAATGTAAAAGCTAGTAGACTTAGCAACGAGGCAACCCTCATTACAGGGTCATCCAGCATGCTTTGTATTCTAAATCTAAAAATCTATCTTTTATTATAAATATCTGTCTTTCAGATATTGTAAAATGTCTTTCAGTTTAACGTTTAAAAATAAATTTTGTAAGTTGTCTATCCTGAAAAAAATCCTGAAAAGACTGAAAACAAATGAGCAGTGTTCTGGTAAAAGGGCATTTAATGCATCTGTATGATGCATTGTACCAAACAAGCCATAACATATGGATTCATAAAATCCATTTTGTCTAACAACCAACTAAATTCTGAGGTAGAAGGATCCCTGGACATGCAGAAAATTGACAAGTAGCTAAAAGTTTCGACCCAGGTAAGCCTGCACAGACTGCACAGGCTGGCATGGGTCAATACTTTTTGCAGATGCATCAAACCCTCTTTTCACAAAGCATGACTGAAATGTGAATGACAACTGAGGAACAACTCTAATGAAAACCTTACCTATATTTCTATTTTAACCAGAAAACAAAATGTTAGTCTTCTCCATATTGATAACGGTTGCAGATGACGAATATGGTTAAAATGATGGGATCTGTCTTCAAAGGTTAGACAACATTGTACAAGGAGAAAATACTTGTTACCTGCATTTTCTCCTATTTGCACAACATTGCAGGTCTTTTTCCAGCCACTTGTTGAACTCAGCATTGTTTGATAAAGAGTTAACTTTATATCTTAATGTATGAGGCAACTATCTACTACTTATCTGCCATTTTTGGTAAATAATTCGAAGTTCTAGTCAAAAGGTTAAATATAAGATAAGAAAATCATCAACTTGCTCACAAACAGCTCTTACCCTAAATATTTCTGATTCATACTGGTTGTCAAGAATAATACCATTCAATGATTTTCTGCCAAAATTCATCTCTGAAATTATAGAAGCATAAATCTTCATGTTATTCTGTGTGAATATGTAAACAGAGTATAAGCAGCCCATAAGCAGCCAAATCATACCATATGCATAAAAATTTTGACAAAACAACCTATACACAGCTGGTTCCTGCAATGAATGCAATTGAAACAGTTTGGAAAAAGGTTTGTTACCTCAACCATGGAACTGATCCAACCAAATTCTCTAAATGACTCAAGATCAGTCTGCAGCTTTGTATGGCATGATCTTGAGCTGTCTATTAAGGCAACTTAATGTGGCTAATGGTAGGTAACTCCAATTGATACACATTTCTTGAATTCTTTACCACAACTTATCATCAATTAACCCTGTCATTTTTATGCGCCCGTCAAAGACGGGACGTATTATGGGATCACCAATGGCGTACGGACGTCCAAGTGGGCGACGTCTAGTTCTTTGTCCGGAGCATAACTTTGTCATCTCCAGTCCGATTGACTTGAAACTTGGCATTTGTGTTTGTTGCAATAATACGGAGTGCAGTGAGAAAGAACCATAACTCTACCTTGTGCTGTCTTTGAGTTATTTCCCTTTGATCGCCGTTTTTTACAGCATTTTCTGCTTGTCCGGAAGAATATAAATGTAACTTTGTCATCTCTAGTCTGAACATCTTCAAATTTGGTATGCATGATTGTTGAAAAATTACGGAGTGCAGTGCACAAGAACCATAACTCTTCCTAGCATGAATTTTGAGTTATTCCCCCTTTGATCTTCATTTTTATAGCATTTCTTGCTTGTCCTGAGCATAACTTTGTCATCTTAAGTAGGAATGACTTGAAATATGGTATGCTTATTTGTTGCAAGATTTGGAAGTGCAGTGCGCAAAGATTGTATCTCTACCTCATGCTGTCTTTGAGTTATTTCCTTTTGATCGTCATTTTTACAGCATTTAGTGCTTGTCCGGAATATAACTTTGTCATCTCAAGTCAGAACGACTTCAAACTTGGTATGCATGTTTGTTGCAATATTACTGAGAACAGTGCGCAAGAACAGTAACTCTACCTAGCGCGGATTTTGAGTAATTCCACTTTGATCTTCATTTTTACAGTATTTCTTGCTTGTCCGGAATGGAACTTTGTCACCTCAAGTCAAATTGACTTAAGACTTGGTAAACATGTTTGTTGCAGTTACGAAAAGTGCAATGCACTGGAGCCGTAACCTTGCCTAATGCCCTTTTGGAATTATTCCCTATTCATTATTTTTTTTTACAGCTTTTCATGCTTCTCTACAATAGAACTTTAGTCTTTTCATGTTGGAATGACCTGAAACTTTATATGCATGTTTCCTTAACATTAGAGGAGACATTCATGCCTATTTCAATCCCTTACATGATTTCTGTTGCACTACTATTTTCCTCTACCTGCCCTTTACGATTATTATCCGCCCTTGACAACTGGCGGTGGGACGGGCGTATCTTGCGACAATTTGCCGCTCTTGTTTAGTTTATATATGCCACAAATTTTCAAACTTGCCCATTTCTCAAGCATTTGCAGACAGCTAATAAAACGCTGCTTGAATGATGGAATCTGTATTTGGAAGGGTTGAAAGCATTTATTAAAAGTCTTCTTCTACAAGGTCATAGAATAACCACATTGTTTGGTATTTGGGTGATTCTGCATACCTCTGAAAGCATTCAAACAGCCTAGACAGTCCACTTTTCTACATCCCCAGTAAGCATGGCAGTAGGCTCTGTAGCATATTGTACCTATGGTAATAAAGAAAACTAGAGCTGTCACTGAATGTGACTTAATACCCCTGCCAGCGCTTTGACAGAAACAGGCAATTACTAGTATTTTGTACACAGACGGACAGACAGGCTGATTCCAGTATACCCCTGAAAACATTCGTTTTGCGGGAGTATAACAAAAACAGACTTAATCCCTGATGAGCTTAGCCTGCCTTTAGTCCTACTAAACATGCTGTCTGATCTTTGATCTACACTGTCCTCTTTACAGAAACACTGTAGGCAAAAGCAACTGTGAAACTGCAACCATATGGGTCTTATTTTCAGACTGAAACTCTCTCGTTTTTTAGCATTCTAAGGTTAACAACATTTTAGTATTCAACAAATAAAAGGAAAATACAAAAAAAAAAAAAAAAAAAAAAAACTTGGTCTATATTCACCAACTATTCTTAAGGACATTCTTTGTCTTATTCTCAAGAATTTTCTAAATGTGAAAGTAATGCAACTTCTGACTGGCTTAACTGTACAGCCACATTTACTTTCTGTATCTAGAATTAGACTTATAATGAAATTAGCAATGGCTGGTGCATATGGACCCTGGACATTGAAATTTCTTTGTTCAAAAGGTGTTTTGGGCCACTTGTAACATTGTTTTAATTTTATTTATTCAGGCCTTTCCTTGGTCTCCATAGTACCAGACTGGGACTCTGCTTTACTTTGCCAAAGGATATTCAAACAAGTCTAATGCCAAATGCAAATATCAAACCAGGAATCTGTATGGCGATCATGTTAGGATGTGTTGTTGGGTTCAAATCAGGAATTCCTGAGGGGAAAGATCATGATTTCCTGTAGGGATCAAAAAAGTAATCTCTGTGGGGAAAAAAACAAGATCCCCTGTAGGAATAAAAATAAAGATTCCCTGTAGGATCATAACAGGAATCCCTGTGGGAATAAATATCAAGATTTCCTCTGGAAATAAAGATCAGAATTCCCTGTAGGGATCATAAAAGGATCCCCTGCCCAAAATTAAAAATCAAGATTCCCTGTGTGGATGAAAATCAGGATTCCCTGTAAGGATCGAAACAGGATTCCCTGTGGGGATGAAAATCAAGATTCCCTGTGTGGATAAAAATCAAGACTCTCTAATGGGATGATACATGGGATTCCCTGACGGGATAAAATTCAAGATTCCTTATGGGGATCGAACCAGGATTAAACGGCAAAATTTCAGTTATTCAGACTGAAAGCATTTGCGCACAACAAATCAAATGTGTCTCAAATCATGGAGTTTGTCTCCAACAGGGTTGGAAACACCGTGGGAAAAGGAGAAAATGCTGGTTACCAGCATTTCCTCCTTACTCATAATGTTTTCAAAAGCTTTCTTCTTCAGGTTCCTTAATAGGCAGGGTTATTTGGTAAAGAATATTAACTCTTTACCACTCAGCAAAATTTTAGACTGGTCAGAATTGGAAGCATTTGCAGACAACAAATTCAACCTGGCTCAAATTGTGGGGAGATGAGAAACAGCATTTTCTCCTTTACCCACACTGTTTTCAAAAGCCTTCTGCTTCAGGTTCGAATTGTTTGGCAAAGGGTCAAAAGATTTTTTTGTCACTCACATTGTTGAGGAGGGGATGCACCATCTATTCTCCTATCAGGCATTGGTTGTAGACAACACTGACAGAGTACATGATTCTGAATGGCTGTACAAACATAAGGGGGTGGGTCTGGCATCACTTTGGGGTCTTCTTTTGGTTTCACAGGGGTTTCTGCAACAGATGATACTTCAATCATTTCATTACCAGAGTAATGGTTTCTACAATAGACAATATCAATCATCTCACTATGACAGTGTCAGTTTCTGCACAACAGAAAAAATTCAAACATTTTATCATAAGAGTACCTGTTTCAACAACAATAAGAGCACAGCATGCTGGTGCCAATGCTCAGCTGCAGTTGATTTTAGAAATATACTATATTTCAGTGAAAATTCTAAGTCGAAAAAAGGATGTAACTGTGTCAAAAATATTTTGATGGTTAGCTGCCGTACTGGTATGGGTTCCCCTTTTGATTCTTAACAACTAGTCAGAGTTAGAAGAAGATATCTTCAGTAATAATATAACATTTCAAAGTTCTCGCACAACAATGCAGTGGATGACAAGGATAGGGCTATGACAATACCTCAATGTTTCTTGGAAAAAGCCCAGCTAAAAACTATAACAGTAACCTCCATATTGAGCATGTTTGGAGTATATGTGTCAGATCAGCACCAGTCTCCGAAACATAAAACAAGTTTTCTATAATATCCATGGTAAGAATCTTTTCGTAGGACAACATGTGATGTTAATTCTGATTACATTCGCTGCTAAGGCAAAGCTTAGCAAAGCCAAATATTGTAATAAGAGATAAAGAAGTATAACTATCTGAAGAAAAGGATAAAGTCTTGGGCGGATGAATACCCCCAATGGCTGCCTTGTCACTTAATGAAGAAATTAGTTTAAGGGCTGTAACTTGTTATAGTCCTCTAATCACGATGAAAATTTGAGGTGCATGGATTTCCCTGGTAGAAAGCATTCCAACTGAATTTCAGCCACATTGTTTGAAAACTGTAAGAGGACACAATGTTGCGTGTACACACAGTCAGACAACCTGATTGTAGGTATAAACAACCCCCTTTCATCCCAAACTTTGCGGGGGGGGGGGGGGGGAAAGAGGGGGTGGTCATAACACTTCTGCAAAACTGCAAACTTTATTTACAGTTTTGTTTTTTCACTGAACCATTAACAATGCACCGATCAGAAGCATAGCTCTGCTCAGCAAAACTCATTCACAGGCGTCATGCCAGTTAATGTAATATAAATAAATCCCTTTAAGCATGAAACTCAATTTTATCTATCAGGGAAAGGTGCCGATTGCTTCAAGAGCGTGTTGGATAGAGTACTGTATGGAGAAATACCAGGAATGCATGCATAGATACACTGGCCCAGCAAAATATCTGAAATACTGTAGAACCTACGAACACCAAACACATAAATCTAGAGTGCAGCTTTAAAGATGAGTTATAAAGTGGTTGTTGAAACTCTACTATTAGATACACAGGTGCACTGGATACTGTGACACATCTGAAATACTTTCAAAAAGGGTCCAAAACACTACAAAATATGATGTAGTTCTTTAATCAATTAGTACAGCTTTATCCTCTTTACCAGACAACAAGTTTATAGACTGTTCTAAATTGAAAGCACTTGCAAATGAGAATGTTGACATTGATCTACATGAACAGAAATTCTCTTATATGACAGAAAAACATTGTTGGAAACGGAGAAAATGTTGTTTGACAACGTTTTCTTCATTTCCAACGTTTTCAAAACCTTTTTTTTTTTTCAGGGTTGTTCAAACTTGGGATTGTGTGATAAATGAATTACTCTAACTTGATTGAATCACCTGATACACCGGAAGTGGAAGGTTCAGATTTGTCTTGGCCTGCAGTCTCATCTTTACCTTCACCGGAGGTACCTGGCTCTTGGTCTGATGCTCCTCCTGCTGCACTGTTTCCTGTAGCACCAGTCACTGTGTTCTTGATTGTGGTCAATGCTGGAAAAGCACAGAAAGAAATATGAGAAAAGAGCAACATAACCTTTGACATTGAATGTTTCTAACTAGTTTTCTAGAAGAAGACGGATTTCACTGATGGTGTCTATCACAGCATTCAGGTCATATTCATCAACCATTCTAAATAAAAATGTTAGTCTAATTACTACATTCAGAAGGTTACAAGGTAACACAAAATCTGACTGGCTTAACAATTTGGTTTACCAAATCAAATGCTTTAGCCAATCAGAAATAGTTTGGCCAATCAGAAATTGTGTTACTTTGAAATTTATGAAATTCTTGAGAAACCAGACTTGGAATTAAGAATGGTTGATGAATTTAGAAAGTAACATAGTTTCTGATTTGCTGAGCCCAGCTGGGAAGCTAGCACTTAGTGTATCTGATTTGTGACCAGATGGTTGTGGCTTCAATACCAGGTTGTGACAAACTTTCTTTCCAGTGATTTTCATCTCTCACCTCTGATGCACGTGAGAAAAGTAGTCAATGGCTTGAAAAGAAAGTTGTGTCAGTACTCGCGTGAGAACTGCTGGTTATCAACATGTTTTCCTTTTCTCACAACGGCTACAAAAGATTTTTGACTAAGTTCAAAAAAACACTATTATTATTAAGTGAACTCTCAGTCTCAACTAATCAGTTGGTTGCTTTTGATTGATAGATTGATTGTAATGTGGATAACACCATTTTCAACATTATTTCAGTTATATTGCGGCAGCCAGTGCATCTATCCATGCTTTCCTGGAATTTACTTTTACCTGTTCTTTGCACAATATTCTTCCCAAGCAACTGGTTGCTTTCCTGCATAACCATCATCGAAAGAATGATCAGCAAAGAGAGAGGAATAAATCCAGTCACAATAACAACCATCAATCTGAATTTGGCCGAGCTGGAGATTCAAACCAGCAACCCCCCTGGTCTCAAGTGTTGTGTACTACCTATTGCACCACAAGTGTTCAGCTGCTGGGTTTGAAATATAACAAATAAGAACAACATATTGACTATTTTGTGAACATGGCAACAAACCCCACCTTTAAAACATTTAACTCTATACCAAACAACCCCAAGCTTCACAAAACGAAAGCTTTTGAAAGCATTGTACAAAAACACAAAAAATGCTAGTAAATAGCATTTCCTTCTTTGCCACAATTCTTTGTGACCTTTTGATGACAACTACCATTACTATGGCCACATCTGTCAACTCCAAATTTCTGTGGTCTGGTAAGGAGTTACAGCAAATGCTGTCACTTTTCACAAGTCTGAATTTTTGTGCTCTTATAATGAGTGATAGAATTATAACTTACTATTAACAATACCACTTATGATTCCAGTATTGTTGTTGTTGTTATTATTGGCTGGGTCCTTGTATTCTGGACATTGACGGCAGACAGTCTTATAGGCACTGTAAGTAAAAATAACTGCAAGTTACAATAAGTTCTGTTGAAGACTGACCAATACCCTTATATATTGCCCTGTCACTGGATTAGGAACAGAAAATCATCAAAGAGCTATAACTTCTATGACAGTTAACCAATCATCATGAAACTTGCAGGTGCAATAGTTTCCATGACATGGAGGCTTCCATTTAAACTTCAGCCAAACTGGGTGAAAACTGTAGGAGAACAGGACACAAAATTACTTCCACTGACTCACAGATGGACAATCTGATTCCAGTGACCCACCCTCCAGTTTGTTGGGGCGGGATAGAGGAGGGGGAGAACTATCACAAAATGTGCTAAGTGCTATGTAAGAAAGGAAAGATGTGGAAACCTAACAAGCATTCTGCAAAGGATTGAAAGCATTGTGTTCAAAGGAGAAAATACTGGTTACCAATATTTTCTCCTTTTCCCACAATGCTTTCAAATGCCCTTTTTTTCAAAGGTGAGTAAAACACACATTTGTGATTAGTAGTAATGTAAAGTTTACACATAATACCAGCGACATTCACAGAGTTGTGTTGCAGTACAAGTTTACATTTAAGCCATTCGCCAAACACTCATATGTTTAAACCTTTACCAGACGACAAAATTTTAGCCTTGTCCAAATTGAAAGCATCTGCAGACGATAATTTCAATGTGGCTCGAATGGTGCAATTTCTCTTCGATAAGAGTAGAAAACATTGTGGAAAAGGAGAAAATGCTGGTTACCAGCATTTTCTCCTTTTCCCAAAATGTTTTCCAAAGGCTTCTTTCCCAGGGTCGTTAAAAGTCGGCATTGTGTGGTAAAGGGTTAATGACCCTCTGGAAAGAGGGCTTTTGAAAACACTGTAGATAAAGAAGAAAATGCTAGTGACCAGCGTTCTTCCACAATGTTTTTTACCCTAAGACAAATGTTAACATTTGAGTCACATCTGATTTGTTGCCTGAAAATGCTGTCAAGTTGGACAAATCTAAAATTTTGTTTTGAATAGAGTTAACACACATGGAAACATTTTGGCTGAAAGTGAATTTTTTTTTTTTAAGTAACTACTCCTTTGGCAACAATGTTTTCAAAAAATGGTCTGTTTCTGGAAAACGCTTGTTCTGCTATACCCATGATGTTTTCCAAAGCTTTTTTTTTTCAAGGTCCCTAAAGTATAAGATTGCTTGGGAAAGAAATATCAAAGACATTTGTTTGACCTTATCACATCATGGTTTCCAAAGCTAAGCAAATTTTGTTCCATTTACTTCTATTCCAAAGTAATGACATATTAGCAGACTGCCTTACCTAGTCACGCCAAACACCGGGGTTCCAAAACCAAACAGTCTAGGAGCAGGAGGGGGTAGGAGCATGGCGTTGGGGGGTCTGAAGACTGGTGGAATAAATGGGGCATGAGTGGTAGAAATGTCAGAAGTATCATCATCATCATCATTATCTGTATCACTATATTCTGAACTCTCAGAGTGGCACAACTGTTCTTTTGGGTATAACTGTGACGTAAATCAGAAAAAAAAGTGGTAAAATTTAACCCTTAACCCTTTTTACCACACAATACTGAGTTTTACCATCCTGAGAAAGTAGAATTTTGAAAAAATTGTGGGAAAAGGAGAAAACAGCATTTTCTCCTGTAACCACGTTTTCTATCCTTCCTAAAACAAATTTCAAATTTTGAGTCACATTAATTCTGCCATTTGCAAATGCTTTCAAGTTGAGCAAGTCTTAAATTTTGACACTTGGCAAAGAGTTAAAGCAACTTTTCATGATCTCATGCAGACTAATTTTAAAAAAACCGTCAAAATGAGAGAAAGTGCAAAAAAATGAGCATATCTTTCCATTAGTAAAAGGTTTCCTTGTTTTTCTTGATATCATGGACAGAGTTACAAAATATCTATTGCTTTTAACACTAATTGTGAAAAAGGTTCTGAGAGAGAGAGAGAGAGAGAGAGAGAGAGACAGACAGACAGACAGACAGACAGACAGACAGAAGAGAGACAGAGAGAGAGAGAGAGAGACAGACAGACAGACAGACAGACAGACAGACAGACAGAGAGAGAGAGAAACTGAGAAAGAGAAACAGAGACAGACAGAGAGAAAGAGAGAGACACAGAGACAGCGCAAGCGAACAAGCATGCAGAAACATAATTATAACCAAGAGGTTGGGAAAGAGAAAGAAACAGAGAGACCACTTTCAAAATCATGTTACCATATCATTTGTTATCGTGTTCTTCTCATTCAGCTCTTTTATATCTTCTTCTGGTCTTCTCTTCTCTATAAAAAAATATAGTGAATGCTCTGAAACCTCACTTATCTAACTCTCAACCACATAACAAAATGAGCTTGTGCAGACAACAAATTTAAAGATTGCGCAAATTAAGTCTTGTCTGTGAAAGGATAGAAAACATTATAGAAAAGTGAGAAAAATGCTTATTATTTTCTCATTTTTCCACAATGTTTTTAAAAGCCTAACTCCCTCATGGGTTGTTAATTCATGAGATTGTTTGGTAAAATGTTATAAGGAATGAACTGGGTACAGTTTTCAAAACTATTTCCTGCAAATTACTATTCAGTAATTCATATTTTTACCATAATATTATTTTCGGAAATGGACAAACTATATGCCAAGAAATGGTATTTACCTGGATGTTCTTTCAGGTAAGCTTCAATCAAATTGTTAACAATGTGATTTTTATTGATCCTTTCCACCTTTTTCCTGCACTGGAAAGACAAAAGTGAAAATTGTATTGCCATAACAGAGAACTCAAAGTTGCAAGATGCTGGTTCACAATTTGTGTCCAAGGGCTAAAAGGTTTTGTGCAGTGTGATCATGATCTGCACTGGCCACAGAGGCAACTATATTTGTGAAAGGCCCTTTTGGAGTTAAAAATTGGTCGACATTGAAACACAACAAATGGACTGAAAAGTGAATCAAATTTAATTCTGCAAGTGCTTTACTGTTCATATATTTACATCACAGTTTCAAAAACAAGAGGGCCAAGATGGCCCTGGATCGCTCACCTGAATTTTTGAGAGGACCATTACCAACTTTTTTTAAAGTATTGAAATTTTGGAAACAAAATCAGTCTTTTGCCAAGCAATTATAAAAAGGTCACCTGTAAAAATCATTTCAAAATCTGTCACCACCCCTACAATCATCACCACAGCCATGTTTTTGACGAATCAGAATTCTGCAAATAAATTTTAGGATAGGTCACCCAAAGACCTTATCTTGAACAAGAGCACATGCCCGATAGTGGCTAAAAATATTAAGTTGAACAAGAGCCCTCATGAGAGTGCCAATGATTGGCTGTTGGAACCTTGCTGGATAGTAAAATAAAATTCCAAATCGCAAAAGGGGCATAATCTGGACAAAAGAATTTTGGATTTAACTGCCCTTGTTGTATGGGTTGCTTTTTACTAGTGAACAATTATTCCGAGTTTTAAGTACATGTGTTGAGTGGAAGCCGAGATATAACAAAATGTCGAAGTTTTTGCACAACAACAACAACACAGATGACGCCAACAGGGCTATGTCAATACTTCGATGTTTTCTTTGAAAACAGCTAAGCTAAATAAGGGGTATAATATAAGGATCATTTCTGTGAAATAACTTCAAAATCTGAATAGTGGTTTCAGAGAAGACAAAATTTTTAAGAATTTCTTCATGTCCTCAGAGAGCAAATAGCTTCCACCCACCACAGCCATGTTTCTTGACAGATCAAAATTTCGCCAACAAATTTTCAAAAGGGGCACCTAAGGAACATTTCTGTGAAATTATTTCAAAATCTGACAAGTGGTTTAGGAGAAGAAGAATTTCAAAGAATTTCTTTAAGTCCATACAGTGCAAAGATGCCCATCCCAACCCAGGCCATGTTTTTCGACAGATCAAAATTACACAAACAAACTTTAAAAAGGGTTACCCAAGGAACATATCCGTGAAATTATTTCAAAATCTGACCAGTGGTTTCAGAGGAGAAGATTATCAAAGAATTTCTTGGAAAATTCCATTTGGTTGCCATGGCAACCAGAGTTTTTGATGAATCAAATTCTGCTAACAATTTTCAAAGGGGACGTCTCAAGGAACATTCCAGCCAAGTTTGGTCCAAATCGGCCAAGCGATTTAGGAGGAGGAGATGTTTAAAGAATTGTTGACATCGCTGGACGCCAAGAGCCCCCCCCCATTCCACCACGGCCATGTTTTTCGATGGATCAAAATTTCGCGAACAACTTTTGAAAAGGGTCACCCAAGGAACGTATCTGTAAAATTATTTCAAAATCTGACCAGCGGTTTCAGAGTAGAAGATTTTTAAAGAATTTCTTGAAAAATTCCATTTGGTTGCCATGGCAACCAGAGTTTTTGATGAAATCAAATTCTTTGAACAGTTTTTAAACAGGACCTCCCAAGGAACATTCCAGCCAAGTTTGGTCCAAATCGGCCAAGCGGTGTAGGAGGAGAAGATGTTTAAAGAATTGTTGACACCGCTGGACACCAAGACCGCCCCCCCCTTCCACCACGGCCATGTTTTTCGACGGATCAAAATTTCGTGAACAATTTTTGAAAAGGGTCACCCAAGGAACATATCTGTGAAATTATTTCAAAATCTGACCAGTGGTTTCAGAGGAGAAGATTTTTATAGAATTGTTGACACCGATGGACGCCAAGAGCCCCCCCCCTTCCACCACGGCCATGTTTTTCGACGGATCAAAATTTCACGAACAATTTTTGAAAAGGGTCACCCAAGGAACATATCGGTGAAATTATTTCAAAATCTTACCAGCGGTTTCAGAGGAGAAGATTTTTAAAGAATTTCTTGAAAAATTCCATTTCGTTGCCATGGCAACCAGAGTTTTTGATGAAATCTAATTCTGTGAACAGTTTTTAAAGAGGACCTCCCAAGGAACATTCCAGCCAAGTTTGGTCCAAATCCGCCAAGCGGTGTAGGAGGAGAAGATGTTTAAAGAATTGTTGACACCGCTGGACGCCAAGAGCTCCCCCCCCCCTCCGCCACGGCCATGTTTTTCGACGGATCAAAATTTCACGAACAATTTTTGAAAAGGGTCACCCAAGGAACATATCGGTGAAATTATTTCAAAATCTTACCAGCGGTTTCAGAGGAGAAGATTTTTAAAGAATTTCTTGAAAAATTCCATTTCGTTGCCATGGCAACCAGAGTTTTTGATGAAATCTAATTCTGTGAACAGTTTTTAAAGAGGACCTCCCAAGGAACATTCCAGCCAAGTTTGGTCCAAATCGGCCAAGCGGTGTAGGAGGAGAAGATGTTTAAAGAATTGTTGACACCGCTGGACGCCAAGAGCTCCCCCCCCCCTCCGCCACGGCCATGTTTTTCGACGGATCAAAATTTCCCGAACAAGTTTTGGAAAGGGTCACCCAAGGAACATATCTGTGAAAGTTATTCAAAATCTGACCAGCGGTTTCAGAGAAGAAGATTTTTAAAGAATTTCTTGGAAAATTCCATTTGGTTGCCATGGCAACCAGAGTTTTTGATGAAATCAAATTCTGTGAACAATTTTTAAAGAGGACCTCCAAAGGAACATTCCAGCCAAGTTTGGTCCAAATCGGCCAAGCGGTGTAGGAGGAGATGTTTAAAGAATTGTTGACACCGCTGGACGCCAAGAGCCCCAGCCTCCACCAAGGCCATGTTTTTCGACAGATCAAAATTTCGCGAACAATTTTTGAAAAGGGTCACCCAAGGAACATATCTGTGAAATTATTTCAAAATCTGACCAGCGGTTTCAGAGGAGAAGATTTTTATAGAATTGTTGACACCGATGGACGCCAAGAGCCCCCCCTCCCATTCCACCACGGCCATGTTTTTCGATGGATCAAAATTTCGCAACCACTTTTTGAAAAGGGTCACCCAAGGAACATATCTGTGAAATTATTTCAAAATCTGACCAGCGGTTTCAGAGGAGAAGATTTTTAAAGAATTTCTTGAAAAATTCCATTTGGTTGCCATGGCAACCAGAGTTTTCGATGAAATCAAATTCTGTGAACACTTTTTAAAGAGGACCTCCCAAGGAACATTCCAGCCAAGTTTGGTCCAAATCGGCCAAGCGGTGTAGCAGGAGAAGATGTTTAAAGAATTGTTGACACTGATGGACGCCAAGAGCCGCCCCCCTTTCCACCACGGTCATGTTTTTCGACGGATCAAAATTTCCCGAACATTGTTTGAAAAGGGTCACCCAAGGAACATATCTGTGAAATTATTTCAAAATCTGACCAGCGGTTTCAGAGGAGAAGATTTTTAAAGAATTTCTTGAAAAATTCCATTTGGTTGCCATGGCAACCAGAGTTTTTGATGAAATCAAATTCTGTGAACAATTTTTAAAGAGGACCTCCCAAGGAACATTCCAGCCAAGTTTGGTCCAAATTGGCCAAGCGGTTTAGGAGGAGAAGATGTTTAAAGAATTGTTGACACCGATGGACGCCAAGAGCCCCCCCTTCCACAACTGCCATGTTTTTCGACGGATCAAAATTTCGCGAACAATTTTTGAAAAGGGTCACCCAAGGAACATATCTGTGAAATTATTTCAAAATCTGACCAGTGGTTTCAGAGAAGAAGATTTTTAAAGAATTTCTTGAAAAATTCCATTTGGTTGCCATGGCAACCAGAGTTTTTGATGAAATCAAATTCTGTGAACAATTTTTAAAGAGGACGTCCCAAGGAACATTTCAACCAAGTTTGGTCCAAATCAGCCAAGCCGTTTAGGAGGAGAAGATGTTTAAAGAATTGTTGACACCGCTGGACGCCAAGAGCCCCCCCCCCATTCCACCACGGCCATGTTTTTCGATGGATCAAAATTTCGGGAACAAGTTTTGAAAAGGGTCACCCAAGGAACATATCTGTGAAATTATTTCAAAATCTGACCAGCGGTTTCAGAGGAGAAGATTTTTAAAGAATTTTTGACACCGATGGACGCCAAAAGCCCCCCCCCCCCCCTTCCACCACGGCCATGTTTTTCCACGGATCAAAATTTCGCGAACAATTTTTGAAAAGGGTCACCCAAGGAACATATCTGTGAAATTATTTCAAAATCTGACCAGCGGTTTCAGAGGAGAAGATTTTTAAAGAATTTCTTGAAAAATTCCATTTGGTTGCCATGGCAACCAGAGTTTTTGATGAAATCAAATTCTGTGAATAGTTTTTAAAGAGGACCTCCCAAGGAACATTCCAGCCAAGTTTGGTCAAAATCCGCCAAGCGGTGTAGGAGGAGAAGATGTTTAAAGAATTGTTGACACCGCTGGACGCCAAGAGCCCCCCCACATTCCACCACGGCCATGTTTTTCGACGGATCAAAATTTTGCGAACAATTTTGAAAATGGTCACCCAAGGAACATATCTGTGAAATTATTTCAAAATCTGACCAGCGGTTTCAGAGGAGAAGATTTTTATAGAATTGTTGACACAGATGGACGCCAAGAGCCACCCACTTCCACCACGGCCATGTTTTTCGACGGATCAAAATTTCGCAAACAGTTTTTGAAAAGGGTCACCCAAGGAACATATCTGTGAAATTATTTCAAAATCTGACCAGCGGTTTCAGAGGAGAAGATTTTTAAAGAATTTCTTGAAAAAATTCCATTTGGTTGCCATGGCAACCAGAGTTTTTGATGAAATCAAATTCTGTGAACAATTTTTAAAGAGGACCTCCCAAGGAACATTCCAGCCAAGTTTGGTCCATATCGGCCAAGCGGTGTAGGAGGAGAAGATGTTTAAAGAATTGTTGACACTGATTGACACCAAGAGCCCCCCCCCCTTCCACCACGGCCATGTTTTTCCACGGATCAAAATTTCCCGAAGACTGTTTGAAAAGGGTCACCCAAGGAACATATCTGAGAAATTATTTCAAAATCTGACCAGCGGTTTCAGAGGAGAAGATTTTTAAAGAATTTCTTGAAAAATTCCATTTGGTTGCCATGGCAACCAGAGTTTTTGATGAAATCAAATTCTGTGAATAGTTTTTAAAGAGGACCTCCCAAGGAACATTCCAGTCATGTTTGGTCCAAATCGGCCAAGCGGTGTAGGAGGAGATGTTTAAAGAATTCTTGACACCGCTGGACGCCAAGAGCCCCCCCCTCCACCACGGCCAAGTTTTTCGACGGATCAAAATTTCTCGAACAGATTTTGAAAAGGGTCACCCAAGGAACATATCTGTGAAATTATTTCAAAATCTGACCAGCGGTTTCAGAGGAGAAGATTTTTATAGAATTGTTGACACCGATGGACGCCAAGAGCCCCCCCTTCCACCACGGCCATGTTTTTCGACGGATCAAAATTTCGCGAACAATTTTTGAAGAGGGTCACCCAAGGAACATATCTGTGAAATTATTTCAAAATCTGACCAGCGGTTTCAGAGTAGAAGATTTTTAAAGAATTTCTTGAAAAATTCCATTTGGTTGCCATGGCAATCAGAGTTTTTGATGAAATCAAATTCTGTGAACAATTTTTAAAGAGGACCTCCCAAGGAACATTTCAGCCAAGTTTGGTCCAAATCAGCCAAGCCGTTTAGGAGGAGAAGATGTTTAAAGAATTGTTGACACCGCTGGACGCCAAGAGCCCCCCCCCCTCCACCACGGCCATGGTTTTCGACGGATCAAAATTTCGCAAACACTTTTTGAAAAGGGTCACCCAAGAAACATATCTGTGAAATTATTTCAAAATCTGACCAGCGGTTTCTTTCAGAGAAGATTTTTAAAGAATTTCTTGAAAATTTCCATTTGGTTGCCATGGCAACCAGAGTTTTTGATGAAATCAAATTCTGTGAATAGTTTTTAAAGAGGACTTCCCAAGGAACATTCCAGCCAAGTTTGGTCCAAATCGGCCAAGTGGTGTAGGAGGAGAAGATGTTTAAAGAATTGTTGACACCGCTGGACACCAAGAGCCCCTCCCCCCCCTCCACCACGGCCATGTTTTTCGACGGATCAAAATTTCGCGAACAGTTTTGAAAATGGTCACCCAAGGAACATATCTGTGAAATTATTTCAAAATCTGACCAGCGGTTTCAGAGGAGAAGGTTTTTATAGAATTGTTGACACCGATGGACGCCAAGAGCCCCCCCCCCCCCCCCTTTCCACCACGGCCATGTTTTTCGACGGATCAAAATTTTCGCAAACAGTTTTTGAAAAGGGTTACCCAAGGAACATACCTGTGAAATTATTTCAAAATCTGACCAGCGGTTTCAGAGGAGAAGATTTTTAAAGAATTTCTTGAAAAATTCTATTTGGTTGCCATGGCAACCAGAGTTTTTGATGAAATCAAATTCTGTGAACAATTTTTAAAGAGGACCTCCCAAGGAACATTTCAGCCAAGTTTGGTCCAAATCAGCCAAGCCGTTTAGGAGGAGAAGATGTTCAAAGAATTGTTGACACCGCTGGACGCCAAGAGCCCCCCCCCCATTCCACCACGGCCATGTTTTTCGACGTATCAAAATTTCGCGAACATATTTTGAAAAGGGTCACCCAAGGAACATATCTGTGAAATTATTTCAAAATCTGACCAGCGGTTTCAGAGGAGATGATTTTTAAAGAATTTCTTGAAAAATTCCATTTGGTTGCCATGGCAACCAGAGTTTTTGATGAAATCAAATTCTGTGAATAAATTTTAAAGAGGACCTCCCAAGGAACATTCCAGCCAAGTTTGGTCCAAATCGGCCAAGCGGTGTAGGAGGAGAAGATGTTTAAAGAATTGTTGACACCGCTGGACGCCAAGAGCCCCCCCCCCCTCCACCATGGCCATGTTTTTCGACGGATCAAAATTTCGCAAACAAATTTTGAAAATGGTCACCCAAGGAACATATCTGTGAAATTATTTCAAAATCTGACCAGCGGTTTCAGAGGAGAAGATTTTTATATAATTGTTGACATCGATGGACGCCAAGAGCCCCCCCCCCCCCCCTTCCACCACGGCCATGTTTTTCGACGTATCAAAATTTCGCAAACAGTTTTTGAAAAGGGTCACCCCAAGGAACATATCTGTGAAATTATTTCAAAATCTGACCAGCAGTTTCAGAGGAGAAGATTTTTAAAGAATTTCTTGAAAAATTCCATTTGGTTGCCATGGCAACCAGAGTTTTTGATGAAATCAAATTCTGTGAACACTTTTTAAAGAGGACCTCCCAAGGAACATTCCAGCCAAGTTGGGTCCAAATTGGCCAAGAGGTTTAGGAGGAGAAGATGTTTAAAGAATTGTTGACGCCGCACGACGGATAACGGACGACAGACGACGCCTGACGGACACGGCGTGCCCCTAAAAGCTTCCCTTGAGCACGTTGTGCTCAGGTGAGCTAAAAATCAAGAGGTGCATGTATACCCATATCAGATATAAAGAAAATTTGTATTTCTAGAGGCTTAGGGGTTTTATGCATCTCTGTGATACATTGTACCACGCGAGTCATCACATAATTAGGGATTCATAAAATCCAATTTGTCTAGCAACTGACTACATTCTGAAGTAGAATGGTCCTTGGACATGCAGGAAATTAAACAATAGCATAAAGTATCGACCCAGGTCAGCCTGCGCAGGCAGGCTGACCTGGGTCCATACTTTTTGCAGATGCATTAAACCCTCTTTTCAGAGCAAGGCTCATTTATTATATTTGGTACAAAAAGAGTTGAACCTAAATTCTTTGACTATCCCTATCACACAAGAGCATGTTCAAACAGCTGCAAGCTTTGTCTCTGGAAGTCACAAATTAACTTACTGATGGACATTCCTGGGACCTGGCCATCCAATCTGAGTAGCAGCCGGCACAAAATGAATGTAAACAAGGTTGTAAACTGAAATGGAAAACTAAGAATATGCCTTCACCTCTATTGATGACAAGATAGTGTTTCTTCCAGTGACAAAATAAATGAGCCATGCTCTATGAAAAGGGGGCTTAATGTAACTGCAAAAAGCATCAACTCATGTCAGCCTGTGCAGTCCGCCCACACTGGCCTGAGTCGAAACTTTTGCTACTGGTCAATTTCCTGCATGTCGAAGGAGTAGTTTACCTCATGATTCAGTCAGTTATTAGAAAAAATGGACTTCATGGACCCATAATTATGTGATGACTTTCTTGGTATCATGCATCATGCAAATTCAGTAAACCCCCTTTTCACAGAGCATGACTCAAATCAAAACGAACCTTTAAACTAAATTTAAAGGCAAACAACATGCTCTTAACAAGATTAACTCTTTACCAAACGACAAAATTTTAGACTTGTTCAAATTGAAAGCATTTGCAGACGACAAAATAAACGTGACTCAAAAATTGAAACTTGACTTTAGAAGAGTAGAAAACATTGTGGGAAAAGGAGAAAATGCTGGTTACCAGCATTTTCTCCTTTTCCAACAATGTTTTCAGAAGGCTTCTTCCTCTGGGTCGTAAAAACCAGGGATTGTTTGGTAAAGGGTTAAATATAGTGGCTTTTGGTGATAATCTAGATTACATACACAAATGCAGTCTTATTGCAGATCTACATAATCAAATATTCAGGTATTCTAGCCAAAAATGGACTTGAAATTGCTAAATGACTTATCTTAGAACTCAGAAGTACCAGTTAGGTTATGGCTTTTGGCACCTAGTATTCAATTCAGCAAAATCAAACTGTGATAACTTATGATAATGCTATTGCAAAAAATGGAATGATGTTCTGGTTACCCATATCTGTTAACTCCAACATCAACATGTCAGACTTGAACGTACTGACAGCATCTGTATTCAACAAATTAAACATGGCTCAATGATAGGATATGTTTTTGAACGAGTAAAAAACTTTGTGGGAAAAGGAGAAATGCTGGTTACCTGCATTTTCTTCCATTTCCACAATGTTTTAAAGTGGCCTATCTGGGTTTTCATCTTATAAATTTTACAAATTAAAACAGAAACAGGCAATTTAACAAAAAATTTTCTAAGTTCAAGGGGAGATTACCCTTGAATCATACGGAGTAGATGATTGAAAACTGCATCTTGCACAACTTCAGTATATGATTAATGTATCAACAAACTTTCAATACAATAGCAGCAAAACTGTAGGAGTTCACGACACAAAATTACTAGTATTTTGTACACAGACAGACACACGGATGGATGGACGGACGGACGCACGGATGGACGGACAGACAGGTTGATTCCGGTATACCCCCGAAAACATTCATTTTGCGGGGGTATAAATATAACTGTGAAAAAACACTCTTGTTGGTTTTTGCTAAAATGGATAGGAAGCATACCACACTTTGCACTGACAGCTTGCCGAAGTCTATTGGAATGTTAGCTCTTTAATAAATGACAAAATTTTAAACTTGTCCATATTCAAAGCTGTTGCAAAGATACATTTATGCCCCTTTTACATGAACTTTGGTCATTCATCAGTGTTTCACAAGATATTTTGAATTATGGCAAAAAATCTAAAATGCTAGATTTTAATGCCTTCTTCCTCCGAGTCATAACAAAACCGGACCATTTTCTAAAAGTTTAAAAAACAAAGACTTCATTACCTTATACAGTCATGCATCATCTCCTGACATATAATACACTGTAAATTTTCTTCGATGTCATCTCTACCAAGTGGTTCAATTTTACCTTTAGTCTCTGATTTAACATCATTATTTATCTCACCCTTGATAACATCATCACCTTTAGACAATTTAGAACAAGTTTGTAACTTTTCTTTGTTATTTTCCAAGGCCTTATCCTTTTCTTTGTCCACATTTTTACTTTCACTACCAGAATTTTCATTATGCCTGTTAAATCCATCATTTTTGTCAGAAGCTTGATTTTCTATGCTACTGTCACTGACAGGTATCTGATCACTTTCACCTTTATTTCCTACACATTCCTTGCTGTGAGTTTCTGATGTAGGATTAGTCTTACTTTCACTTTTAAGTCTTTTGAATGGCTTTTCATCTTCATTCTCTTCACTTTTCCTTTTCTTTTCTGCTGAGTTTACTGGACTGATATAGTTACAGTCTGAATCTAAAAAGTAAAATTAAGGTTAAACTTTCAACACCATCCCGAATTTTAATCACCCTGAGAAAGAAGGCCTATGAAAACATTGTGGGAAAAGAAGAAAATGCTGGTAACCAGCATTTTCTCCATTTTCCACAATGTCTTCTATCCTTTGCATGACATATCGCATAATTTGAGTCAAGTTTAGCTTGTAGTCTGCAGATACTTTCAATATGGGCAGCCCTCAAATTTTATTGTCAGGTAAAGAGTTAAACTCTCTCACTGACAAGTACATGTTTTTTTGTTTTTGTTTTTGGAGGGGGAGGGGAGGTCTTCCCACATAATTCCACTGAAAAAAGAATTGTCATAGGCCTCAATGTATCTCCCCTTCATTGCCTTGTCACTGGATCAGGAAAACAAGAGCATGAAACCACATGCCGGTGCCAACACTCACCTGTAGCTGCTTTTAAAAATAGATTTCCAATGAAAATTCTGTCAGAGAAAACTCAAAGACGAAATAGGAGTATAACTGCATCAACAATATTTTGATGGTTACCTGCCCTTGTTGTATGAGTTCCCCTTTTGATATTAACAAGTAGTTTTACTTTAAATAAATAGCTGCAGTGATGAGAGATATGTCAAAATTTTAGCATGTTTACACAGACAAAAACAGGGCTATGACAATACCTCAACATTTTCCTTAAAAAAAAAAAACAGCCGATCTAAAAATTCAAAGGGCCATAACTCCTGTTATGATTGATCAATCATAATGAAAATTGCATGTGCACAAGTTCAGATGGTAGGAAGGATTCAATTAAAATTCTAGTGAACTTGGTGGCAACCTCTTGGAGAAGAGGACAAAAAATTGCCTCTACTCAATAGCCAATTGACAAAGAATTTGACTACAGTGTACCCTTCCCATTAAGAAACATTCTGGTCATCGAAACAACAAGCAGGCCATGATGGCCCTGTATCGCTCCACTGCCTAATAAGTCAAAACACTACAAGCCAAACATTACAATACTTGGCCAATTGGTTTAAAACTAGAAGACATACAAATTTCTTTCTATAAAATCCTACGATAAAGTTATGACCCCAGGGCAAAGCCATTTTTGACCACAAAACTACAATTACTTGAATCTTGGTGGAGGTCCAAAAGAAAAAGCCCCATACCAAATAATACAGGTCTAGAATATGTGGTTATAAACAAGAAGATTTTCAAAGTTTCCTCAATAAAAGGGCCTGTAAAACATGAGACCCCTGAGACAGGGCTAAATTTAGTAGCTCTACGTCTAATGGTTAGAAACAAGAAGATTTATAAAGTTTTCACTATAAAAGCCCATGTAAAACTTGTGACTCCGGAGGTGGGACCAAACTTGACCCCAAGGCTATAATTTGGGCACTCTTGGTATAGGCCTACTAGATAAAGCTACATGCAAAATTTGGTAGCCATAGGCCTTATGGGTAGGTACAAGTAAATTTTTAAAGCTTTCCCTGTATAAGACTGTAAAACTTGTGACCCCCGGGGCGGGGCCAAATTTGACCCTAGGGCTATAATTTGGGCACTCTTGGTAGACACCTACTTGATACAGCTACATGCCAAATTTGGTAGCCCTAGAGCCCATGGCTATGTACCAGAAGAATTTTAAAAGTTTTCCCTATATAAGCCCATATAAAACTTGTGACCCCCGGGGCAGGGCCAAATTTGACCCCAGGGCTATAATTTGGGCACTCTTGGTAGACATCCACTTGATAAAGCTACATGCCAAATTTGGTAGCCCTAGGCCCTACCGCTATGTACCAGAAGAATTTCAAAGTTTTCCTTATATAAGCACTTATAAAACTTGTGACCCCCAGGGCGGGCCGAATTTGACCCCAGGGCTATAATTTGAAGAAACTTGGTAGAGGTCCACTAGATAAAGCTACATGCCAAATTTGGTAGCCCTAGGCCTTATGGTTTCATACAAGTTTTCAAAGATTTTCAATATTTTTCCGTTTTGTTGCCATGGCAACCACAGTTTTGAAAGGAATCAAATTCTTTCAAGAAATTCTGAAGAGGACCATGGCAGGATCATTTCACCAAAATTGGATGGTTAGTTTCAGAGAAGAAGATGTTTGAAATAAAAGTTAATGCACGCACGCATGCATGCACGGACGGACGGACACCGAGCCATGACATAAGCCCGCTGGCCTTTGGCCAGTGGAGCTCAAAAATAAGTAGTGGATGATATAGATCAAGATCAGAATGATCAGTCTAGATTTACATATCCAGGAAAACTCCTCATGTTGTGTGAAATGAAGATAGACTTAACTCTTTACCAAATTATCCCAAGTTCGGACAAACCTTAGAAAGCTGTTAACCAGCATTTTTTTCCTTTTCCTGCGATGTTTCCAGAAGTATTCTTCCATGGATCTCAACTCTTTACCAAACAATAATATCTTTAATTTGTCCAAACTAAAAGTCGTTGCAGTCGACAAATTTAATGTGGTTCAGAGGATGGGATTTTCTCTGAAATGGTGAAAAAAAAAAAATTGTGAAAAAAGGAGAAAATACTGTTTACCAGCATTTTCTCCTTTTTCCAAAATGTTTTCTGAAGCTTCGTTTGTCAAGATCATTAAAACTCAGGATAATGTGGTAAAGGATTGAAGGCATTAATTCATTTGGTATAAGGCTACTACAACATATTCTTTTCAAACATAAGATTTTTACCTTCCAGCGTAGCATCCAGTAAGTCAGGTGGGGAATACTCCTGTGTTCCTTCTTCCTTACGGAGTTCCTCGGTGTCTTGGAAGATGTAACCAACATCTATAAAATAATGATAGACTCTGTATACTCCAGTGAGAACCATTCACAGATCTCTAACTACCTTTCGCAAATAGAGTTGATCAATCAAAGTACATGCAAATTGCAGCTGGATTATAAACCGGCATTTCTCCATTTTCCCCCAATGTTTTCTACTCTTTAACCCTTTACCACACAATCCTGATTTTTAACAACCTCAGGAAGAAGATTATGGAAAACATTGCTGAACAAGGAGAAAATGCTGGTAACCAGCATTTTCTCCTTTTCCAACAATGTTTTCAATTTTTTAAAGGACAATGTTCATGCTTTGAGTAAAATTTGTCTTTTATAAATGCTTTCATGTTGGACAAGTCAAAATCTTTATCATCTTGTATGGACTTAAATAACAAATACCCCAATTCAAGCTACATCTGATTTTTTGTCTGCAAATGGTTGGGTATTAGACAAGTCCAAAATTTTGTCATTTTTAAAGGGTTTGAAGTAGACATTATGAAAATAAAACTGGCAAAATTGATATTAACCAATATAAATATAATTTTAGTACGGGACTGCATGTGAAAATAATTTAGGAAAATCATAAATTAATCACTATCTGTAGGTACTAGTAGACTCGTATTGTATTAATCCTTTACCAGAAAACACTGTGGAAAAAGCATTAACTGATCACTACCAGCAAACAAAGAGGAATGAACTCATCGTCAGGTACTAGTGGTAATGTATTAACCCTCTAGCACATGACAAAAATTTTGACGCATCCACAATAAAAGCATTGTGTAAAGGAGAAACTTAACCTGGCTCAACTGATGAGATATGTTTTTGAAATGGTAGAAAACATAATGGGAAAAAGAGAAAATGCTGGTTATCAGCACTTTTCCTTTTTCCCACAATGTTTTCAAAATTCTCCTTCCTCAGGGTCTTTAAAAGTCAGGATTGTGTGATAATGTATTAAGCATGTCTAACTCCAAACATGCTGATACTGTTTTCAGACTGTGCTGATTTAGATGAGATATAGTCAGATCTAAAGTGTTCAGTAGTTTGATAGATATTTATGCAACAACAACCATAACAACGCTGAGATAGAAGGCTTCTGAAAACATTGTGGAAAAAGGAGAACATTATGGCAACCATCAGAAAATGAAGTCCAATCTCAAATTTATCATCTGCAGATGTTTTGAATTAGAGGAATCTAAAACTTGTGCTTTTGGAAAGAGTTTATCAAACAATCCCTTGTCTTGACAACTCTGTGGAAGAAGGCTTTTGAAAACATTATGGGAAAAGTAGAAAATGCTGGTAACCAGCATTTTCTCCTTTTTCCACAATGTTTTCTTACCTTTGAAAGATGAATACCACTATTTGAGTAACATTTCATTTTAAACTGTCTTCTACAAATGCTTTTAATTTGGCCAAGTCTAATATTTTGTTGTATTCTAACAGCTGAATGAGATTAATTCTTTCTACTTACTGTTTTCTTCATTATTTTTCTTGTATACTACATAGAACTCATCTCCATGGCTCAACTGTTTACTCTGTAAAAACATAACAAACATGGATGCATGAAATTTTCACTGTCATCTCTTGACATAAATTTTTTAAGAAGACAACTTTGAAATCATTCTAGCGGAGTAAGATCAGTCAATAAAAGCAATTGAACAGAAAATGCATGTGCATCCCATGGCAGCAAAAGCTCACTTCATGAAAAAAAACTTCTCCTGTTGCCACAATTTTTCAAAAGTAGTCTGTTGCAAATGAAATAGCAGAGCCCTGTTACAGCACTTGGTTACAGTAGCGTAAAGGACCTGAGAACAGGGGATCGCTGTTCAAATCCCCAGCTATGCCAATTTCTTTCCGAGGATTGATGACAGTCATTGCAACAGGATTTGTTCCTCTCTCACAGCAGATCATTGTTTTAACGATGCTTATGTGAGAAAGCAGCCAGTGGCTTGAGAGGAAAATATTGCGAAGTGGTAAAAGAAACTCTAGGACAGCAAAGATAGGAGTATTGGCTGCCATGAGTTAGTTGAAATAATGTTGAAAATAGCATTGAATACTATACAATCAAAACAAATTAGGTTAAAGTGTATGATGGTAGTTATGACCCAACTAAAACTCGTAACTTCTCATAGATATGAACATAAGACAGCTTTTGAAATCACTGTGGCAAATAGAGAAGTTGTTGAGAACAAAACAATTTCTCTTTCTGCAATAATATTTTTTTGACCCTCTAAAAACCAAGGTCATAACTAACAGTGCATTTTTTTTCGCTTAATTTATCCATCTTATTGAACACTTTAAATAAAGGTCATGGACTCATTTCCAGCATAAATTCAGAATGACAATAAAGCTTCCCTAATGAGTTATTGCATTAGGATACCTTTCAATTTATATCAAATAATTTAAGCCTTCACAATACAATCCCATTTCATAATGACTTTGATTCTGTGGAAGAAAGCTTTAGAAAAAATTATGTGAAAAGGAAAAAATGCTGGTTACCAGCATTTTCTCCTTTTCCTATATGTTTTCCACAATGTCAAAGGCAAATGACGTCATTTGAGTCACATTTGTCATTAGCGATTCTTTTAAATAAGCCAAGTCTAAATTTTTTCATCTGGTAAAGATTTAAGTGCAACAACAACAAAAAGCAGTATATCAGCAGAACAGCAAAATAACTCTTACCTTTCCTTTACTTATTTTGTAGGTCAAATTTAACAGTGTTCCATTAGTGCTGAAAAAAACAAAACACTTATTAACCCCTACAGTATGTACCGGTAATAAACAAGACAGGTATTTCAGTCAAAAAAGGCCTAGATTTTGCAATTTCAGGACCCTGGTGGTCAGAAAGTGTCAAAAAACATCAGAGAGTGTTGAAGTGATCTGCAGGGATATGCACCACTAGAAAGGGGGAGGGGGACGCTTCCCCCCTTGTGAATTTTTGTTTCTAGGATGTTTTACATACATTTTTAAAGATATTGATTTGTGAAAAAGTTATCAACCATGGAGAGGATCAACCAGTCATATACTTCTTAATCCTCCACCAAACAATCCCATGTTTTAATGATCCTGAAGAAAGAGACTTTTGAAAACACTGTGGGAAAAGGAGATAGTGCTAGTAAGCAGCATTTTCTCCTTATCCCACCATGTTCTGTACCTTTTCAAAGACAGTTCGCTTTGTTTCAGCCATATTTTATTTGCTGTCTGCAATTGCTTTGATTTTGGACAAGTCTAAAAATTTTGCTACTTGGTAAAGGTTTAAAACTTTAGGATGGGTCTTTTATATTTTCCCAGTTTCCCTGGACTTTTGTTTATAAAAAACTTTTTGGATTTGTACTGTGTGATGTTAATTCAAGAAAAAATTTACCTTAATAAATATCATTATTAAGACAAAACAGTCATTTATTTCCTACGAATTTCAAGTGCATTTTTGGCATTTTTTAACTTTAACTTTCCAGACAAAATGTAGGCACACCTTTGGTCTGTAATCTGATCTGAATCTACCTTCTTTCAAACAGCAAATAAAATAGTGCTAGATTAAACTTTATAGTGGTGAGATTTAATGTTTGTATAAAAATTGTTCTCGGAGATTCAGAGTGATAAAAAAGTTTAAGCATTGGAGAAAAAAAAAAAACATATTTGGCAGTTACTAGATTGAGATAACTTCAGTGAGTTACCTTGAGTCATGTAGAGTGACCACTCCATCTTTGTCTCTCTGTATAAAACAGTGGTGGCCTGACACAAGTTTGTTTTCTGACAAACATACATCACTATCTGTGAAAATGAAGATGGGGAGATTGTTAACCTTAACTCTTTACAGAACAACAATATTTTAGACTTGTCCAAATTGAAAGCACTTGCAACTACGAAAAATTGAAGGTAGTTCAAATGGCGGAATTTATCCTTGATAGAGTAGAAAACATTGTGGGAAAAGGAGAAAATGCCAGCATTTTCTTTTTTCCCACAATGTTTTCAAAAGGCTTTGTTCCCAGGGTCGTTAAAACCTGGGATTGTTTGGTAAAGGGTTAAACAAGTTTGAACAATCACGTTTTGACAACCCTGTCACAGAAAGGTATAAAAAAAAAAAAACAGTGTGTGAAAAAGAGAAAATGCTAGAACCTACATTTTCGTAACTTTTTACCAAAACTTCAAAGCATTTTTCTCAACAAGACCTTTTTACTTAACTTTTTACTTAGTCTACTCAGTAAAGTACAGAATCTTCTAGCATCAAATCTCCGTCATTTCAAAATATCATGTTCGTATGTTGACTGACGATCAAAATTTCAAGCAAACTATGGACATTAAAGAAGGAAAAGATTGTTTGGTTGACGATCAGCTATTGATAAATAAAAAGTGAACGAGTGACAAATAGGAGAGGAACTTTATAAGCTAGCAGCTTTCGTTCCAATCCTTTTCACGCAACTTCAATTTTCAGAATATTACCATGTATGTAAATACTATATTGAATAAAATATGTTTAAACTAAATATTTTCTTATTTGTTGGTGTCCGCTTTTTTAGGGCTGTCCGGTTTCTATACGACTTGGTCTTTTTCCCGTTCTTCAAGTTATACCTGTCGCTCGTCCAATGACAACTTTGTCTCCACAGAGAGGAATAGGCTCTGATTCAATGTCAGTGAGACTGACGAGTTGTCCCCACGCCTCTGTATCTGACATTCTTTTTCTAACTTTAAGCAGATTCAGCGCGAATGGCGGTCATTCGTTATAAACACTCAATTTGTGAAAAAATAAATCATCATCAGCTAACGAAATGCGGTAACAATTAACTCATCATTATTCATAGTCTGGACTTTATCTGCTGTATAATACTAAATGTTGGATTAACTATAAATGTATCTAGTCAGTAGAGCGGAAAAAGCATTGGTTATAAATAAGTTTGAAATTTTGAATTGGCGGGATTTTTTAAAATCGGGTTTCTCATTGCCTAAGGGAAAAAACTCGTACTACCGTAGATTTAGATTTATTCATAGTAGTCTCCCTTTGTAAATGTCTTTTTTAAAGGGAAATAAAACGCACGGCATATTTCAATAATGGAATTTCATGGTGTAAATAATCAGTGTTTACCTTTTGCCACACTATTTCCCGATTTACAAATTATCAGTACAAGTGACACAAAAGAAAACCACTTGACCATTGGGAAAGCATCTATTTTTTAGCGTAGTCAACCTTTTTATCAACTCTTTCGGCGCCAAAATAGATAAACTCGACTCTCTTGACTGTTGAAATTACAGCAATTTATGGACCTACCAGCACCTTTTCGCGAGTTCAAGTAATTTCCAAGAAACAATTATTGATCTCGAGTACCTAATGTAAGTGTATAACTTTTTTTGTGATTGATAAAAACAACTAAATTAGGGAAATGGACAGTATGCAGGGAAAAGAAGCAAATGCTTTTCTTTTTGGTCAGGATTAAAAAAATCCTCGGCAGCAACACCAAAGTCGTATTTGTTTGGCTATAAAAGATATATTTTTAATTTCGATGATACACCATTAAATGTGTAACCAGGATTTTATTTTTCATTATGTATTTCAATATCATGTATATAATGCCTTTGTATATGTCCTGTGTATATGTACGCTTGTGAATACATTTTAGTATGCTGTCGTCTTTGCCCGTTTTTTCTTTCCCGCTCTTTTAATCCCCGCCTTTTTGTTTGCCGCTCTTTTACTACCATTCTTCACCGCTCGGCTCTCGCTCTTTTCTCCAACAGTTACAGACGTTTATTATTTTCATCTCTTCAACGTATTTCTTTCATATCACTATGGGAGAAAACTTGTACTGTTCCGGTCTTACTTTTTTGTAATTATCATTCTTCTTGTTCTAAATTGATTTAATAGTTATCAAGACAACCGGTTCTACCCTCGTATTTATATCCCGGTCTACAAGTGGAACTGCAGTAACGATTATAATGACGACGACGACTGGAACCATGGACGTTAGATATTGGAGACGAGTAGGATGATCTTATTCGACGAGGGGAACAAATACACGTAATGCGTTTTTTAATCTCCATCTTGTAAAATCATTTCGAAGATATTATCTAAGCACCTGTTAACTCTATTCCAAATGATCATACGCATTCACGTCTCCGAGGAAGAAAGCGTCTGAAAATATTGTAGGAAAAGGAGAAAATGCTGGAAACCAGCATTTTCTCCTTTTCCCACAATTTTTTCTTCCCGTTCAAGAGACTAGTCCGTTCATTTGAGCCACATTTCATCTGATGTCTACAAATTCTTTTTCTCAACACGTGCAAGACTACATTGTTGCCGACTGGTAAAGAATTAACCCTTCTGTGAGCTGTGATTATGAACGTTGATTATGAACGCAGTTCCTACAAACACATCTGACCTTGCCATGACCTTTACCATTGACCTACGTACATGATTTTTCATCCGATAGATCGTCTTTACGTGGTTATACAGTTGATTTTCCTGCACAGTAATACTGAAATTCATTTAGAATAAAAACACTGACAGGACGGGCATGAACATAGATCCCCAAAATGTCCATTTTTTGAAGACATTTGACCTTGATGCGACCTTGAACTTTGACCTGCAGACATGTTTCTTGGTCACGACTCTTTGTCTTTATGTGGTTGACATTTTTGTAAAGTTATGCTGAAATTCATCGATAATAATAAAAATGTTACGAGCCCATATTTCCCCCCCCCCCCCTCCGCTGTTCCTTTTTAACTCTTTCAGTGCCAAATATATAAATATGACCTCTTGCAACAGAGCGAAAGAGCCAGCGCCTAGGCTGAGGATCGAACCAGGGACCTCCGGATTACCGTATCTGAATCCTACACCATAACCACGAAGCCAGGCAGGACCTCGAGACCTCGAGGGAGGAATGTTAATTTTCACGCATGTCAGTAGAGCCGGAATCCGAACTCAAAGCGCTTGGATAGAAAGGCCCGTGCATCACAGATCAGGGCAGAATACGGTGAAGGGATAGACGTCAAAAAATTAAAAGCACGCCGAGAAATGATTACGAAAGGGTTTGTTTTTATGACGTTTTGACAGCCAGGGTCCTTGCTGTATGTCAATGATAAAGTTTCGTGAAAATTTACAAGCACTATTAAACTGCAGCGCATGTATGCTTTGAACACAGATGAAATATTGACATGAAAAAGCAGAAAACATTAGAAATAAAAACAAATATTCTATGGTCTGTTCAGCGTTTATCAGAAGACAAAATTTTAGACTTGTCAAATTTGAGAGCATTTGCAGACGGCAAATATATCGTATATCTGACGAAAGGGGGTTTAATGCATCTCCGTGAAGCATCATACCAAGCAAATCACTCATAAATGGCCTGCAACATGCGAAAAAGGGACATTCGGACATCTGCGTAAAATGTCGTCTCGGATCAGCCTGCGCAGGCCGCGCAGCCTAATCCGAGACGGCACTTTACGGCTACATTAGATTTTGTCCTACAGTACACTTGCGCAAAACAGAAAATTACATAAACATGGAAAGTGTGGTTTCGGATTAGCCTGTGCGGACTGCGCAGGCCGATCCGAAACGACACTTTACGCAAATGTCCGAATGCCTCTTTTCGCGTGTTGTAGGCCAGATATGGATCCATAAAATCTATTTTGTTTAACAACTGACTGAATTATGAGGTAGACTGGTCCTTTACATATAGAAAATCGACCAATAGCAAAAAGTTTCGACCCAGGCCAGCCATCGCGGATTGCGTGAGCTGATCTGGGTCGATACTTTTTGCAAATACAGTAAACCCCCTTTTCACAGGGTATGAATCATATTTAATGTTGCTTGAATGATTGAGTTTGCCTTCGAAAGGATTGGAAACATTGTAGGAGATGGAGAATATACTGATTACCAGCAATTTCTCATTTTCCCACAGTTTAAAAAGCCCATTACCTCAGAATCGTTAAATCACAATTATTAAAGTTTTTTTTTTTAATCATGGTTGAGCAACGATTCATGTGTGTAAGGTTACCTCTGGGTTTCAAACCAGCTACCCCCATCTTGGACAGGAAACACAGTATCTCTGAAAAATACCTCCTCGTGCGGGAATCAAACCCCGGACTTTAGGACTGGTGGTTAAGTGTTTTAACCTTTCAGCCCCATAGGCGTAAACAGCGGCTGTTGCATGGATCAAGATCAGACTGCACAGAACGTGTAGTCTGACCTTGGGTCTATACTGCCCGCTTGTTTAGTAAAACATATAAGATAAGAACCTCTCTGTGTTTCAGTGGGTTGTGCTTTCAGCCGTAGAAAGAGGTCCAGCAGCTTACATATGAGTCATGCTATATAAAAAGGGGGTTTAATGCATCCCCGTGATGGATTGTACCAAGCAAGTCATCACATAATTATGGATCCATAATATCCGTTTTGTCTAACAACCGACTGAATCACGAGGTACACTGATCCTTCGAGATGCAGAAAATTGACCAACAGCTAACAGTTTCGACCCATGTCAGCCTGCGCGGAATGCGCAGGCTGACATGGGTTGATACTTTTCGTAGATGTTTACACTTCCTATTCTCATGACTCATATACATTTGACGCAAAAAGAGTAATTCCCTAGGTTGTCTTTCCAATCTGTCCTGTATCAGCGCTTTGGAAAATTCGTTTCCCAGGCACAGTTCCACAATGAACGGCCCAAGCGGGGATCGAGCTCGAAATAGTTTAGCTGTACCAGCCGAGTGCTGGTGAAACCCAGGAAATACATGAATATGTGAGCTGTCGCCGTAATATGACTGAAATAATGTTGAAAGCGGCGTAAAACACCATACAATCAATCACTCAACTTAACTCTTTGCCATTGGACAAAATTTTATACCTGAGCAAAAATGAAAGCATTTGCTGACGACAATTTGAATGTAGCTTAAAATGGTGATTTCTGTCTTTGATAGGGTAGAAAACATTTTGGGAAAAGGAGAAAATGCTGGTTACCAGCATTTTCTCCTTTTCCCACAATGTTTTCAAAGGGCTTCTTCCTCAGGGTCCTTAAAACTCGGGATTGTGTGGTAAAGAATTAAAGACGTGTCTCTAGGAATATGTAGAGTCCTGCGTCTCATTTAGATAAAATTATTTACTTTTGATCCGGATATTAAACCATCCGACAATTATGACAAAAGTATCTGAGTTTGGTATCGAAGTAGAAAAGAATCAACGTATCAAAATTTTTAACCCTTAGGCTGCTAAGCGCGACTTTCTGACCTTTTGCGAACAGTGTAGATCAAGATCAGACTGCACAGAACGTGCAGTCTGATCTTTGAGCTACACAGTCTGAAATAGAGATATCTTTCCTAAAAAAAAAACTTTGAAATAGGAATATTTGAGTTTTTACCATCGGCTTGAAAGTCCCATTTCTTTTATTTGGAAGGACGAGGGTTAAACAAAGATAGGGAGATCAACAGGGGGGTTGGGGAGGGTGAATAGCATTTTGTGTACATGAATTTTGTTTGGCGCATACCACTTTACCCAACAATAACGTATTTTAACGAACCTTAGAGAATGTGTGTGTGATTTTTTAAACACTACGGGAAAAGGAGAAAATGCTGGTCAGCATTTGCTCCTATTTCGACAAGGTTTTCTTCTCTTTCAAAGACAAATACCATCATTTAATCCGCATCTAATTATGCGATCTGCAAATTCTTTCAATTTGGAGCAGTTGTGACTTTTTAGTTGTTTGGTTGAGAGTGACGTCCCTTCAAACAATATTTCGGTTATGTCACAGATAAGTGTGCACCTACCAATGTTTTCCTTGCTTTTTTAAGCAGACATTAAAGACAACACTCTTTACAAGCCCTTGTCTACTTTCCCAGCGTATTTATCAGCTGTGAAGGAGGGGTGATTTACTAGTATGTGGCAAAAAAGAATTTCACGAAACCGTCGGACGAAATGTCGGCCGAGTCGAGACAATATTTCGGTTATGTCACAGAGACGTGTGCACTTATCAATCTTTTCCTGGCGTTTTCTTACTAACATTAAGGACAAAACTTGTCCCAAGCCCTTGACTACGTTTTCACCGTATTTATTAGCTGTAAAGAAGGGATGATTTCTGTAGCAAAAAAGAATTTCACGAAACCGTCAGACAGAATCTCGGTTAAGTCGCAATGCTAACCTTTCAACCGCGACAGAAAAAGTCTTGAGCATTCTCCGGCGAGATGTCAAAGAAAGCATGTCAGCAGATATATAAGATAGTATCATTTTAACCCTTATTCTGTTAGAAAAATGAAAGTTTCAAGCCGAGTGTGTAAATCCAAATATTTCGAGTTCAAAGTTCTTTTCACCTGTAAAATTTCACTGTAACGGACAATGTAGATCCAAGATCAGACTGCACGTTCTGTGCAGTCTGATCTTGATTTACACTGTCAGAAAAAAAACGCTTTAAGTCATCCCAAGCAGCACAAGGTTTCGTCTTAAACTTAATGGTATGATATAGCTATCAATTGAGAAGTCTGCAGGTTAGTTAATATACGTGTAGATAGAGAGAGGACTGTAGCTAGATTGGGAAATAATAAACATTTAGTTGGAGGGTCGGACAGACATACTCATTATGCAAAGGTAAAATGATTTAAGAATTTTTTTTTTTTTCATTTCTGTTATCTATTCTACTCAGATTCTACATCTGGTTTTTTTTTTTATAATTTTTATAATTTTTATAGCAAGAATTCGAACAAAAATTAGGGGTCCCGCATGGCTCAGCGGTAAAGTGTAGTAGTCGTCACCCGGAGGCCCCGGCTTCGAGCCTCACTGGATCCACTGGGTCCCTTGTGGGAGTGTCCTTGGGCAAGACACTTCAGAGCTCCAGTCTAGTATCGGTGAAACCCAGGAAATACATAAATATGTGAGCTGTCACTGTGATATGACTGAAATGATGTTGAAAGCGGCGTAAAACACCACTTAATCAATCAATCGAACAGAGTTAATGCTTTTTATGAGGTTTTTATGCACTGTTGTGTTGATTACTTTCCGACAATTAAATATCTTTTTTCTGGTCTGAAGAGTTTTCGAAAACTTTTAAAGTTTGTAAGTTTATGTCGAAGTATTGACTGTAAGAGCCAATTTCTGTAACAAACCCTTGATCGTAGAAAAAGTGAATGAAATGAAAGAGAAAAACCCAGCAGTTCAGAGCGAAAGGACCACAACATTCTAATGTCGATAGGGTTCAAATTCAAGGGTTGTGCCGTCGAATCTTGATCTACATTAATCCATCACCAATCAAATTAGTAATTGAATCATTCAGAGACACGCTCCTTCTCCACTTTTACAAAATTCACTCTTTCAGCGCTAACTATATAAACTTGACGTCATTCGACTGCTAGAATACAATCCAATAAAAGCCAGAAATGTATATATTTTTTATCTTGGAGACTTGACTGAAAAAGAGGACGGTATAGATTCAAGATCAGACTGCACGTTCTTGCAGTCTGATTTTGATCTATGCCAGATGCAAAAGTCCCTATTCTCGCCTTTAGCGGTGAAAGGGTTGTATACGTGAGTGGAATATTTATAGTCGGGGTAGCAAGATGTTGGACATTTTCTGATAGTTTTAACTGGAAAATCTTGTAAAATGTCCGTACAGCATAGATCTAAGATCAGCCTTCCTTGGGGCCTGATTTTGATCTACACTTTTGGTGAAAACAGTCAGTATCCTAAGTATGTTTAGGATTACATAAGGATTATAGGATTATCATAACCGTTTCCTCGCCCGCCCGGGTATCTCAGTGTTTAGCATATCGAATTCATGACCAGGTGGCTATGAGTTCCATACCCGGTTGAGGCAAACTTTCTCTCAGGCGATTTTTCGCCGCTCACCTCTGATGCATGTGAGAAAAGTAGTCAGTGACTTGGAAAGAAAGTTGTTTCAGTACCAGTGTGAGAAAGCCAGGAAACACATGCGTAGGTGCCCTGACCGCCGTAATATGACCTAAGCTGTTAAAACGGCGTTAAACTCCAATCAATTCACGACCGTTTCCTCACACCACTGTGCCAACCCCGCGTGCCATACAAACAAAAATATCTCACCCTCTCTCTCTCTCTGTGTCTCTGTCTCTCTCTCTCGTTTCTTTTTTTCTTTAGTTTGCGTTGCAAACTATCGTACGACTAAATGATACTTTGAGTTAAAACTTATAGTACATGTATTAGTATTAGCGTAAAGCAATCTTAGTCGTCAAAAAAACACAAACAAACAAAAAAAAAACTTGTACGACTTACAATTATCTTAAGATAATTATTTTAAAAACAGGGAGGAACCTCAAAGATTTAGTTTTATGTAAAAAAAAAAGTGTGATCAAGAATTAGCTCAAACTAATTATTCATTAATACGGTTAAAGAATTATGCACGCGAAAAAAAATCTGAAACTTCCAACAACATTGCACGACTTAAACTTTGGGAAAAAATCGCATGTATATGAAATTCAAGTCAATAACCCTAAAAAAAAAAACAACCGCTGCTTATTATTACCTTGACCAAACGACAAAATTTTGGACTCTACCAAATTGAAACATTTGCAGACGACAAAACAAATGCAGCTCAAATGATGATTTTTGTTTTTGATAGGGTAGAAAACATTTTGTGAAAAGGAGAAAATGCTGGTTACAAGCATTTTCTCCCTATTCCACAATGTTTTCAAAAACTTCTTATTCAGGGTAGTAGCCGAGCCCCGGTAGCTCAAAGTCGGTAGCGCTCATGACTTGAGAACAGGGGGGTCGCTGGTTCGATCCCCGGCTCGGCCAATTTCTTTCCGAGGATTGATGACAGTCATTGCCACAGGGTTCATTCCTCTCTCACCGTTTACCATTGTCTTGACGATGGTTATGTGGGAGTGCAGCCAGTGGGTTGGAAAGAATATTGTGCGGAGTACTGGTAAAAGAAACTTCAGGAAAGCATGGATAGATCTACTGGCCGCGGCGATTTAAATGAAATAAAGTTGAAAACGGCGTTAAACACCATAAGACTATACGACCACCTTCAGGGTAGTTAAAAGTCGGGATTGCGTGGTAAAGAGTTACTTAAAACATTGGATCTATAAGTACATGTGTTTCTACATATTTGTATCACCAGGTGCACTTTGACCCTTCAACAGACGAGAAAATTGTAGTCAAGCCCTGATGGAAAGCATTTGCAGACAAGTTTACCGTAGCCCAAATAGTGGGATTTGTCATTGACAGGGTAGAAAACATTGTGGGGAATGAAGAAATACTTGTAACTAGCATTTTCTTTTTTTCCACTATAATATCAAAAGTCTTCTTCCTCGCGGTTCGTTGAAACAAGGGGTTGTGTGGTAAAGGGATTTTAAAAAGCCATATACTAGAAAACCTTTCTGCTCCATAGGCGAAAACAGGGCCTTTTGCGTACGGCATAGATCAAGATCAGACTGCAGTGAACGTGCAGTCTGATCTTGGATCTATACCGTCCGCTAGTTAAGTCTACAAGATAAAAATCTTTCTTTCATTGGACTGTATATACAGCCGTCGGAAGAGGTCGAGTTTATATTTATGAGCCATGCTCTGTGAAAGGGGGACTTAATGCGTCTGCAAAAAGTATCGACCCATGTCAGCCTGCGCAGTCGGCGCAGGCTGACAAGGGCTGAAATCCAGAGCATGGCTTGTATATTATTTGGCGCTGAAAGAAGTAACAGCTTTGGAGAAGCAATACTGTCTAAGTTCGCGTCATTATTTTTTCCCTTTCGATTGTTACAGTAGTTTTAAATCTAAAATCTTGACCAGACTACAAAATTTCAGACTCGTACATATTGAGAGCACTTGCAGACAACAAAATAGTGGCTAAAATGATGGGATATATTCTTAAAGTGCCAATTAAGCCCAAAGGTAAACAAAGCAGGCGTTTCAATGCATTTGAATTTATATCATACCATTTAAAAGTATGAAAATTTTTGTGAAGATGACAATCTGTCATTGTACGGTCGGTCCAAGTTTTAGTTGCTGACAGAGAAATTAATTTCAAAACTAGGTTAAAACCTGCCAGGTAGCTCTGTCTTTTGTTTACCTTTTTTCCTGATTTTATGTTTTTTTCCCATCGACTGACATATGGCCCGACCACACGATAACAGACTGTCATCTCCATAATATTTTCCTTACTTTTAAATGGTATTATTTAAATTTAAATGTATTGTGACACCCGCTTTGATATTTTGGCCTTTACTGGGCCTTTAAAAGGATAAAATACAATACTAAAGTATGGAGGAATTCAGGATAAAATTGTTACTTATTTTCACCACTGTGTAAACAGACATTATCTCGATAACGTACACATATATAGTCTTAGTTAGGTAATACCTTCATCACCATATCTCTGTATTTACCAATCATTCTTACTTGTTAAAGATACATCCTTACAGGAAGAAAGAGAAAAAAACGCTGTTAAGATTTGATGAACTGTTGAACGGTAGAATTTAGTCAGCTGTGTAAACATAGTTGAATTACCGATATATATGGTGTAAGGGATAAATACATATATCTTAAATTTTCAATTTGAAACCGTAAACGTCACAACAGTGATTTCTTGAATGGCTACAGAAAGTGAAATGCATATGCTATCGTTCATAATCTATGCAACCATGCAACTGTCAGGGGCAACATTTGGCATGAAGATACAGATCAGAGTTTGATAAAATAAAGATGACATGGCTTAAAAAGTGGCTGAAAACCAGTAAAGATGTGTCTTTAAGCTGCCAAATAAAAGGTAAATAAAAGATTTCCAGCCATTAGTGAAAACCCATAGTTTACCATCTAAAAATTTGCTCGTCGGAGAAATCTCTACGAAACGGACAGTGTAGACTCAAGATCAGACTGCACGGTCTGTGCAGTCTGATCTTGATCTACACTGTCCACAAGAGCACACAAAATCGCTCTCAGCAGCCTAAGTGTTAATTGCGTTCCAATTCTGATTCTCAACGATGTTCTAATTTAGAAGTAACGCCATTTCTGATTGGCTAAATTAAATGATTCAGGCAGTCAGAAACGTTTTTACTTTCTGAATTTAGAAGTAGAATAAGACTATTTAGAATGGTTAATATATACGGGTCCTGTTATGATAACTACGAGGGTGGGCGTGGTGCTGCGACGGGCAGGGGATTCTTCTGTATGCAATAAAATGTCTGAAAAGATAGCGGAGCTGTACATTCAGACCTGGAAAAACCCATTGTATACATTTGGCAGGGAAATGGTTAAGGGTTTTTACTAACTGAACATATGAGGATCTGCTCGATCCATCTAACGATCGCTGCAGGTGGTGGATCGATATATATGTATGACTGACATGAAAATACTTAACATTACGACAACAAAGGCAGTTTAAAGCATTTTAGCTTGAAGGATGAAATTCTAGTCGAAATTCAACCAGTCTTTACACCGTTATGGTGGCACTGGCTTTCCATTTCTACAAATATAAGTGTTTTGATATACTCGTGTAGTTTCACGAATCAGACAGTTTCGTTTTCATGTATTTTTTTTTTTTATATTTCGAGCATCGCGATGAAACGACGATTTTGGTAAGCTGTCATTTTAGACTCCGGATTATCGCGGTTTATCAGCATCTGTTTTCAAAAAGGGCAAATATTGGATCCGCCTCAGGCGCGAAAAACGGTGCCTGACCTTATTGAGCACCTTCATTTTGTGTTTTCTTTTAGTCTAAGTTGCTTTTTCAGACTGTTTAAAACTCGTTTTTAGGCCTTGTATTACGAAATCATGATTTTTGGAATGTGACAGGTACTTTGAGTGTTAAATTTGTTTCTTAGCCAATATTTTTGTTTGTTTGCATTGAAACTTAACACCGTTTTAACAGCTTAGGTCATATCATGGCGGTCAGTGCATGCACCTTCACATGTGTTTCCTGGCTTTCTCACACCAGTACTGACGCAACTTTGTCTCCAAGCTTCTGACTACTTTTCTCACATGCATCACAGGTGAGAGACGAAAAATCGCCGGTAAGAAAGATTACCTCAACCGGGTATCCAACCCACAACTACAAGACCATGAGTCAGATACCCTAATCACTGAGTTACCCGGCCTGGTGCAACGTAATCCGGTAGTTTATAGTGATGGTGTTTTAGTGCATATTGTGGAGAAAATTCTAGAAAGGAATTTCGAGTTTTAACAACCCTGAGGAAGAAGCCTTTTGAAAACATTGTGGTAAAAGGGAGAAAATGCTGTTACCAGCATTTTCTCCCTTTTCCCACAACGTTTTTCTACCTTTTCATGGACAAGTTTTGTCATTCAAGCGACATTTAATTGGTCTTCTGGGAGTGCTTTAAACAAGTCTTAAATTTTGTTGTTCAGTGAAGAGTTAAAACAGCTATCGCATCAACAGGTTCACTGCCCAATTAAAATGCAGTTGTGGACGGATATGTTACAAAGTCGGACAGTGTAGATCAAAGATCATACTTTAGTTCTCTGCAGTCTGATTCTTGCAGTCCACAAAAGCTGTTATTAACCCTTAGGTTGCTGAATGGGACTCAAGGACCTTTTGCAGACAGTATAGTTCAAGATCAGACTGCACAAAATGTACAGTCTGATCTTAGATCTACACTGTCCAGTTAGGAGATATTTTCCCATAAAAAAGAACTTTGAAATGGCAACATTTGTGTTACCACTATTTTCACGTGTTAAAGATCGAAACAACATTCCAAGCGATTTTCTAAAGAAAATAAAGTCTTTTAACTTTATGAGAATGCCAACTGTTCCTATCAGAAAACGAAATATACGTGAGGCATACTCTGACAAAAGGGGGATTTAATGCATCTTTACTATGCATTACACTGAGCAAGTCATCACACAATTATAGATCCATAAATTCCATCAAGTCTAACAATCGACCGGAATGGAGGATAGAATGGTCCTTTGACATGCAGAAAATTGACATTAGAAAAAAGTTTCGGCCCAGGTCAGCCTGCGGGGATTGCGCAGGCTGACCTGAGTGGCAACTTTTTGCTGATGCATTAAGCTCCTTTTTCATAGAACATAGCTCACGTACATGTGTTCTGTATTTGACCTCATTCTGCTGGAACTTCCTAAGTTTCTGCGTGCACTAAAGATCGAGATCAGACTGAACAGAATATAAGAATATGTGGTCTGATCTTGAATAATGCACCCTGTCCGCTGCTGTGTTACATATATTTGATGAAAACTATCATATAAATGGCTGTAATTAGGCGTTTTTTCCCCCCAAAATTGATCAGGCCTAATTCACTGGATGGAAAGATGTTTTACGCAATGTGCAACATTTATCAGTCATGTTACGTTGGCAGCTCATGTATTCTTGTGGACATGCGCGCTACATGACCAAAGCTTACGGTGCGCCATATAACAACATTCTTTCATTCATTCATTCATTCATTCTTGTGTGTCCTGGGTTTCACAAGTACAAGGCTCTGAAGTGTCTTACCGTAGCACACTTCGGAAAAAAAAAACAGTGCCTCCACGAATCTCCTACATAGGACCCTTTATGCCACTTTTTAAATACTACCCTGCTGGAGGTAATAGACAGAGAGCAATCAATGTTCAGGAGCTACTTAATGGTTTTAAAATGAGAAGAGCCTGTATTAGCCTTTTACAAAACAATCCTGTGCTTTTACAACTCATGAGAATAATATTTTAAAAATACTGTGGGAAAAGGAGAAAGAGTTGATAAAATCGATCGATCGATTGATCCATCCATCCATTCATCCATGAATCTGTCTATCTATCTATCTATCTATCGATCGATCGATCGATCTAGCTATCTATCTATCAATGAATCAATCAATGAATCAATCAATCATTCGTCTTTTGTTTTCATCTACCACGCTTAAAGAGATAAATAAAATCGACATTTTGGTTTATATTTTCACGTACATCGCGAATTTTAACCTTTAAGCAGCTTAGCACGACCCACTGACCTTTTGCAGACACTTGAGATCAAGATCAGACTGCACAGAATGTGCAGTCTGATCTTGGATCTACACTGTTTGATAAGGAGATATTTATCTCCAAAAAATCAGTTTAAAGAAGCATGTTTCGGGTTTTTACTATCGGCTTGAAGGTTTAACTTATTTAGCAGGGTAAGGTTTAACCCTTAGGCTGGTAAGCGCGACTCACTGACCTTTTGCGGACAGTGTAGATCAAGATCAGACTGCACAGAACGTGCAGTCTGATCTTGGATCTACACTGTCCGATAAAGAGATATAAATCCCCAAAACATAACTTTGAAATAGCGATATTTGGGTTTTTACTTTCTAATTGAAAATTTCATTTTAGTTATTTAGCGGGTACTATTTTGAACTGTGTAGGAAGGTGCAATACATGCTTTCGGTGCAGAACGTTGCCTTCGAAACGGTTTATCTAAGCTTGGTTGCAAATTATTCCAGGGCCGACAGAAAAAGTATTCAAAACACGATTGATAACCTGAAAATCGTGATAAGGTTACATTTCTTCATTTCTTCCATTACATTCTCTCCCTCCTTCCCCCCCCCCCCCCGCCTTATTTTTGTTAAGATGCAGAAGAATTGATAAATATGACATGTATGTGAGCCATGCTCTGGCAAAATGGGGTTTGATGCATCTCTGTGATGCATTGTACCAAGGCTTTCATCGCATGGTTATGGATCCTTAAAATCCATTGAGTCTAACAATTATCTGAATCTGGAGATAGAATGGTCCTGTGACATGCCAAAAATTTACAAATAGCAAAATGTTTCGACCCATGTCAGCCTGCCCGGACTGCGCAGGCTGACATGGCTCGATACTCTTAGTAGATGCATTGAGCCACCTTTACTCAGAGTATGGTCCTTATGTTTAGTAATGTTATGACTAGGTAGCACACGTCAGTGTACTTTGGCTACAGGCTTTTCTTTTGATTTTTTTTTACCTGTGAAAATAAAGTGTTTTTGGTTTAAACTCTATGAAAAGTTGTATCCATGGGGTTAACAAGATGGTACTGGTACCGGAATTATAACATGTACATCCGGTGCAGAATGTTGTCTTCAAACCTTTCGCGTAATTTCAGTATAATTATTTTCGTGAATAGCCAAATAGAACTGGTGTGGTAACATGTCATTTAGGTTCAGAAAGTTGTCATAGAACCATTCCTCAATCAATCGATCAGTGAATCAATCAATCAATCAATCAATCAACCAACTGTCTATCCATCCATCCATCCATCCATAAATCAATCAGTCAATCAATCAGTCAGTCAGTCAGTCAGCCAGTCAGTCAACCAATCAATCAAAGTAAGAAGAACGTGGACTTGTATCGACCCATGTAACGAGACAAGACCAAGTTATTCTGATCAGGTAAATTCCAGGTAAATTCCAACTTCAAAGTGCATCCTGTGGAGATTTAACATTATGATGAAGACTGATAAGTTCTAAAAGTGTTTTCAAGATTTTCTAACAGCGACCAAAGTACACAAGTACCCCAGAATAACTCTTCGCCAGACAACGTAATTACAAACTCGTCCATGCTTAAGGCGTTTTAAAGGCGGCAAATTCAAACTTCCTTAAATGCCAGGAGTAGATTTTTGAAAAGGGAGAAGCAGAAAATGCTTGTTATTTTTTTTTTTTTCCTTTTGCCTACCTTGTTATTTTCAAAGCCGTCTTTCTTGGCGTCGTTAAACACGGGTTCGTTTGGGAGTCGGTTTTCACTCTTTACCAAAACTTGACCAAAATGAAAGCACTTGCAGACGACAAACTAAATGTAGCTCAAGAGATAATTTTTCTCTTTGATACGGTAGAAAACATTGTAGGAAAAGGAGAAAATGCTGGTTACCAGCATTTTCTCCTTTGCCCACAATGTTTTCAAAAAGTTTTCTTATTCAGGGTCGTTAAAACTCGGGATTGTGTTGAAAAAAAAATAATTGAAAATAAACGAGTGTTGGACTTGACCAACATGAAAGCATTTGCAGACGGCAAATAAATGTAGCTCAAGTGACGATTTCTGTCTTTGATAGGGTAGAAAACATTGTGGGGGAGAAAATGTTGGTTACCAGCATTTTCTCATTTTCCTACAATGTTTTCAAAGGCTTTCTTATTCAAAGTCGTTAAAACTAGGGACTGTGTGGTGAAGTTAATTGAAAATACACGAGTGTTCAGGATTTTGATCGTGGGCGACTCCACTTGCGAAGTCATTTTTTTTTCAACATAGGTAGATCACAGCCGTCGTTATCTCAGAAACTGCTTAACATCTGATGAATGATGGAATATCAAAAAGTAGTTCTTTTACAATCGAACATTTCTTCTGCTCTTACTCTTTTTAAGGTGGGGGGCTTCTGTTTTTTCACATTTTGAATGAACTTGACTACAATTTATATGTTGTATACCTTTTCGCTAGAGTTCAGAGAAAAAAGAACTTTTTTTGAAATCTTGGATTATATTCTATCCACTAGCTCTCTAGCGGAGAACATATCGTAATCGTGTTTCGCCGATTATTGTATCTTATTATTTAAACATGGATTGCTTTTAAAATAGTTTATTTGGCGTTATTTTTTAATTGATTACTCTTATGAACATGAAAGTTCAACAACAAATGCATAGCTCAAAAACAAACCGCCCCGGCCGGGATTCGAACCCGTTCGGCAAAGATTATCATTTTTCTATGTTTAAGAGACCAATACGCGTAACACTGAGCCAAAGAGAATTCTCCCCAACACGCTTGTTAGGTATTGATTTAAATACGGGAAGAAGCTATGCTGTAAGGAAGGAGTGATCTCCCGTAACACACCCGCTCTTAAATGTCGTGTTTTGATGACAGAAAGCCTTATTAGGCAGTAGGTATATAATTTAGACAACAAATGGCTCAATGGTCAGTCCCGGACGAGCCCCCATCTTATGAACATGAAAGTTCGCAACAAATGCATAGCTCAAATACAAACCACACCAGCCGGGATTCGAACCCGTGCGGCAAAGATCCTTATTTCTTGAGGTTTAGAACCAATACGCTAACCACTGAGCCAAAGAGAATTCTCCCTAACGCAGTGGTCAGGTATTGATTTTATACGGGAAGAAGCTATGCTGTAAGGAAGGAGTGATCTCACGTAACATTACAAACCTCCTCCTCCCCCTCCTTCTCCTCCTTTTTCTTCTCCTCCCCTTTTCTTCTTCTTCCTCCTCCTCCTCCATTATTTTTTGCCCGCTCAACCTCCTCCTTATCCTCCTCCATCTTTATTTTTCATAAAAAACAAATCAACCCCCCTTATTTTCTGTTATCTGAGGTACAGAGTCCGTATTCACCAAGTATTCTTAAGAATATTTTCAGTGTTATTCTCCTTGGTTTTCTAAATTTGAAAGTAACACAACTTCTGATTGGCTAAACCATTCGGTTTAGCCAATCAGAAGTTGTGTTACTTTCTAAACCTGCAATTAGACCAAGAATGATCTTAAGAATGGTTGGTGAGTACGGACTTAGATCTAAGACTTAAACTACTATTTCAGTTCAATATCGAAGAAGAGAGCGATTGTAACTGCAGTCATATTGATCCTTGCACTGCTCGTATCAGTCGGCCTGGGACTCGGACTTGGATTGAAGAACAATAAATCCACTCATGCAGACACGACCAACAGCCCCTTAGCCGGAGCATCGACTTTAGATGTTACGCCATCAGCGTCTAAAGAAGGGACTTACAGGTTTGCAGCTGTGGCGGCAGATGCTGAAGAATGTTCTCAGATTGGAACGTAAGTCTTTAGAAAAGCTTTAGAATGTTATTTTTATCTCCACTGACCGGAGGCCAGAGAGCTTATGTCATGGCCCTGTGTCGGTCGTGCATCCGTGCGTCCGTGCGTTAACTTTTATTTCAAACTTCTTCTCTGAAACTACCCATCCAATTTTGACCAAATTTCAAACAAATGATCCTGCCATGGTCCTCTTAATAATATCTTGAAAAAATTTGATTCCTGTAAAAACTCAGGTTGCCATGGCAACAAAACCGAAAAATATTGAAAATCTTTAAACATCTTCTTGTCGGCAACATCAGATCTAGGGCTACCACATTTGGCATGAAGCTTTATCTAATGAACCTCTACCAAGTTTCTTCAACTTATAGTTCTCGGGCCAAAATTGGCCCCGCCCCGGGGGTACCAAGTTTTACATGGGTTTATATATTGAAAACTTTAAAAATCTTCTGGTCCTTAACCATAAGGCCTATGGCTACAAAATTTGACATGTAGTTCTTAATGTTTTTCAGCCTTTTTCTGCATAAAGTTTGCCAAAAAAAAAAATGACCCTTTCTACACAAATGTGAATTAAAATCAAACTTTCTGAATGTTAGATAAAGATATTCAAATAATCAGGTCTGATTTTATATAAATTATAAAACCAAAGCTGTCTGAAAACGTTATTATCATTTTCAAGGAAAAGTCAAGATTTTTAAAAATTTGAGGGTACACTGTTATCATGGAAACGGGCATTTAATAATAGAACGAATACGTTAGCGTATCATTTTCTTTTAATTTTTGTATTTAGCATGAAACTTTACATAACATAATGTGAAAACATTAAATTTCTATGGAAGAATTAAAACTGATGAAAACGTCCGTAATCCTTAAGCTCCTTAGCGCGACTCAAAGGCCTTTTGCGGACAGCGTAGATCAAGATCAGACTGCACAGAACGTGCAGTCTGATCTTAGATCTACACTGTCCGATAAAGAGATATTTTTCCACCCAGAATAACTGTGAAATAGCAAAATTTGGGTTCTAACTATCGGCTTGAAAGTTTCATTTCACTTATTTAGCAGGTTAAAGGTTAACCCTTTGTCTCGTAATGCCGACTTTTAACGACCATGAGGAAGCAGCCTTTTGTAAACATTGTTGGAAAAGGAGAAAACGCTGGTAACCAGCATTTTCTCCTTTTTCCACAATGTTTTCCTCCCTATCAAAGAAAAATCTCATCATTTGAGCCACAATGAAATTGTCGTCTGCAAATGCTTTCAATTTGGACAGGTCTAAAATTTTGTCGTGTGGTGAAAAGTTAAAGAGTAAAAAGACTTGCAGCTAGATTTTGACCACTATTTTTTTTTCAAGTACATCTAATGTCATTTTTATCTCATTTGATAGTTCATGAGGTAGTATCAGCGAGACACGAATTTTTTTTTCCTGTAAGGCAAGAATGTTTTTGGTCCACAAAGACACTGCCGGTCCGAAGGCTCGAAACCACGGTTATAATATTATAAGCCGGGAGGCCGATAAGCCACTAGCGAAGTTTGACGGTCAAGAGTGTTTTAAATGAGTCATGCTCTGTGAAAAGGGAATTTAATGCATCTGCAAAGAGTTCCCAGTATTTTCCCCTTTTTCCACAATGTTTTAAAAAGGTTATTTCGTCAAGGTCGTTAAAACTCGGGATTGTGTGGTAAAGGGTTAATATATTTTGTCGCCGGAATGTCCGATTATGGGTGAAAGAGAAAATACGTTACTGTGTATCGTCGTATATCACGAAATCAAAGTACTTGAAGTACTGAAAAGCAGATTTGTTGGGCGTTATTAAGCAATGGTATCAAGGAATGAAAAATTTTCATCACATGTAATACACGTTTATGAAATTATCTACTGGAATGAGCAGGTGCAAGGAAACTTTGATTTGGTCATCCCAGCAGATTAAATGTGATTTATTCCATATGACTTGTATACCCGCTATTCTTTTTCATTTTCCAAGTCAAGTGATGGCTGTTCAGGGTGGGTCGGCCGTGGATGCAGCAATTGCCGGTATACTATGTGTAGGTGTACATAACATGCACAGCTGTGGTATAGGCGGAGGCCATTTTACAACGTATTACAGCAGGTTAACAAAAGTATATTTATAAATTTTTCATTTTCTTTGGAAAGAGTCATGCTGTATAAAAAGGTGGTTTGGTGAATTTGAAAAAAAAAAAAAAGTCGACAGGTCGCAAAGACTGGCCTGAGTTGAAGCATTTTGCCATTTTCAAAATTTTTCCGCATGTCGGAGGGCCATTCTGCCTCATGACTTAGACGTTTCCTATTATAGTAAGAGTAAGACTCCCTGAAAAGGGGTGTATAATGCATCTGAAAAGAGTATCTGTAGTCTGCACAGGCTGACCTAGGTCGAAACTTTTTTGTTATTGGTCAATTTTCTGCATGTCGAAGGACCAGTCTAGCACATGAACCAGTGGATTGTTAGACATAGTTATAAGATGACTTGCTTGGTATCGTTAATCACAGAGATAGACTAAAACCTAGTTTTGCCTGAGCGCTGTTCAAATATATTGCACGACGGCTTGCTTCGTATATGGTCTGCAACACTGGAAAAGGGGCATTCGGACATTTGCGTAAAGTGTCGTCTCGAATCAGCCTGCGCAGTCCGCGCAGGCTAATTCGAGACGGTACTTTACGACTACATTAGATTTTGTCCTACAGTAGACTTGCGCAAAATAAAAAATTACATAAGAACGGAAAGTGTCGTCTCGGATTAGCCTGCGCCGACTGCGCTTGCTGATCCGAAACGACACTTTACGCAAATGTCCCAATTCCACTTTTCGCGAGTTGAAGGCCAATTATTGTAACGCATAATTACGAAGATACTCTAACTGCCTTTACCCAAAGCGCCGCTGAAGAATATAACCTTTGACATGCTATCGCACGTTGATGATATTGTGAGGCCAGCAATTATTTGGCTGTTTGATGTTTCTTAGGCCGTTTTTAACATTAATTCAGTTATACCGTATCGACTCGTGCACTTTTCCCATCCTTTCATAGGATTTCTTTTACCAGTACTTCACACGGCATTCTTTCCAAAACCACTGACAGCTTCTTCCAATAAATATCATCAGCAAAATGCTTATCTGTAAGGGAACTGATTTTTCTCCAGTATTTTCTCCCACAAATGTTTTCAAAATCATTCTTTCTAAATGTCGTTAAAACACTGGTGTGCTTGATAAAGGGTGAAAGGCCACCCCCTTTTTTTCTAATTCTCAAAACACCATTAAATACATGTAGTTAACGAAGGCACCATGTGGTGCTAGTTAAGATTAATGAAGTAGATGGTGCTGATCTAAGATCAGACTGTGTGAGCTCTTTGCAGTCTGATCTTTTTATACGCCGTGCTCAAAAGCTATTTACACATAAAATGACGAAAATTAATTGATTGACTGCATGGTGTTTAACGCCGTTTAAAACATTATTTCGGTTAAATCGATACGACCAGTGCACCTACCCACGCTTTCCTGGAGTTTCTTTCACCAGTACTCAGCACAATATTCTTTCCAAGCCACTGGCTGCTTTCTCACATAACCATCGTCGAAACAATGGTCAGCAGTGAGAGAGGAATGAATCTTGTCGCAATGATTATCATTAATCCCGGGAAAGAAATTGGCCGAGCCGGGGATCGAACCTCCTGTTCTCAAGTCCTGCAAGCCACCGACTGAGCCACCGGGACTGGGTTAATGGCGAAAGAGTTTAACAACATCGCCACTTGATGTCCTAAGGGATGACATTTACACATGTCAAATATATTCTACATATCCAGATCTGGCAAAAAAGCATACAGTATCATAGCGAGAGAGCAAGCCCCATCCGGAGCCAGAGAAGATATGTTTAAAAAGAACGGTACATCATCACAAAAAGGTATTTCTTTTATTGTACACAGGCCCTTCTAATTTCCAATTTGTGTGTACCATAAATTGCCTGTTTTTTATCATAAACAGAATGTTCTAGTTGGATGTCCCCAAAGGTGACACAAAAAAGTATTTCCTACTCGTAAATAGAACATCTTCCCATTCATTATGCATCTAAAATATTTTTTGCCATTTAATAGAGAGAGAGAAAGAGAGAGAGAGAGAGAGACAGAGACAGAGAGAGAGAGACAGAGAGACAGAGAGAGAGACAGAGAGAGAGACAGAGAGACAGAGAGACAGAGACAGAGAGACAGAGAGACAGAGACAGAGAGAGAGAAAAGCCAGCCAGCCGGCCAGCAAGGCAGGCAGGCAGGCAGACAGAAAGACACTATAAACAATTAAGAAACTAAGATTAATCCATAGGTACAGGCTACAGGACATCTTGAAAGAGACACCTTTGAACCCTAACTATTATTACATGTAGTTGAAAAGAGCTGTGGTGATCTAGCGGTGCGAATTGTTACCTAACGGTGAATTTGTTCAACTTAGCTTATAAAATACCGAAACCGACTTAACTTGTTTTTGCAGACAGCGTAGATCAAGATCAGACTGCACTGTCCACTACTTCGTTACATATTCTGGGGAAAACAATCTTGAAATAACAAATAGTTCTTAATTTGTCCCGACCAAAATGGTCTATTTCATTAATTCAGCGCTCTAAGGGTTAAATACCAAACAACAAAATTTTTAACTTTATCAAATGGAAAGCAAATGCAGAGGACAAATTAAATATGGCTCTGTTGTATATAGGGTTAACAAAAACACCGCGGGAAAAGGAGAAAATGCTGGTTACCAGCATTTCCTCCTTTTTTCCTACAATGTTTTCAGAAGCCTTAAGCCGAGCCCCAGTAGCTCAGTCGGTAGCGTGCAGGACTTGAGAACGCGGGGTCCAGGGTTCGATCCCTAGCTACGACCCCTGGCTCGGCCAATTTCTTTCCGAGGATTGATGATAGTCACTGCGACAGGATTCATTCCTCTCCCACTGCTGACCATTGTTTCGACGATGATTATGTGGGAAAGCAGCCAGTGGCTTGGAAAGAAAATTGTGCGAAGTACTGGTAAAAGGGACTCCAGGAACGCATGGATAGGTGCACTGGCCGCCGCGATATAACTGAAATAATGTTGAAAACGGCGTTAAGCACCATACAATCAATCAATCAATCAGAAGCCTTAAATTTCTCTGTCAGGGCTGTTAAAGCTCGGAATCGTGTTGCAAGGAGTTATGAAGGAAATTTTAAGTAGTTTTAAGTATAAAATCGTCAAAACCATTTACCACACAATCCCGGGTTTTTAACAACCCCAAGAAAAATGACAGTTGAAAACATTGTGGGAAGAGGAGAAAATGCTGGTAACCAGCATTTTCTCCTTTTCCGACATTGTTTTTTTACCCTGTCAGAGATAAACCCCAATATTCAAGCCACATTTTAATTTGTTGTCTGCCAATGCTTTCAATTTGGTCGCGTCTTTAATTTTGTCGTTTGGCAAAGAGTTAAGTTCCGGCCAACTTTAATTGATTCAAATTCCTTAGTGCTTTTCGATTACAGATTCGTTATAATCTCTTCAGCACAAAGGCGGTGGAGGAAGACTGTAGCCTTGCGTAAGGACTATCAACAATCATCGGAAAGAGGTTTTCCACCGAGCGGGGATTCGAACTCACTTCACCTGGATTACTTGCATAGAGCAATTCCTATCAGCTTCCGGGACTCCTTTTTGCTTCAGACTAACGATGCAATAGCGCAAGAAAAAGGCTGAATATCGTAAGCCAAAGTTGTGAATAGTGTGAAAACAGTCATATTTTTTTTAAAGGTGATGACCTTTTAGGCCTCACCTTTATATGTCAACCAACAATCTGAAATCTGTGAAGACAAATCACTCCTCTGTTTCAAGAAAAATAGTTCCTCATAGATCAATGAACAGACGCATCCATGTCATTTTATATGTGACTCAAGGACCTTTTGCGGACAGTGTAGATCAAGATCAGACTGCACAGAACGTGCAGTCTGATCTTGGACCTACACTGTCCGATAAGGAGATATCTTTCCCGAAAAATACCTTTGAAGTATTTGAGTTTGGGTTTTTACTGTCAGCTTGAAAGGTTCAAAGGGGGTTAACAGAACTAACTTTAGATGTGAAAATTTGCCTCGTTTCACAGCCTTGACATTTTTTTTTCATGATACCCGTAGTTTGAAAATGCTTTTTAAAAAACTTTATAAATTGACAATATAAAGCCGATTCCAGAGATAGCATAAGACCAGTGTCATGGCATCATTGTAGACTGTCAACCCTTAGGCCGCTAAGCGCGACTCGAGGACCTTTTGCAGTCAGTGTAGATCAAGATCAGACTGCACAGAACGTGCAGACTGATCTTGGATCTAAACTGTCCGATAAGGAGATATTTCTCTCAAAATAAGATTGGAATATTTGGGCTTTAAATATCGGCTTGAAAGTTTCATTTGACTTATCTAGCAGGTTAATGGTTAAATTTCAGGAGGTTTAGCCATTGGTATACCTGGAGAGTTACGCGGACTGTATGAGCTTCATAAGCTGGGAGGACGGTTACCATGGAAACAGTTATTTCAACCGACAATAAAGTTATGTCGTTATGGTTTTCAAGTTGGACGATCGTTAGCCAACGGTATGGCAGGCAAAGAAAGCTTCTGGGATGAATTTCCTTCTTTCAGGTAACTTTGATTATTCGTATGGTGTGTAACGCAATGGTCAACTTTACATCAGTTACATCACGGCGGCTAGTGAACCTATCTATGTTTGTGTTTTCCTGTAGCTTATTTTCCCCTGTACTTCCTGTAACGTCTTTTACAAGTCTCTGGCTGCTCTTTCACATAAGCATTGAGCATCGTTCAGCGGTAAGAGAGGATTCAATCCTGTCGCAATGACTATATCACTAATTCGTAGAAAGAAATTTGTCAAGCTAGGGACCGAGCTATTTCAAACCCTATACCACACCGACTGAGTCAATGGATTTCAATAAAGGACGTTTTATGATGTCTGATCTTGAACGAGACTGTTCGAAAAACCCCTGTTTCTGCTTCAGGCGCTGAAAGGGTCAAGTAAAATTTCAAAGCTTTGCCCTGGAGGTTGATGCAAAACCGGTTCAACGACTTCTGCTTGTTTTACACCTTGATATGATAACCTTTGTTTTCAGGACTGCCTCTGCCTCTGTCTGTCTGTCTGTCTGTCTGTCTGTCTGTCTGTCTGTCTTTCCCCCTCTGTCTCCCCCATCTCTCATTACCCTGATCTCTCTCCACCCTCTTTTTTTCCCTTCTCTGGGTGTCTGTTTGTCTGTGTGTCTGTCTGCTCTGAAACATATATTATTACACGGAAAATAAGCAGGCGAAAAGAGCGATTGCTTCACTCACATCCGTTCCCTTTTATCGACGTTTTCAACAGCTGTCTAATGTATGGTCATAAAATGCTCATACTGTACACTGTTAGAGGCATTTATGTGGATATCGAAATTTGTTATCATTGCAAGCCCTTTCTGCTATAGCCCTTATTCTATTTTTTTTTCCAGAGATTTTATACATAACAACAAAACTGGCGAATTATATAAGCCAACAGATATAATTAAACTAGAGAAACTAGCTGATACGTTAGAAACTATAGCTGAACACGGTCCTGATGCTTTCTATAATGGTAGTCTCTCTGCGGACGTTGTGCGGGACATTGCCGATGCCGGTAAGAATAAACATAACCCGTAGGCTGCTAAAGCGAGACTGAATTACCTTTTGCGGACAGTGTAGATCAAGATCAGACTGCACAGAACGTGCAGTCTGATCTTGGATCTTCACTGTCCGATAAATAGATATTTTTCCCCCAAAAAATGAATTTAAGATAGCAATGTCTTGGGTTTTGCCGTCAGCTTTAAAGTTTCATTTAACAGGTTGAGGGTGAAGGTGCGTGTGTAAGACTCGACTAAAGATGCTCATAGAAACAGAATCAAGAAAACTTCCATTCAGTTGCAAAAATTCAAATCATGTGATTTCAAAGTTCTTTTTGCCTGAAAATATTTTGCCGTATTAGGCTGGGTAGATCTAAAATCCGAGGCTATGTTTATAGAACTTAAGTTCATACAAAGCTGAGTTCGTACTCAACTTGAAATTTCATTTATATAAATGCATCAGACAAAATTTGAGAAAAAAAAATTGAGAAAATTTGAAAAAAAAAGCATAAATCAACAGAGAAAAGAAAGGAATTGCTTTAAAAGTTAAGAATGTACTTCATTAGTTATATCAGATTATATTAAATTTTGTGCAACTTTGATTATTTTTTGACCACTTTAAGATAAATTATATTTCCTTTCATTTATATAGATTTCAACAAATTAAAAATAATCTTCAAACAGGTGGAATCATCACTGAACAGGACCTTGCAAACTACACAGCGATAGTCACAGATCCCATCGTATTCCGAATGAAAAATAATATGACAGTATTTTCACCTCCCCCTCCATCCAGTGGCGCCGTCTATCAGTTTATCTTAAATGTTTTGAATGGTGAGTATTGGAGATTATCTTAAATGTTTTGAATGGTGAACTTATAACAGAGTCAATCTTAAATTTTTAATGAATGTTAAGAATAAGAGTTTATATTAAATTTATTAAATGGCAAAAACCATGTTTATTTTGATTGTGATTATTGGTCCGTATGAGATTTTATCTTATATTTTTTTAATTCTGATATCTAAAGTTCGTTTGAATTGGTTTGAATTGAGTCGGTGCCCCCTTATATGGTACTTACAAAAAAATCATGATATCGTCCAAGATACTGAAATAGTATGTGAACGAGAGAATGTAAAACATCACACGTGCTCCAGTAGTTAAGTGACGATGGCCTGTGGTAATGGACTATATAAGCTAGTATTCCAAAGATTGTGCATTCAAATGTTTGCTTGGTCAAACTCTGTCTGAGGGGTTATTCAAGTCACTTCCGACAGAAAGATTTCTAATTCACCGTCAGACATTGTTTTGATTTTGTCCATCTGAGAAATCAGGTACTGCTGGTAACCAGCATTATCTTCTTTTCTTTTCCAGTAATATTTTCAACCAGGTTAACGACAACTTTTATCTTTTGAACCACATTTGATTTTGTAATCTACCAGCAATTTCAATATCGACAGGTCTTTAATTGTTCTCGTTCGGCAAAGGGTTAATTTAGTTTTACTGTAAACACAATTTCTCAATATACAGACAGCGCACCGCAGTAAATATAGTGCTATAATTCCAGGTTACGATATGGACCAATCAAGTGTCTCGACAGTTGACAAGGCGATCGTCACGTGGCACAGAATTGTTGAAGCATTCAAACATGCATTTTCATTGCGGACCCATCTCGGGGACAATAACGTCGGATCACAGTCATTCAAAGATTATGTCAGCACTGTGAGAACTCGGGCTTGTATTTTCTGAGAGTCCATACTCATTCGCCGTTATCCTGCTAAATAAGCGGAAATAAAACTTTTAAGGATAGGTCACCCTAATGGAATTGGTGTAACATCGCCTTTCATCGCCGAAAAAACGTACGGATTGAGCTAAGACTCGAGTAATCCGCAATTGATCGGCCGATAGACGCTAGTTCCCCGTATCGATTACGGATTACCCGAGTCTTAGCCGAATCCGTACGACTTTGGCGATGAAAGGCGATGTTACGCGAATCCCATTAGGGTGCCCTATCCTTAAGCCGATAGTAGAAACACAGTTTTTGCTATTTTAAAAGTAATTTTTCGGAGAAAATATGTTCTTATCGGACAGTATAGATCAAAGATCAGATTGCACGTTCTGCGCAGTCTGATCTTGATCTACACTGTCCGCAAAAGGTCAGTAAGTCGTGCTTAGCAGCCTAGGGGTTAACACTGTGTTCTGCCTTCAAAGATGACCAATTGATTCCTGCGAAGAAACGAGACATCGATTTACTTAAGTTTTTACTTAAGTTTGTCTTTTTGCACCATATTTAAAAAAAACATATCATAGTATTTATCTTTAGTCGCAACTTTATAGGAAAATTGGTATCATCAAAAAAATTATTACACTATCCCGGATACTTTTAGAACACCCCTGGTGCTGTTAAGGTCCACGACCCCTAATTCATCGGTAAATATCGTGTATCATAGACGTTTTCATAAAGGCTATTTGGCCAATCTCGGCAGCTTCCGTCTTTTAATATGAGAGTTGGGGGCTGTAGACACACGAACTCATCGGTAATATCGTGTAACATCGACGTTTTCGTAAAGGCTATCCGGCCAGTCTCGGCAGCTTCCGTCTTTTAATATGAGAGTTAGGGGCTGTAGACCTTAAAACGGTTCTTTTTTTGAAAACCAGTATACAGAGTCTGTAGTTTGTCGTTGGATGTCGTTCTTGTATTGCTGATGATATGATACCAATTCAACTGAGTCATACTCTGTGAAAAGGGGATTAATGCATCTGCAAAAAGTATCAACCCATGTCAGCCTGCGCAGTCCGCGCAGGCTGACATGAGTCGAAATTTTTTGTTATTTGCTATTTTATTTATCTATTTATTTTTGAATTTCAAAGGACCGGTCTACCTCACGATTCAGTTGGTTGTTAGAAAAAATGGATTCTTTTTCCATAATAATGTGATGACTTGCTTGGTATAATGCATCACAGAGATGAATTAAACGCCCTTTTGCAAGAGAATGGCTCAAATATGGAGCTACCAGTTATGTAATATACGAGTACTTTAGGAATATTAAACTCTCTACCAGGAGACAAAATTTTAGCCGTGTCTATGTTGAGAGCATTTACTGACAACAATTTAAATGTGGCTCACATTATGGAATTTATCTTTGAAAGGATATGAAACATTGTAGGAAAAGGGGAAATGCTGGTTCCCAGCATTTTCTCATTTTCCAACAACGATTACGAGACTCTTTGTAAATAAATAAAAAGAAAAAACCCTCTTTCATCGATACTTTTTAATAGTTGAAGACAATAGTGGAGAGATAGAGCGCTAACCTATCACACGAGAGTCTCTGAGTTCGACTTACGTGATGAGAGGGGTCAACTATCCACATCCTGGTGCCACTCCTGGCTAGGTTTCGAAGAAGCAATAACCCAATGATAAATCCTTAACCTGCTAAATAAGTGAAATGAAACTTTTAGGTTGATAGTAAAAACCCAAATTTTGGTTTTACAAAGGTAGTTTTTTGGGATTAATATCTTTTTATCGGACAGTGTAGAAACAAAATCTTGATCTGCATTGTCTACAAAAGGCCCTTGAGCGCGCCTAGGAATTAATTCGAGTTGTACAACTCGCTTAACAATCCATGCATAAAAGCAGGTTTTAAGAAATATTTTAAAGTTGTTTCATAATTACTGTTTTTATATGACAGCTTGTGAGGAACATGACAAACAACGAGTTTGGAGAGGCTAAACGTGCAATGATCGACGATACTCGAACATTTGATAGCGCGTATTACAAACCTTCGTTTAAAATAGAGTGGGATCATGGTACAGCTCATCTGTCGGTCTTGGGTCCAAACGGAGATGCAGTATCTATAACAAGCACAATCAATTTACAGTAAGTCTTCTAGTTTTGTCGCCTCCTTATCCGCTAGATCCTGCCATACGAGTCCATTGGTATATTTTACAGAGAGCGCAAGAAAAATCTAACGTTGGTAGCAAACCTTTGTTGGTTGCAAGCCTTTTTTTTTCTCGACAAGTTTAATGAAATTCCACCTCAAACGCCAACGAGTCGAGATGCTTTTTCACCCATAAGTGTAACTAATGACTGGGTTATATATGACACTTGCGCCATACAGTTTATTTGTCTCGCATTGTAGGTGGCTAGTGGTTACGGCATATGTGTACGGGCATGATGTGATTTCTTGTGCTATCTTGAACAAAATTGTAGAGGCTACGGTGGCCTTGAAGCCGCGTGAGAACGTGTGTGTTAATTTTTGTCTGGACATGTTTGATAAAATCTTATCTTTAATGTCAATTTGTGAGGTATACATGTACTTCCGAATGGGAGTTTGCCCTCCAAGGCTTGAATTCGATAGTGTTTACGCTTCTTTTAACAGTGTTATTGACAGTGTTAAAATCAGATCAACGCAATACCCCACCTATCTATGTACTGGGCAGGGGAACTCGATAAAAACCCGCAGACTGAACGGGCTTGTAACTGCAACATTTAGCATCAACATTACACTTTTTTGTAATACAATTTATTTTAAGCTTCGGATCAAAAGTAATTGGTTCCCGAACTGGTATCATATTTAACGACGAGATGGACGATTTTTCAACACCGGGTACCATTAACTACTTCGGGGTTCCAGCTTCTCCCGCTAACTTTATACAGCCCTGGAAACGTCCACTTTCCTCCATGTGCCCCAGTATTGTTGTTGACGGTAATGGCGACGTGTCCTTGGTTACTGGTGCATCCGGTGGTACCAAGATAACAACATCTACGGCTTTGGTAAGTTCTTGCCTAGTCCTTGATGTGAAAGTATGAAGGTGAATGGTGCTGAAATAGTACCAATCCAGGTAGAATCTTGTTTTAGACTCATCGACAATGATATGTATGACAGGAACAGATGAAACGGCCTTACAATGCTATCGTCGAATCATCTAAAAGCGAGTTCCATCTTGGTTCACTATCGAGGTTTTGATATGGACATATCGTTGAGGCCTGGCCCCACGTATTTGACTTTTTCGTTCCCCCTTTTTTCTTCGAAAAGGCTTGATTGCAAAAATTGATATTCAAGCCCAATGCAAGCCTACCTGTGAAAAGATAAATTACCACAGATGAAAGTGACATTATTAAGTTTTTCCATTCCTTTTTGCGAAAATGAGAAATATACTCATAAATGACTGAGAGTCGAGTTCGGAAGGTAACAGAACGTCTCGACCTAGGTAAGCCTGCAGGGTCACAATATCAATGTCTTTCTAAATAGACTGCCGTTGACAAAAAAATTGTCTAGCGATTTTTAACCTGGTTTGTCAATTTCGTTTGCAGTTTTCACCGACAGATTGATAGATGTGCATAACTTTCAAAAGCGTTGTTGTTTTCGTAGCAAATTGATTTTCGTGGGCACAGCCATTTTTACGATCATGTGACGTGTAATGAAAATGGAAACCTCCTTGATACGGACGAGGTTAGATGTAGTTACGGAATCGGCCAAGTTGTGCCGATTGAGTTTGTTCCTGTCGATTTATCAAGGCCAATCTAGGCAAGCATAACCGAAAGTTACTTTTCTGTTCTCTTCTGCTCAGGTTACAGTGGAGTCATTGTGGTTTAACTGGGATATAAAACAGTCCATAGATTATCCACGTCTACATCATCAGCTGTTTCCACCCACTGTTGAACTTACAGAACAGTTTCCGAAGGTAAATACAGAACTTATCTTTTTGGCTGAAATAAGATTACATGTATTAGAGAAACTCACCACTGCGACAGTATATTAATTTAATATCGTGTATGAAGGCTGTCCGGAAAATTCGTTCACGCAGCTGTTTTCCACTGCTATTTATATAATAAATGAGCAATACTCAGGAAAAAGGGGGCTTAATGCATCTTCGTGATCAGGGTCATAGCTAGCCCAAAATAAAGTGTCATGTAATACCAAAGGTTTTATCCAGGGCGTGAAGTGTCGAGAGGGGGTTGCCGGGGAGGGGGATTTTCTTTGACGGTCTGGAGGGCCTTCTTCTGAAAATTTTTTAATCGTACAAACTATTTGGTGGCCTCTGGTGACGTTTTTTTTTTGGCATTTTTTTCTCTCTCTTTTTAGTTTTTGCAAAGAGTGCGCAACAGCGTTTTTGCGTACATGCAGCTACGTCCTGGTGATGCATTATACCAAACACGTAATCACAAAATTATAGATCCATAAATCCTTTTTTTTTTGCCTAACATGCGGCGGAATCCAGAGGCACACTAGTCCTTTGAAATGCAGAAAATTTACAAATTGCAAAAAGTTTCGACCTACGTCAGCCTGCGCGAACTGCGCAGGCTGACATGGGTCGATACATTTTGCAGATGCATTAAGTCCCCTTTTCACAGAGTATTGCCTATATCTTTTAAATGATTTTTGCCTATTTCATTAGTGTTTAACTCCTTTCCAAACGACAAAATCTTAGACATGTCCGAATTGAAAGCAATTTCAGACTACAAAATAAATATCGCTTAGACAATGGGATTCTTCTTCGTAAGATTTACCTCCCCTTTTTCATTGTGTGTTATGTTTCAGGTACTTATTGATGGACTGAGTAAATTAGGTCATAATATAACTATACAAGCCGAGACAGGCAGCGTGGTTCAAGGTATTAAAGTGTCGGACGGTGTTATAACAGCAAACTGTGATATCAGAAAACACGGGGCACCGGACGGGTACTAAACCCAATATCATATGTACTGCCGTGTTTTAACCCTAGAGTTTCTATTACAACTGTTGTTTCTTTAGCGGTCAGTATAGAAGTAGGAAGTAGGGCACAAAACGTGCAGTCTGATCTTGGATCTGCACTGTCCGCTATGCTGATACATTCTGGTCAAAACTAGCATTGGAATGTCTATTTTGCTTAACTGGCGCTCTAGGGGTTAAAATCTCCAACTCCCCCCCCCCCCCCCCAACTCGAATAAAAAAGACAACAATAAAATGGACGTTTTGCATTAGTATAACATAATAAAAGTACAAGGCTGTACAACAGAATACCTCACAAAACTTACACCGACAGTGAATATAAAAGATCAGGGACCGTATTCACCAACCATCCTTAAAAATATTCTTTGTCTAATTTTCAAGAATTTTCTAAATGTGTAAGTAACACAACTTCTGATTAGCTAAACCAAATGGTTTAGCCAATCAGAAGTTGTGTTACTTACAAATTAACAAAAAAAAAAAAAAGGTTGGAGAATAAGACTAATACTGTTCTTAAGAATGGTTGGTGAATAAGGATCCAGGCTGCACACTGTTTAGTTGGTTGAATCATAATTTACGTCATTTTCAGTCATACTACGGCGAAAACCCACATATTTACATGTATGTCTAATGCAAATGCTGTTGTATGGACCAAATTAAAACTTCGTCATTTTACCAAGGTAAATCTTAAATACTTAATGTAAATACATGTATATCGTTTTGTGTTCTTAGCTAGACGAGGAGTTTTTTTCGAAGTAATACAGGGCAGCTTTAGTTTTCTTTTTGTTGTTCTCACAATGTACATTTGTGCGAAATTGTAAAACGGCAATAAATCAGGACTTCTTCTAGTCGAGCTGTCCGTTTTAAATATGGTCTAGAAGTAACCATTTTATGCACCCGCATGTTGTTACATGCGGAAGCAATATAATAGATGGAGGCAATTCCTTATGCCACAACATTTTCTTGTTTTCAACGCACAGCCATTCAGATATTAACCGAGTCTCGCGAAAGCTAAGGGAAGCAACTCTAACAAATTTCAAATAGTCATTTACAGAGTAGTTCTTCCAAATGTGTATGAAGCCGGTTCTATGCATCTACGTGATCCATAATACCAAGCAAGTCATCGTATAATAATGAATCCATATAATCCACTCAGTCTCACAACAGATCGAATCATGAGGTACACTGGTCCTTTGACACGAAGAAAATTTACCGAAAGCAAAAAGTTTCGACCCAAGTCAGCCTGCGCGGGTTGCGCAGGCTGACCTGTGTCGATACTTTTTGCAGATGGATTAAGCCCCCTTTTCACAGAGCACGACCTGTGTAGTCCGCGCAGGCTAATCTGGGTCGAAACTATTTACTATCGATAAATTTCTGCATGTCAAAAAACCATTCTACCCGTAGGCATGATTTAGCCGGATTTTAGACAAATGGATCCATCAGTATTATTCGACTTGTTAGATATAATACACTGCGATGAGGCATTAAACCCCCTTTTCCCACAGTGCCAATCATAGAAAACTGTTAGTTTATTTGGTGTTTAAAGCTGTTTTCTATGTTATTTAAGTTATATCGTGGTAGTTTGTACGCAAACCCACGCGTTCCATTGGTGTCTTTAAAAAGTACTTTCTCCACCACTCTTCCCCAGCCACTGGCTGGTTTCCCACATAAACATACGGTCGAGACAGTATCCAGCCTGGATAGATGAATGGGTCCCGTTGCAATGGCCATTGTCAATCCTTGAAAAGGATTTTGCCAAGCTTGAAATCCAACCGGTTACCTCTTGGTAACAAGTCCTGTGTATTACCGATCGAGCTGCCCAGTTCGGTGTCTTATCTAGAACAAGAATGAAAATAAAAGAGCGAGGTGCTCTCCCACATAACTGTCGTCTAAACAACGATCAGTGGTGAGAGAGGAATGAATCCTATGGCAATGACTATCATCAAACCTTAGAAAGAAACTGGCAGAGCTGGGGATTCGTACCAGCGACTCCCCTCTTCTCAAGTCCTGTACGCTACCAACTGCGTTACTGGGGCTCAGCCTTTTGTAGAGTTACATTGTAATTATACACTACATGTACTTTCAGTGGTCTGGGAGCCTAATAGAGCTCACTTTTTCATTTTTGCCGGTAATTACCTGTACTAGACTGGGCATCTGCACTGCCTTGCTCAAAGACACTCCCAGGAAACCAGGACGTCTTTCGACGGCCGAAAATACTATCCACTGTTAACTCAGGAAGATATTCATCTTATAAGCCAGAATTAAAAAAGTAAATAAAAAAACTGGACGGTATAGCTCCAAGATCAGAAAATACCTCGAGAATACCAAACAGTAAGAAAATTACTCTGGGTCCCTTCAACGAGAAGTCATTCGTCGTAATATCGAGTCATTTAGAGGAAATATATACTCACGTAAAATGAAATATGTGGAAATGTGGACATTTGCTGTACAAACAATTATATGATTTATTGTTCTGTCAATATCAAGGAAAACTTCGTTACGGGGAATGAAAATTTATTATTCTACGCGTCATGGCGACTTTGTTTTTTTTTTAAGAACAGAATTTGCAGTCTGATCTAAAATCTACATAGTCTACCACCTGATCATGAACTGTGACAAAAATATGGTAACACTACTTTGCCTTCTCTATGTAAGGGGAAGGGGGGGAGAGAGAGAGAGAGAGAGAGAGAGAGAGAGAGAGAGAGAGAGAAAGCGAACAGTAGCAGCAGCGTATGATTATTTTGTATCCTTGTTAAACTCTCTGCTACACAATTTTTGACGACCTTGAGAAAGATGCCTTTTGAAAAGATTGCGGGAAAAGGAGGAAATGCTGGTTACCAGCATTTTCTCCTTTTCCCACCATGTTTTCTATCCTAGCAAAGCCAAATTCCATCATTTGAGCCACATTTAAATTGTCGTCTGCAAATGCTTTGAATTTGGACAAGTCCAAAACTTTGTCGTTTGGTAAAGAGTGTATGATGTATTCGTTCATGTAAGCTCTTCACATTATAGCAAGAATCAGTGCATGGGTAAAACCATCTTATAAGGTCGAGATCAATAGATATCCAAAATTATTCAGCACAAATTGGGGGGAACTCTTTTTTCCATTTATCTTCTACTCTTATATATAGTCACGATACATAGCCATTACGATACATTTTTATGCTGCGTTTAACATCCTTTACAAAACAGTTGTTTGAAAACACTGTGGGAAAAGAACATGTTGCATGTTAAATGAAATTTCTCCTTTCCGTATGACTTGGGCCTGGTTTCACATGCAAAAAAAAGCTTGTCTTTTATTTTACACAAATCCGCTAATGGACTTATTTCCCGACTTATGTTGAGTTTGTTATTTGAGATGTATTTTACTAACATGAACAGACTTAAGTCAATACCTAAATCCCGAGCTGACAGGTTTCAGAACCAACTCAGCAAAATAATGGACTTAAGTCTGTTAACTATCTTAAGTTCGTTTATTTTGCTCAGTTGAGTCTAAAACGTGTCAGCTCAAGATTTGAGAACGTTACTACAGTCTGTTAATGTTAGTAAAATGCGTCAGAAATAACGAACTCAACGTAGTTTGAGAAAGTCAGAACCCGAGACCGTTAGTTGATTGATTGATTGATTGGTGTTTCACGCCGTTTTCAACATTATTTCAGTTATATCGCGGCGGCCAGTGCACCTATCCATGCTTTCATAGAGTCTCTTTTACCAGTACTCCGCACAATATTCTTTCCAAGCCAGTGGCTGCTTTCCTACATAACCATCGTCGAGGCAATGGTCAGCGGTGGGAGAGGAATGAATCCTATCGCAATGGCTATCATCAATCCTCGGAAAGAAATTGGCCGAGCCAGGGATGGAATCCACGACCTCCTGTTCTCAAGTCCTGCACGCTACCGACTGAGTTCGGCGAGACTGTTAGTGGATTTGCGTTAAATAAGAGACTTAAGTTTTTTCGTGACACTGGGTTCTGATCTTGGATTTACTCCATCCGCAAATCGCACATGATTTTATCCAAGAAGCTTCTATAATCAGCTGCTTAGTTTAGCTTATAACAAGCTAAGGGTGAGGCATTTAGGACTACAAAATCAATCGATCAAAACAAGTGGTTGTAATCACATTGTGCTCGTATCCGTAATGCAAAATGTGACCTTGCATTTTTTTTTTATAACGTACGCGATTTGTTACCAGTGCCCTGAATTGATTACATATATTTGAGCCATGCTCTGACAAAAGGGGGCTTAATGCATCTGCGTGATCCATGGTACCAAGCAAGCCATCACGTACTTATGGAACCATAATATCGAGTTTTTTTAACAACCAACTTAATCATGATATAGACTGGTCCTTGGGCATACAGAAAATTGACCAGAAGCGAAAAGTTTCGGCCCAGGTCAGCCTGCGCGGACTGCGCAGGCTGACCTGGGTCGAAACTTTTCGCAGAAGCATTAAGCCCCGTTTTCACAGAGCATGGCTCATTTATATGAGCAATACTTTTTGATAAGGGGGTTTAATATATCTTCGTAATACTTTGTGCCAAGCAAGACATAACATAAATAGGTACCCTGAAAATACATTTTGTGTAAAAACCGACTGAATCATAAGGTAGACTGGTACTTTGACATGCAGAAAATTGACCTACAGCAAAAATTTTCGGCACATGTCAGCCTGCGCGGACTGCGCAGGCTGACATGGGTCGATGCTTTTTGCAGATTCATGAAGCCTACTTTTCACAGAGTATGGATCATATATGGCCTGCAACACGCGAAAAGGGGCATTCGGACATTTGTGTAAAGTGTCGTCACGGATCAGCCTGCGCAGTCCGCGCAGACTGATCCGAGACGACACTTTACGACTACATTAGATTTTGTGCTACAGTAGACTTGCGCAAAACAGAAAATTAATTAAAAACGGAAAGTGTTGTTTTGGATTAGCCTGCGCAGACTGCGCAGGCTGATCCGAGACGACACTTTACGCAAATATCCGAATGCTCCTTTTCGCGTGTTGCAAGCCAATTATAGTAAATCCGTAATAGATAAAAAAAAAATATCGCAAATTTTAGGGTCGATTCGGTTGGATCTTTCCAATAATATACAATGAACATTCAAGATCAGATTTCACGTTTTGTGCAATCTGATCATGATCGACACTAACTACAAAAGTAAATTAAACTGTGTGTCTGTAGACCGCCGTCCCTGTCTTTTACCTGTGATAGAACATTCACGTACAACCGAGCCCTGGAAGCATAGTCGGTAACTTACAGGATTTGAGACCATGAGGTTACTGGTTCGAATCTCAAAGTCGACCAGTCTTTTTCCGAGAATTGATGATAGTCATTGCGACAGGATTCATTCTTCTCGAACTACTGATCATTGTTTGGACGATGGTTATGTGGGAAAGCAGGCAGTGGCTTGGAAAGAATATTGTGCTAAGCACTGGTAAAAGAAACTCCAGAAAAGCATGGATAGGTGCACTGGCCGCCGTGGTATCACTGAAATAGTGTTGAAAGCGGCGTCAAACACCATACAATTAATCAAGTCACGAACTGCAAATTCACCGAAATCTCATCTTATTCTCCTGTAAAATTTATGACGAATTTTAAATCTTTTACTAAACCATCCGGACTCTAACGGCCCTGAGGGAGAAGGCTTTTCAAAACGTTGTGGATAAAGGAGAAAATACTGGTAATCACATTTTCTCCTTTTCACACAATGTTTTCTGCCCTTGTAAAGATAAATCCTATTCGAACAATATTTTAATTGTAATCTGCGAATGCTTTCAAATTTCACAAGTCTAAAATTTTGCCCTCTGGTAAAGAGTCAAATTCCAGGGGATAAGAACAGTTATTAAAATTCGAATACTGTCGCATACAATAAAATTTAAACTTAAAATTAATTCACCCTAACAAAATAAATTCACACATGACAAAATAAATTCAGGATTCTAATTGGTCAGTTATGCATAACCCATTCAAACAGGAGTTTTGGAAATCTTTCTTGAAAGGTTGGAGATTTGCCTCTGCGGGCCTATTCTATATCGTCTACATGCATTTTTAGGCACACCATTTTCAGGAGCAACTGCTTTTTTTCGGACGAAAAGTTGGATCAACATATAGTCAGGAAAAAGTATATCTATTTGAAAATTTCGCTTTTCAACAGCACGCAAAACAAATGATGGGAGAAAAAAAGGCAATTGCTGGCGTGGTTACTTTCGTTTAATTCTCTTCATGTTGAATCACAATTCAGTTTCAACGTTCCTACTTCTGTGTCTCATATGCCGTCTTTTTTTTTTTTAAACCTTCCGGTGGCATAGGAGAAAACGGGTTTTTGCAGAAGGCATGGATCTTGGATCTATACCGTCCGCTTGTTGAGCCAAGCCTATAAAAAGTCTTTCTCAGTGTCAGTCAGTTGTATTTTCAGGGGTCAAAATAGGTCGCGATTATAAATTTGGCGTTGAAGGAGTTAAAAAACATTTTTCGCTTTTTTTTTTAACTCTGCTTTTAAAAGTTTCTGGAAATCATTAATGAGACCGATCAATGCTATCTAGAAATTTGGATAAATTTTGCAAATAATTTCGGCTGCTTTTTTTCTAATTCAAAAGTTTTTATTTATTCATTCAACAGTCACATTGCTGAAGCGCACACCACTGAAATTGTACTCTCGGGGGGAACAGTCAATGGCTCGAAGACAAGCACACATTATATTTTTCTACTCTGGTGGGAAATCACATAAAACAACACATGCGTGACAAAATTTATAATCGTCGAGAGTCTGTTCATATTACTCGATTTGTATGGCTTTTTTCCCTCCAAATCTCTTTCAAGGAACGGGGCTATGCCTACTTTAGCGTCCTACGAACAGATTTTGATTAATCATTTTCTGATTATTGATATTCTACAAAGTAATGTTATTGCCATTGACATGGCGTTTACGAGCTATAAGTTTAAACAAACAATTGTACCCATTTCTGTCGAAAGAAAAGAAGAAATATTCGAGATTCGAACCGAAAGCCTCCTTACAGTTCAATGTATTGTGTTTAACATGTTTTGGCCATGGTGACCGCGATTCAGCTGCCGGACCGAATACAAGTCCCAGTTTTTACGACCCTAAAGAGAGCTTTTGAAAACACTGTAGAAAAGGGGAAAATGATGATAACCACCATTTTCTCTCGTTTTCCTACAATGTTTTCTACCTTTCAAAGACAAATCCCATCACTTTCTATAAGTCACCGCGCTATGATGTCAAACCGGGCGTGTCAAAGAATTTGTTATGTTGTAAAGGGCTACCCCTTTATCACTCAATCCCAAGTCTTAATGGCCTAATGAAGGACCCTTCAGAAAATATTGTGGTAAAAGAAAAAATGTTGGTAACCAACATTTTCTCCTTTTACCGACAATGTTTTCTTCCCCTTTAAAAGACAATTCGTTCAATTTGACCCGCATCTGATTTATCGTCTGCAAATGCTTTGAACTTTGACAAGTCCACAATTTTGTTGTGTGGTAACCCATTAACCCTTAGGCTGCTAAGCACGACTCACTGACCTTTTGCGGACAGTGTAGATCAAGATCAGACTGCACAGAACGTGCAGTCTGATCTTGGATCTACACTGTCCAATATGGAAATATCTTTCCCCCGAAGATACCTATGAAATAGCAACATTTGGGTTTTTACTATCGACTTGAAAGTTTCATTTAGTTATCTAGCAGGATAAGAAACAAGTTTGTCTATAGGCACACAGTCAGACACATATGGCCTGCAATACGCGAAAAGGGGCATTCGGACATTTGCGTAAAGTGTCGTGTCGGATCAGCCTGCGCAGTCCGCGCAGGCTAATCCGAGACGACACTTTCCGTTCTAATGTGATTTTTCTGTTTCGCGCATGTCTACTGTAGGACAAAATTTAATGTTGACGTAAAGTGCCGTCTCGGATTAGCCTGCGCGGACTACGCAGGCTGATCCGACACGACACTTAACGCAAATGTCCGAAAGCCTCTTTTAGCATGTTGCAGACCATATATGGAAAGACACTAATCTTTTCGGGCCACACATAATTCTTTGGTGGATAGTCACGAATAAGAACATGATAACCTTTCGACAATGGGAATTATATTGATTCGAGGACCAACTGTAAACATGATAGCGTTTCTTTGTAAGGTGTTCAAGTAATGCATCAATTTTTAATGCCTTAAACATTCCAAATCGATCCTTTATCTGTTTATGTGTGAGAGAGATTGATTTTTTTTTTTTGCTGGACTAGCATTCGATTCGAAGGTGTTATGCAACCCATAGTGAAAACTTCAAAGCGCTGGTGTACTCACGTATTTACGGCCGTCCAAATGGGCCACGATGCCGTCTTTGTGTTGCTGCTTCGAAATCAATTTAGGGTACAGCAAGCCAAAAGGTGCCTGAAAATGAAAGCGCTGTGGCTTCTAATTAACCTTTTACTACACAATCCATCGTTTTGACAGCACTGAGGAAAATGGTTTCTGAAAAGTGCTGGTAAATAGCATTTTCTTCTTTTTCACCAAAGGTTTCCACCATTGAAAGACAACTCCTATTATTCAAGCAGCATTCAATGCATCGCCTGAAAATGCTTATAATTTGGATAAGTGTAAAACTTGTTTCTAGAAAAGTGTCAATTTCCCGTGTCGAAAGCACAACATTTACAGCAGCATATAGTAGAGAGCACATGCGAGGAGAAACAAAACAACTATTTTTCTCCTCACTTGTCCCTTCTAAAAGCCACATTATGTTCACTAAAAATTACTTTTCATTATACATAGCAAATAGTCTTTAAATGATTGGTTTAAATCCATTTATTTTTCATCTACCGTGAAAGAAGTTTTTACAATTTACACAAATCATAATCGGTGATTGCTTTCTGGAAACCGTAATCAGTACCGTCGGTTGAACCCACTCATTGTAGGCTTCGAACCCAGAACCTTTGGTATGAGAGGCCGAGGCTTTACCACTACACCACTGTTTCACAATACAATATCAATAAGCCCCATGCTCTTCGAAAAGGGAGCTTAATACATCTACAAAAAATATCGACTCATGTCAGCCTGCGCAGTCCGCGCAGGCTGACCGGTGTCGAAACTTTTTGCTGTTCGTAAATTTTCTGCATATCCAAGGACCATTCCACCTCCATATCCAGTTGGTTGTTAGACAAAATAAACCTTAGGGATCCACGATTAAGTAATGATTTGCTTAGCAGCTAGGTATATTTCATCACGGAGATGCATTAAGCCACCTTTTGCCAGAGCATGGCTCAAATTATAGGGAAGCAATAAGCTAACAGACAAATACCAGATGTGCGTGGCATAATACATAGTGATTAATTTTGTTTGATTCAGGAATGATAAACCCAACCTACAATTGGTGAGTATTTGAAAACTGTCAATTAAATGTTTGTTCTTCGTGTTTAATGCCCTTTTCAACAGCGGCTCGTGCAACTATCCATATTTTCTTCAAGTTTCTATTACTAGTACTTCGCGCAAAACTTTTTTCCAAGCTAATGACTTCTTTCTCACATAAACTTCGTCGAAAGTATGTTCAGCAGTCAGTTACAGGAATGAATCCTGTTGCTATGACTAGGCTCCTATCAGTCCTCGGAAACGATTTGCCAGAGCTTGGAATCGAACAAACGACCCCTGGGTTTTAAGCCGTTTACGCTACTGACACAGCTACCGGACTCGGCCACAGCTTCCAGCAAATGAACGATTGTGTGAGCGGTCCGCCGAGTTATATATAGCGATTAAAACAAGTGGAACTTTGCTCTCCTTCAAAGTCATCATCCTTGGTAGTTCAAAAGTAACAATAGCTCTCAAAAGTAAACAAGGCGGCTACTAGTATGCATTTCAATTCAAATCGTATTATTAAATTAATTTCAAAATTAGGTTAAAAGTTGCAAGTGACTCTATCTTTTGTTTACTGTTTGCCTGATTTCAAAATTCATTTTTCTGCCAGTGACTAACATTTGGACCGACCACACAATAAAAAATTGTCATCTTCACGATATTTTTCATACTTATAAATAGTATGATTTAAATTTAAATGCATTTTAACACTTGCATTTTGTGGTTTTTTTTTTTTTGGTCGCTGTTGGGCCTTTCAATAGCCAATTCTTAAATAAGAAAACAGTGACGTAACAGACAAATATCAGATGTTCGTGACATAATACATAATGATTTATTCTGTTTGATTCACGACTGATAAACTGAACTTACAACTGTTGGGTATCTGAATACTGTCGAATCCCAACAAATGATTGATTGACTGAGTGGCCTGCTAAATTATGCATCGATAGAATGGATTCCTCCTCTTTTTTTTTAAGTTCTCTAAAACTGCTAAAATATTCATTAAGAATTTCAGCGTAACTCTTTCGGCGTCCTAGGCGAAAACAGTGACTTTTGCGGACGGCATAGATCAAGATCAGACTGCACAGAACGTGCAGTCTGATCTTTGATCTATACCGTCCTCTTGTGTAGTCAAGCCCATACAATCAAACTCTTTGTAAGTTTCAATGGATTGTATTTAGAGCCGTCGAAAGAGATCGAGTTTTATTTATTTGGTGCTGAACGAGTTGAAATATCAAATCTTGAAATATTGCGATTTTATGGTTCTTTTTGCCTCAAAAATTTTACCGAATCAGTTTGGATCCAAGATCAGATTAAACATTACGTGCAGTTTAGTCTTAATCCACACTGTCCTTAAACGCGCACTGAGACGCACATAATTACAGACGGGTTAATGACCATTAGATCAAGAAAATCTAATGTACGAGAAAAGCTAATGTACGAGTTGGCAAAAATCAGTTGGTTTTTTTTTTTTCGGTTTGCCAGACTAGCCAGTGATTATCTCTTTACCAAACGACAAAATTAAAAGCATATGCAGACGACAAATCAAATATCGCTCAAAAGATAGGATTTGTTTTTCATCGGGTAGAAAACATTGTGGGAAAAAGGAGAAAATGCTGGCTACCAGCATTTCCTCTTTTTTCCACGACGTTTTCAAAAGCTTTCTTTAACTGGGTCGTTAAAAGCCGGGATTGTGTGGTATAGGGTATACTAGAATTGCATGACTGTGCCTGTTGAATTATGTAACGGTTAAAAAGAGAATAGTAAGTTGGCTCTTTTTAAAGACTTTGTTCTAAAGTTCATGGAACCTACATCAATGCTCTCCAAATATATCAAATGCACGGTCACGTGACCAGGAAGCGAACGACGGAACGCACTGAGGCTCAACGTTGATGCCAAATTTCACCTTATTATGCCAAGCATCTCTATGCGTGATATGGACAGCCTGTTAGTTCATAATGATATAAGCCATGCTCTGGCAAAGGGGGGTTTAATGCATCTCCGTGATGCATGGTACCAAGCAAGACATCACACAATTAGGGATCAATAAAATCCACTTTGTTTTACAACCAACTGAATTTTGAGGTAGCTTGGTCTTTTGACATGCAGAAAATGGAACGATAGCAAAAAGTTTCGACCAATGGCAGCCTGTGCAGATTGCGCAGGCTGACTCTGATCGATACTGTTTGCAAATTCATTAAGCCCACTTTTCACAGAGAACGGTAATTATGCGATGTATGAACTTCCAGTCGATTTGAAGAGATAGGGTTGCATACTGAAAAATCGCTCGTTACTGGACATTTTCTAAAATAACTACGATGATACCCTAACTCCAATGTACCCAACAAACACGCCACCACCACCACCACCACCACCACCACCAACAACAACAACAACAACCAAGGTTCGTATTCACCAACCAAGCTATATATGGCTTGCAACACGCGAAAAGGGGCATTCGGACATTTGCGTAAAGTGTCGTCTCGGATCAGCCTGCGCATTCCGCGCAGGCTAATCCGAGACGGCACTTTACGACTACACTAGATTTTGTGCTACAGTAGACTTGGGAAAAACAGAAAATTACATAAAAACGGAAAGTGTCGTTTCGGATTAGGCTGCGCGGACTGCGCAGGCTGATCCGAGACGACACTTTACGCAAATGTCTGAATCCCCCTTTTCGTGTGTTGCAGGCCAATTATCATTGTAAGTCTAATTCTAGATTGAAGAAAGTATCACAACTTCTGATTGACTAAAACATTTGGTTTAGTCAATCAGAAGTTGTGTTACTTTCAAATTTAGAAACTTCTTGAGAATAAGACTGAGAATGTTCTCAAGAATGGCTTGTGAATATGGGCCCTTAACAACAACAACAACAACAACAGTTGATTGATTGATTGAATTGGAGTTTAACGCCGTTTTACCAGCTTAGGTCGTATCACGGCGGTCAGTGCACCTACGCATGTTTTTCCTGGCTTTCTCACACCAGTACTGACACAACTTTCTTTCCAAGTCACTGACTACTTTCCACATGCATCAGAGGTGAGACGCGAACAAAATCGCCGGAAAAAAGTTTGCTTCAACCGGGTATCGAACTCACAACCACAAGCTCAGGAGTCCGATACATTAACCACTGAGCTACCCGGTCGGGCACGACAACAATAGAACTCAAGATGTGTTTTGCATGAGACGGCCTAATGCACTCGTCACAACTCGGTCGATTCCGTATCTACATCTACCCTCGTCTGTACAACGGTCGTTTCCATTTGCACTGCCAATCACGTGATCTTATACATGGCGGCGCCAGTGTTTCATTTAGCAACGTCATAAACAACCTCGGTAAAGTTATTTACATTTATATATCTCTCGTTGAAAACTTCAATCGGAATTGATAAACTACGTTAAAAAATGAATGTACGAACTGCCTGTAAACTGGAATATGGCTGGAAAGATTTGGATAGAAAATTGAGACTCAATAGGAGCCTTGCAATTTTCAGAACGGTAAACCGGCTTATTTCCGGCGAAGAAATGTACCGTGTGGGTGCATATCAAGCTACCAGATACAGCCGGGGGACTTGATCACCGGATCACCCGAGGTAAGGCGAATGGGACTAATGTGTACTTACAGGAACTACTTGCGAAAACTGTTTTCGCTTGTTACATCAACAAAAACATTCATTGGCAGTCGAATGCCTGCTGAAATTGTGCCAAAACATGACAAAGTATCAGAATATTTGACAAACAGGGGAAAACACTGGCAAAAGATTTACTTGCTTCCGCAGTTCATCTGTTCGTTTTTAACTCTTAGGCTGCTAAGCGCGAGTCACTGACCTTTTGCGGACAGTGTAGATCAAGATCAGACTGCACAGAACGTGCAGTCTGATCTTGGATCTACACTGTCCGATAAGGCGATATTATTCCTCAAAACATGCTTTTAAAAAAGCATTATTTGGATTTTTATTTAGATATGAAGATTTCATTTTAGTTACCTAGCAGGATAAGGGTTGAGACCGTTTCTTTGGTATTGATGTTGACGTCTAGACCACAAAGCAAATGAAACATAAATTTCAAGTTTTAAGAACGGCCTCAGGAATGAAATTACACTCCTTTCAGTATCTCTCCGATTGAGAATGATAGATTTATTTCGGTGCCGTTTAAATCCGTTTTTGAAATGATTTCTAGGACATCGCAAGAATTTTTTTTTTTTTTCACACTTTTTAGGTCCTCTATAAAAACAAGGGCCAAGATAAAGTGTGCTTCCAGAGGACAGTTTTCCAGGATGATCTACTCCAGTTGGAATCGAACTCAGAATAACTGGTTAAAAATTCCATGCCATTAGGTGCCTTGAAGACAGAAACACAGAGAGACACAGAGAGAGAGAGAGAGAGAGAGAGAGAGAGAGAGAGAGAGGACAGACAGACAGACAGACGGACGGACGGACGGAGAGACAGACAGACAGACAGACAGAAACGAAGAGGAACAGAGAGATAATTACAGAGAGACAAATAGAAAGAGAGAGAGGGGGAGAGAGAGACGGACAGACAGACAGAGAGAGAGAGGGGGGGAGAGAGAGTGATAGGTATATATGCATGACAGATTCTGGGAATTAATAATACATACAGCAGTATCGAAGTACCGGTAAATCGACAGTGCACTCACAAACAGATACAGTCACTCGAGATACTACTAAGCTATGGGACGCCCATAGTATCGGTGATCACGTTCGGTTTATAGTTTTTGTTACAAGAAGTATGTTTCGCCGGCCAAATGTTTTTATTTTCTTTCTTGTTTTTATGTGTTACGGATGTATGTACCGTAGTGATAAGAAAACAATTTTGTGCAATTTTGGAATGGGATACAGGTCGATCATACGTTAACCCTTGAGCGCCGAATAGAATCATCGGACATTTTCAATCTAGAAGTTAGTGCCAAGTGAGTGCAATTTCAAGGTTGCTTGTCTGTACAATATCAGCAAAGCGGACAGCGTAGATCAGCGTAGATCAAAGATCATACTGCACGTTTTGTGTAGTCTAGTATTGATCTACAGTGTCCGCAAAGGCAACTATAGTTGTGAAAGATACTTTATGGGTTTGTAAACGATAATTTGGATTGCGTTCTCAAAGTGTCTCTCTGCCTTCTTATAATTGTTATTGAAATACCCACAACTTGATTACATTGGTATACAAGTCAATCATTTTCCATCCTCTCCATTTTCTGCTTTTCCAACAAAATTTTTTCGATGTTAAGATATTAATTACGGGATAGTTTGGTAAAGGTTTAACCCAAAACAAGAAGAAAATCTATTATCTTGATCTTCTAGGGGTCAGGAATAGAGAGTTCTACTTAGCAAGGTTATTTATAAGAAATGTTAGACTTGTAAATATACAGAGCTCTAGATAAAGGGAGTGATTTTGATTTTAAAATTGAAAATATTAATTATTCTCCACCAAACCCTATGTTATTGGTACTCATTAGAATCGTCTCATCGAGACGATTCTAATGAATACCCACAACATAGGGTTTGAAAGAGAAATAATGGATTTACAATACCATAACTCCCCCCTTATCTGAGGCTCTGAATATAGTTTTCAAAAAAAAAAAAGCTTTGCTGTTTCATTTAACAGGGAAAAATATTTTACACTAATCATTTATCTCTTGAAATTTTCAATGGACTGAAACTATATCACAAATTAAAAACGAAAAATCTAGGAAACTGAACGAAAGTAAAAGCGCTTCATTTTGATTAATGACCAACATCAAAGCATTGGAAGCGTTCACACTCTCTCCTTACGTGGTGCTAACAAAAGTTTGACAAAAATGTATAGTAGAACACTGTTTATTCTACATTTCATCAGCTTAAACAGTGTGGTAGTAGCTCCCGATAAGTGTTTATATCAGATGGACATGGGAAATAATAAGATGAAAATCACTTGTGAAAAAGGAGCTGTGCTCTATATTGTGGATCAGCATGGAAACACTTTGTTGTCAGGAGAAACAACGGCCCAGGATCAAACACCGATTGTGCTGCAGTTAAACAGGTAATGTTTTAGGATTTTCCATTGCTTAGTTTGATCAATCAATCAATCGATTGGTCGATCGATCGATCGGTCGGTCGATCGGTCGGTTGGTCGGTCTGTAAGTCAGCCAGCCAGCCAGCAAACGAGCAAAACGTTCACAACGAGAAATCAAGTTAACAAAAATAAGTTAGATAAACCAGCAAGGTCCATATTAACCAACCATTTTTAAATCTTGATCTTATTCTCCAAGATTTTCTGAATTTTAAAGTTACACAACTTGTAATCAGCTAAACCATCTGGTTTAGCCAATCAGAAGTCTTGTTACTTTCAAATTTAGAAAAATCTGGAGAATAAGACAAAGAACGTTCTGAAGAATGGTTGGTAAATACAGACCCAGGATTTGTCCAAGACTTATATAAAATTCGATCCTTTCATTTCGTCTCTCTGTAGAAAGTGCTTTGTGATTCAAAACACATTAGACCATCTGAATAATTTGCATGTCTGAAACAAACATGGTTGAGCATGCATTATACAAGCACCCAAGGGACACTCAAAAAGTGCTTCCTAAAGACAGATGCTTGCTTAATGCTGTAAAATGTTAGTATACATTTTAGCCATGCTCTGTGAAAAGGGGGCTTAATTCATCTGCGAAAAGTATCGATCCAGGTCAGCCTGCGCAGTTCGCGCAGGCTGACCTGAGCCGAAACTTTTCGGTATTTGTCAATTTTCCACAGCTCAAAGGACCAGTGTATCTTATGATTCGGTAAGTTGTTAGACAAAATGAATGTAATGGATCCATGATTATGTGATGGATTGTTATCAAGCATCACGGAGATGCATTTTGCCCCCTTTTGGTAGACTATGGCTGATTTATTTTCCTTCTGTGGGAACGCAGTACATGCTTGCCTTATACAGGTTGCTTGCTAATAGAGGTGGCTACCTGTGCATTCTGACCTTGATCTTTACCGTCCGCACAAGCCCTCGGTTTCGCCAGTGGCACTGAAAAAGATGGCACTTATAAAATGTTGATCCGGTTGGCTTATCAACAAAAAAGCCACATTAACGAAGTTTAACGTGGTTAAAGATTATCCTATACAACTCTTATGAAATATTATTTTAATGATTTTTCTAAATGAGTTCCCGAGATAAAAAGGCCTAAATTTAACCAGACATTGTAGTGCGCTTTCCAGTATTTGATATTGTAGGACGACTGATTGATTGAATGACATTTTACGCCGCTATCAACATCATTTTATTTATATCAGGGTGACAGTGTACATATTAATGTATGTCCTGGGTTTCACCACTATTAGGCTGGGGCTCTGAAGTGTCTTACCCAATAGAAACTCTCCCACGAAATCACATTACGATGTAGAACAAAGAACACAAAGGAGACAAATTTGAAGGAAAGGAAAGGAAGGGATGTCTTTGAAGAATGAAACAAAAAATATCGCAGGAAAAATAAAAAGAATTGCTTCTTTTCCAATGATGTTTTCAGAAATCTGTCAAAAGCAATTGCTACTTTTCCAATGGTGTTTGCAGAAATCTGTCAAATGTTTGGCGTGTAAATACCATAGCTGTATGGTAACAGAATATTATAGAACACATGGCGTGCCATGGGAGTCTAGAAATGCTTCAAAAAGAAATTAAAGATGCATTTTCTTAGAGGTTTTCTCAATTTCTTCAACAAAGTTAGTGTCTTTGAAACACGAAATGACAGTGAAATGTCCCAAGACGAGTTTAGACGTTAATTTTGTCAGTTCGGTAGCATGTGAATGGACCTTAAACGTCGCGAGCTGTTTATTCAATTACTTTTAGGACTGATGTATCGTTTAGATCGACTAAGTTTTCCAGCCATAGAAAGTAAAAGAAATAACTAAGCCAGGCTCTGACAAAAAGGGAGTTTAATGTATCGTCTTTATGTATGATACTAAGCAAGTTATCACATAATTATGTATCCATAAAAAGCATTTTTGTCCAACAACCGACTGAATCATGAGGTACTTTGATCATTTGACAATGCAGAAAATTTCAGAATAGCAAAAAAGTTTTGACTCAGGTCAGCCTGTGCGGACTGCACAGGCTGACCTGAATCGATACTTTTTGCAGATGTATTCAGCCCCCTTTTTCACAGAGCACTGTTCAAATGCAAAACTTAAATAGGGACTATTCAGATTTGCATAATCAAACAAAGACTTCAAAAATATTCTATCACTGAATTTCGTAGGACAAAAACTGGCAAACCATGAATAGCTAGAAAAATGATTAGGAAAAAAAAATCTTTTTTATTGTACCTGTGTTTCCTTAGTATAATAGGTAGCTTCTTCGCAAAGGATTGCGGAAAAGTTTATTTCATGGTATCTATTAGATCTAGTGTTTGACAAAAAATATGTATCACAGAAAAATATCTAACTAGTAATCTTTAAGAGAACGGATGCTTTGAAATGTCGGCAATCATCGAATACGGCTTTAACTTTTATCCCCTTATCCTCCCCCTCTTATAAAAGCTATTTAGATAAAGGAGAAATCCTCATAAAAAAGCAATATTTCCTTTTTCCATTTTGCTTTTACCCGTGCTCGTGTATTTAGGCATAATTTATACTAACTCTCAGAGCACCAAAAAGATAAACTCGACCTCTTTCGACGGCCGAAAATACACTTCACCGAAACTCAGATCTTTTAATTTGTTGGCTTGACCAGATAAGTGGACGATGTAGATCCAAGATCAGGCTACAAGACAGCACGTTCTGTGCAGTCTGATCTTGATCTGTGATGTCCGCAAAAGTCATTAATTTCGATTTTGGCCCTGAAAGGGTTTATTATCTATATTTTACAATGATGTTTTAAAATTCGTCTGCTGTAAATTTGTAACATTTTCTCCTTTTCCCAGCATGTTTTCAAAAGCCTCCTTGATTTTGGGGTCTTTAAATCATCGGACTCTTTGGTACAATGATGATAAATGTTCTTTTCTCATCGATCACATGCAAGTGTACTTATCTTTTAATAACGAACGACGTGAATTTGAGCCATCCTCTGGCAAAGGGGGGTTTAATGAATCCCCTTGATGCATCATGCCAATATATTCAAGCAAGTCATCACATGATTGCAGATACATAAAATCCATTTTATATAACAACCGACTAGTACATTGGTCTTTTTACATGTGTAAAATTTCTCAAAAGCAAAAAGTATCGACCTAGGTCAGCCTGCGCGGACTGCGCAGGCTGACCTAGGGCGATACTTTTTGCAAATTCATAAACCCCCCTTTTCACAGAGCATTGTTCATTTGTTTTGACATGCAGGGCGGTTTTACAAGATGTTTTGAGCTCAAACATGAGTATGCAAATATCGAGATTTGGAAACGTTCCCATACACCGTGTGAATACTTCCACAAAAGCGGCGTCACTGGTAAAAATCTGTTTCGAAATCAAAATAGGATTGAAATGTTTAAATTAATTAAACTTAAGATGGTCGGTGAATCGGCTCCCGGTTGGACGTCTAGGTCCATTCGGCAAACCTCGGGTGATTCGTTAATCAAGTCTTTATGTACTCATAATTACGGAATCGGCCGAGTTGTAACGAGTATGTGTAAGTCTCGACAATAGGTTTATTTTGATGTAAAGATTCCACTCGTTTAGATCAAATATTACAGAGAGAATGCACACATTATTTTATCGCGTGCTTGTTCAGTGAAAACAGGCAGGTTCCCGCGAGGATGAAATAACAAGTGATACATTATTTATCTTTCTTGATGAAGAGTAGTTTTATGTTTTTCTTTCGGTGTTTATTTCCATTTAACCCTTTAGCACTTATCTTAACGTAAACAACTATTTCTGGGGGAGAGGGAGGGTTCAGCCCAAGATCAGAGTACACATAAGCTCAGCCTGCGCATACAAGCAGTCTAATTTTGTTCAAAGTCCCTGTTTTGTTTTTTGGCGGTTACCGATACTTAATCCTATATGAGCTCTGTTTCTGTGGATTATATCTAACATTTTCAGCGCCAAAGATATAAACTCGACCTCTTTGAAGGCTGAAAATTCAATCCAATGAGAAACGGACAGGTTTTCATCTTTCAGATTTGACGTTCTTTGCGTCCTTGATCTATGCCGTTCGCAAAAGTCAGTGTTTTTTCCATATGGCATTAATCCTTGCCAAATAAAAATTTTAGACACTTTTGTCACGGAAGCCATGGCGGACAACGAGTTAAATGTAGCCCAACTGATGAGGTTTGACTTGAAAGGGTAAACAGTATCGCGGAAAAAGAAGAAAATGCTGATTAAACAAAATATCTCTCTTTTCCATAATGTTTGAAAAATCCATTTACTCTGGATCATAAAACCAACGGACCACCAGATTGTTTGGTAAAAGCTTAACTACCGATTCAATCCAGTTAAATAAAAAAAAAAAGAACGTTATTAGGCTCAAATGCTTGTACCAAAAGATATATGAGCATTACCAACATGATATCAAATTGATTACGTGACGACGAGGGGTCTCTGTTCACGATAGGCTATCAAGCATTTTAAATTTTTGCTCCGCAACTCAAACAATATCAGGAGATGAACCATAGACACAAAATGCTTTTGACAAAATCCCTATGACGTTATTGGGCCTTGACTCTGACAGCAGCCGATTTGTCATTTACTTCTTTAGCGATTTAAAATAATATACTACCAAACGAAGCGGGAATTTAATTTCTCAGCATGGTCTTTGGTTCGAATGTCAGACATATGTGTTGCATATCCAGTGCCGTTCAGTCCGAACTCATATCGAAATTACAGACAAAGAAGATCAAAGATCAGGAATAAATATCAAATGTCAGAGAGGAATCAATTCATGTGCATCCTCTGCTACCATTTATGTCCTTTGCAAAAGCTTTAGAGTGTAGACGATGATCAGCCACCATGCCATGCAGCGTGATCATTGTCTGTAGTCCTCGACGCCCATTAACTCTTTACCACATAATCCCGATTTTCAATTTCCCTGAACGATAAGGCTTTTGAAAACATTGCAGGACAAGGAGAAAATGCTGGTAACCAGCATTTTCTCCTATTCCCACTATGTTTTCTACCATTTCAAAAAAAAAATCATTATTTTGGCCACTTTCTGTCGTCCGCAAATACCTTCAATTTGGACCAGTCTAAAATTTTGTCGTTTGGTAAACAGTTAAGAATCCATTATTAAATTCTAACCAATTGCTGTTTTCGTAAGATATTTTGATTCTCATGATAATAATCCAGAGTCAAGATTCCCCTCTCACCTAAAACTGTATGGAAACAGCCTGAGAGTATAATCTAATATTAGATGCAGACGCCATTTTGTAACATTCAACAGAACCATTTTGAAAACATTACCGGTACTACAAAGAGAAATTACCCCAGCAGAAACAAGCATTTTTTTCTCTTCATCAATAAAGTTTTAACATGCCTGTATACAACCGTTACCAAATAATCCTGACCCGGCCGGGTAGCTCAGCGGTTAACGTATCTGACTCGTGACCTGGCGGTTGAGACAAACTTTCTTTCCGGCGACTTTTCGCCTCTCAATTCTGATAAATATGAGAAAAGTAGTCTAAGATATGGAAAGACATTTGCGTCAGTACTAGTGTGAAAAAGTCAGGAAACACATGAGTAGGTGCACTGAATCCCGTGATATGACGCAAGTTGTTAAAATAGCGTTAAATTCCAATACAAATACACAAAAACCAAATGATCTTGTATTCTAACGACCCTTAACGGCAGAAAACTTTTGAAATCATCGCGGAAAAAAGAGAAAACGCTGGTTACCAGCTTCCCCTTTCCTTGCAATATTTTCAACCCTTTCAAAGTCTAACCCCATCGTTTTAGCCACATTTTATTTATCGTCTTCATATGCCTTCAATTTGGACAAGTCTAAATTTAGTTATCTGGTAAAAAGTTAAACATTAGTTGGGTTGCAACACCCGAAAAGGGGCATTCGGACACTTGCGTAAAGTGTCGTCTCGGATCAGCCTGCGCAGTCCGCGCAGGCTAATCCGAGACGGCACTTCGCGACTACATTATTTTTTTTTTTCCTACGGTAGACCTGCATGAAACAGAAAATTACATAAAAACGGAAAGTGTCGTTTCGGATTAGCCTGCGCGGACTGCGCAGGCTGATCCGAGACGACACTTTACGCAAATGTCCGAATGGCCCTTTTCACGTGTTGCAGGCCAATTAACTATTATTATCCATAATTTTACATGAATGTTTTCAAAGTCGCCTGCTCCATATTTGTTTTAGGAGCAAATGAATCATTCGTGCGATATTTTTTGGGCCAAAATGTTTCCAGTGTAAGTTTTGTAACAACGTAATATTTCATTTTATTTCATTTGTACAGTGTCAGAAAACTGTCTATAAAATCAGGTTCCATTTCGATAAACTGACAGATAAGGAATATTTGTCAGAAATCCTCGAATTGCCGCGGTTTTGACAAATGACTTGTGACAACATAAAATAGACCCGTCTATAAGTCGAATGGAGAAGTTACAGAAGCTTGTTTGCTATTAAACATCTTGATTGTGTGTTCATGTCAGTTTATGTCATCCTTTACCAAACAATCCTGGTTTTTAGCAACTCCGGAGATAAATACTTTTGTAAACATTGCGGTCCAAGGTGAAAATTCTGGTTACTAACCTTTTTCTTCTTGTGCCACAATACCTTTTATCTCTTCATGGACAATTCCTGTCATTTGAAATAGACCTGTATGTCATTTGTCATCTGCAATTGCTTTTAATTTGATCAAGCCTTATTTTTTTTATTTTTCGTATGGTAAAGAGTTATGCTGAAGGTAAAAAGCTACAGAGGCTTTTCACAGAAAGTTTACATATTTCAATTCATTTAAATCAGTAAATTATAAGACGAATTTGCTCGGCCCGTCAGTTGATAGCTTTGAAAAAAATTGCTGGGAAAAAGAGCGATTGTTTTCAAAACGCGAGCAATTGCTCGATTACCAAAAGTACTTTTTATACAACGTAGATCTACAATAAAAAAAATCTCAACACATTTATGTCCTTTATGTAATTTGTGGTACTGCACGGAAGTTCTTAGAAAAGCCCGTTGAGTTGAGGTTTAGATCCTTCAAGCCTTTCGGCGCCATCGGCGATTTTTTTTATCTGTTTAAGAAGACGTTGTACATCAAGATCAGACTGCCTCTCCGTTTTCGAAAATGAATCTTCAAGAATAGAATTCTTACTAACTGTGATCCTGTATACGAAATCTACTCCTCATTTTGTGTGAAAACATATTGATACGGATTTTAAACAGAATCTTTTCTAACTTATGTAGAAGGTAATTGATAAAAAAAAAAAACAAGACAAACATTTAAGGAGAAAAGAGAGGGAGGAGGCATCAAAATTATTGCTTTCATGGCGCATGTTATGGTCAATGATCACATGAATAAAAGAACGATTTATAAATTGGGTTATAGGATCGAAATCGCCAAGAAATCATTTAAATTCAGTGGAGAAGCGCCGTAAGCTCAGATCTGTAATTCTATTATTTTCTGGTATTAGAGACAGCCGGGCTGATAGAGTTACGCTTGACTTTAAAGAACAACGATTTCGCATCAATGTTAGAGTGGTAGAGAAACACTTCCGTGAATTTACAGAAACGAACAGAAAAGTTACGACTTCAATTTAGAACGTCAATGGTCGAAATACAAAAATGATAATTACATATATTAGGATGGACAAAAAAATTATACAAGCAATATACTTAAACAATACTTCATTGGTGTCTTAAAATACAGAAGAATAATTGGTAAAGTGGATTATAGAATCAAAAATCGTACAGAAATCACTGACATTCGACGGAAAAGCTCCGTAGGCATAACTTATGTAATGCTGTTACTTTAGGTACTAGAGACAAGCGGCCTGATGGGTGTGACTCTAATGCTTGCCTTCAAATAGACGTTTACCATTGGCTGTAGAAAACTTGTACTTTTGTGACAAGATTGGAACTAATGAAGCCATTGCTTAAATAGGCAATATCTTTATTCACCACAATGTCTTTTCTTCTAACATTTATTTCTGGAGGCTTTATTTCGTTCATCAGTTACTATGATACGGATTGTTCCAGTGAATAAATAGTTTCTTTTTTTGGATCAGACATAATGATCCAAGAGGATTGTCAAAGAGCCCTAACCCTTTCAGCGCTATTGGCAAAAACAAAGGTTTAAATGCGAACCTCAAAGATCAAGATCGGACAGCACAAAACGTGCAGTTTGATATTGGATCAGTAGCATCCGCTTCTTTAGTCAAGTTTGTAAGACAAAACCATCGCCGAGTTTTAGTGGATTGAATTATCAGTCGTCGACACAGATCGAATTAATGTGCTATTAGCCGAAAGAGTCAATCACACATTATAGACGTAAACTAAAGCAGACAGGCCTACCATAGCTCTACGATGAGTACGAGTTGGGTGAAAATTGACGTTTGTGCTTAGGCCGTTGGGTCCTCCGTGACCAAGTTTTCGATTTATAATCTTATTTCCTGATACGTTACCCTCTGTCTGCATTGGCATCGTTAGATTTTTTTTTTTTTTTTTTTTCAAGGCAATGCTTAAAACATGGTAGCTGCAAAACCTTCGAGTATTCATAATATATTACGGAATTAAATGTAAGTTGCGAAACAAAGTCATGGAAACCGAATGCCTATGTTTATGACCAGTCGTTTTAAAAGTTCCAGTACAATAACAGCAAAAATGAAGGGAGAAGGGGAGCTCCCAAACAAATTTTCCTGTAAGAAATTCGAAAGACGGATGGACAGACAAACAGGCAGACAGGACGATTCCGGGGTATTCTCTCAAAAATCCTTCTACTGTGCTGTAAAAAGTTCAATGACTGTATGGTTAACGTTGGTCAAACTTCAAGGTCACCCTGTAAGGTTAATTAAAACGACACTAAGGCCATGGCCACGTAATTTAGAACAACGTACCTTTCCTGGCAAATATTATTTACGTACATGTATATGACTTACAGACAAAACCTCTTAAAATTTGATTGCCTTAACCCTTAAACTGCTAAGCTCAACTTAAAGACCTTTTGCGGACAGTGTAGATCAAGATCAGACTGCACAGAATGTGCAGTCTGATCTTGGATCTACACTGTCCGATCCGAAGATATTTTTACCTAAATTAGACTTTTGAAATAGCAACATTTGGGGTTTTACTATCAGCTTGAAAGTTCAATTTCATTTAATTAGCAGGCTAAGGGTTAACCACAGGTCAACGTCACTGTGTAAGAAAAGAAAGAATGTCTTGCTACGAGCTGAGACGACTCGTTAATGCTTCTTATAAAGTTTAGTCTACGTAAAGCTTAGACATACCCAGACACTTCTGCCAAAAACAAGAAATTTTATGCGCCGTTAATAACTAACAACTGTTATACTACTTACGCAATTTGCCGATGATATTTTATCTCTGTACCTAACTGTTTTACCTGTTGCAGGATTAATGAAATATAGTAACGATAATAGTTAACAACACTTCGTATCCTTTCATCTTAATTGAAAACGATGCATCTGTTAAATAGGTACCTCATAAAACAGATTTTCAGCATATCACATGCAAATAAACCCTAATGATGCTGATCTCAACTTAAAACCAATTTTCTTTTTTTTTTCTGTCTTTCTCTTTTTTCCATTTTCGCCAAGATTAAATGGAAAAGATCGAAGAAGTCTATAACAGCAAACTGAAAATGCGCGTTTTTGTTAGCGGATTTTCCGTCGTAAAAATGGCCAGCACCAAAAGTAGTACAGGAGGCGCAGAGATGCGCAAGCACAGTAGAAAGTAGACAAAGCATCGGTGTCAACGTCAAAGATGGAGTTAAAAAGCAGCATCAAACTAAGCACTGAAAATATTTCGGGGTATTATGTACATTCTGCGTGCATTTTTTTTAAAGATATCCCTGCAATATGCAAACTACCTCACATCTCATTTGAATATTTGAATATTTCCTGTCTTGTCTCGAATTATGCATGAAGAGGGTTTTCCATAATTATCGTATTAATTACAAATTTAGTGAAGTAAACAACACGTTCTTATATTTTCTGACACTACTGTCTAGCTTTTTAACAACTTAACAATGTACGTTAATCTCTATGCCCAATAGTTTTTATCAAAGAAGGCATGGTGCCTTAACCCTTAGGCTGCTAGGCGCGACTTACTGACCTTTTTCTGATGGTGTAGATCAAGATCAGACTGCACAGAATGTGCAGTCTGATATTGGATCTACACTGTTCGAGAAGGATTTATTTTTTACCCAAAATAACTAACTTTGAAATAACAACGTTTGGATTTTTACTATCGGCTTGAAAGTTTTATTTAATTTGTTTCGCAGGATTTGGGTTAAATCAGTGAAATCATAGTGTCAAGAAGAGAAATATCTAGTCATGACAATTTTCCTATTCAGAAAAATTCTTACAAGACCTGTCTGCTGTAAGAAGTGAAATACTTCGTCTGCAGGTGGAAACGTGTTTATTACTCTTTCGTTAAAAATTCTTCTTAGAGAAATAATCCCGTGTTTTTACAAGTCTGAGGAGGAAAGCCCTTGGAAGCAAAAAATGGAAAAGTAGAATATGGCGTTAAGCCCTTTTCTCTGATGTTTTCAACCTTTTCTCAGACAAATCCTGTCCTTGAGCATCATCTGTTTTGCCGTCTGTTATTGCTGATGATATCGATGAGTCAAAAACCTGGTCGTCTTGTAAACTGTTACAGCGACTAAGCCAAAACGGTACCTGTTTTGTTTTGACGCACGGGCAGGTTGATTACGCATCTACGTTGCCAAACTTTTGTTTTCGACACACACACACACAAAAAAAAAGCCTTGGAATTCAAAACTTGGACTTCTGCAAGCCAGTGCTTGCCCTTCAGGAATAACTAAGTCCATGACATATTCAGAAGCGATAAATGAAAAAAATTTTGAGAATTGATAATGCTAAAATAGTAAGGGATGTAATGAATGAAAGAAAGAATGAATGAATGAATGAATGAATTTTTAGGCTTAGAATCCTTAAAAATATCGCGAAAGATTTATCTTAGTATACATTTGCTCCTAAGCATTTAAGTCATGGTGTTTGCGTCATACCTTTCAGTCTCTGGACTTCAAGCATTGGACAAAACCGCAATATCGATAACTTACAAAGTTATCCCTTATCCTGCCGTTCGCGACCATGGATGACTTTTGCGGAGAGTGTAGAGCAAGATCAGCCTGCACATACGTGCAGCCTGATCTTGCTCTACACCCTCCGTTACTTATCGGTAGTTTGGATCATATAAGCCCAGCCTAATGCCCGTATATTCAGCAAAATATTTTTGTATAATCGTCAACAGTTTTTTCGGAAGGATAAGAATTAAGGGTAAAGAGAAAGTGCCATGAAAATGTTACAGCTAATTATATCTAAACGGTATAAATGATGGGTGTGGTATACTGAAGGTTTATTGGTTGTATCTGCATGAATTGATGAGTTTGTCTGAAAGCTCAAGGTAGGTTTTTTTTTTGATACCGTTCGTGTATGTTAACGCTTTCATGTCTTAAAAGATACATATATACTCGTTTTCGTTCAGTTTTCAGCCAGTTTTTAACCAATTTCATCATTGTTTTATGAAATTATAATCATTCTTGCGTCTACATCCAAAATGTTACCCCTGACGGCTGCAAGGTTTCCCCAGATTACGACGGATAGAAATTGCATTTCATGCTTTGGAGGCCTTCCAAGCTATCGCTGTTGTCGTTTCTGGGTTTAATTGAGGATAAATCCCTAGAGTTTCTTTAGCCCGTACACCATATTTATCGAATATTTTCCACAGCTGACCAATATTTGAACCATTTTACATACTATTAAGCTTTAACAGCGTTTTTTCTCTATGGCTGTAGAGATGTATCTTTAACCAAAACGATTTCTTGGATTTTTATTCATCCTGAGGAAAACGACTTTTGACAGTGAAAGGTAGACTGCTGGTAACATGAAATATAATTAAAGCAGCAAACAACAGCATTTTTTAAAACCCTGCTGAATAAATAATTATTAAATGAAACTTTCAAGCCGATAGTAACACCCCGAATGATGCTAAATCAAATTTACTTTTTCGAAAAAATATCTCTTCATCGGGCAGTGTAGATCCAAGATCAGACTGCACGTTCTGTGCAGTCTGATCTTGATCTACACTGTCCACAAAAGGTCAGTGTGTCGTGCTTAGCAGCCTAGGGTTAAAACAAACAAACAAACAAACGAACAACGCATTGCCACGCCTAAATGATTACAACAAAGTAAAGTGCGATTCGTACAATTCACAGAGTGCCTGTTTTTAGGGGTACCAGTTCCAATCAATTTTGCGAATGACGGAAAACAGATCCCCTTTGTTACGTTGTGGTAATTCTGTGTCACGTGATAAAACCACATTATGTGATCTTTAAAATTCGCTGTGAAGAGTAGACAATGACCAGACTGCATGTTCATGCAATCTGATCGTACGCTTGTCTCTTTGATACCTAGTTAATTGCTTATGCATTACTGTTGGGCTAAGTGATTAAGGCTGGGATTGTGGATCCAGGGGTCCTGAGTTCCACCCTTAACCGAGGCACAGCCTTTTTTCCTTTTTTGTTTTGTTTTGTTCATGGACAAGACGCCAAAGAACCCAAGCCCAATACTGGCAAAAACCCAAAACACACATTGATGATAGAGCTGAATGAAATTTAGTTGTGAGCAGTGTTTAACATCATTCAACAACAAGGCTTTAACGATACAATCTATGTCCATAACATAGAATTATTAGTTTGGGCCACTATCTTCTTTCTTAAAGCCCAAATAGCGACCAAAAGTAAACAATGCGGGTGTTACAATGCATTTGAATAAAAAAGCATGGAAAAGATAGTGAGGACGATAATCTGTTATTGTACTATTGGTCCAAGTGTTATAGTCAATGGCAGATAAATGAATTTTAAAACCAGGTAAAAAGCTCTACCTAAAGTTTAAACGATTTAACCCTGCCGACACACCATCGCCGTCAAGATAATTTTCCTAAAAATTATTTCCAAATTCGTCTGCTTTATTTTTTGTGGAGACAAGTTGCAGAGCCAGTCAACAATAATGAAAGTGGCAAAGGTATTGAGATTTAATTGAGATTTATATTGTCACAACTCTTTGGAAAACAAATAAATGAGTCATACTCTGGCAAAATGGGATTTAATCTATCTCCATGATGCATCATACCAAGCAAAACGTCACATAGTCATCGATCCATAAAATCTCTTTTGTCTAACAATCTACTGGATCTGGAGGTGGAATGGTCCTTTGACATACAGAAAATTTACTAAGAGCAAAATTTTTCGACCCAGCAGACTGACACGGGTCGATACTTTTTTTTTGAAGTGCATTAAGCCACCTTTTCAGAGAGAATGGCTCAAATACAAAAATCGTCCTTAGTGAGTATAAAACACCCATATTTTGAAATTTTGTTGACAGTTTTAGTTAGGATTCAGTTAGTTTCAGTTTATTAAGCATAAAATTACACAATTTTTTTAGCTGACAGTATGTAGATACAACCAACATTTACTCACACATAGAAAAAACACATATACCGGTATATATAGGAGATCCTTCGACATTTCGAACAGTGTAGATCAAGATCGGAATGCATTTTTTGTTTATTCTGATCTCGACCTACATCATCCGGTAATACATGTAGTAAGTTTAGTCGTGTAAAGAGTTAAAACTTTCTTTACCACCTACGAGCGTGTATAACTGCATTGAATGCTGTGCGGCGATAATTATGTTTCTCATTCAGTCTTCCTCTTATCGTAATGAGTCTGAAACTAGGGCAACAGCAAATTTTGATGTGTTTATTTGAACAGTGTTTCAGGATGCTTTCAACAGAAATTTTATTATATCCCGGTGACGGCTGGCTTATCATTGTGCTTCTTAGGTGTCACCGGTACAAGACATGGGATCTGCAGTGACTCTCTCAAGGGCACTTTCCCGTGAGCGCCGCAGGATCGAAAATTTAGAGTCTCAAGAGCCGTATTCATCAACCGTTCTCAAGAACATTTGTTGTCTTATTCTCAAGAATTTTCGAAATTTGAAAGTAACACGAATTTTGATTGGCTGAACCAAATGGTTTCAACGCCGTAATCGCCGAGCCACGCAGGACTTGCTTAAATGCAACCAATTGCAAACTGGTGCTTTCAGCGCTTTGATTTTTATGCTGGCTATGGCGGTACCATTATATGGCCACAGGCACTCGTGACTTGGCAAACTTTGACTTCTATCAAATATTACGTATTTTTCAATTGGGTCTAATGCATCATATGGCAAAGGCTGGAGTTTGTAAAGCCTGTGTATATGACCTTTAATGCTTTGAAAATTTTAACTCAACGCATGATAAAATTGAAAAATGTTCAGTAGATGTGACTAATTCACTACTAATTTCAGAGCTTTTATTTCATAATACCCCACAATATATCAAACACATTACACAAAAGATTTAAGATTGACTTCACATACATCCTTCTGTAACCTGTATGCTGTTAAGAGCACCTCAAAACGCTTTTTGCAGACAGTGTTCATCAGGATCAGACTGCACTGAACGTGTTTTCTGATCTTTGATCTAGGCTATCCAATTAAATGATATATTTTTCTTGCGGATGAGAACCTTTAAATCGCAAAATTGCGAACTTTTTACAATTGGCTAGACATTTTTATCTACCTTATTCAGAAGGTTAATGGTTCTGGGTGAAATCAAATGCAATACTGAGTGCTCCAAATTGTCGTAAACCATTCCATATAGAACAAACTTTTCTCATATCAATGGAAATATCTACATAGAAATGAGCCATGCTCTGTGAAAAGGGGGGTTTAATGCATCTGCAAAAAGTATCGATTCAGGTCAGCCTGTGCAGTCTGCGCAGGCTGACCTGAATCAAAACTTTTTGCTATCGGTCAGTTGTCTGCGTTCCAACGGGACAATCTACCTCTTGATGCAGCCGGTTGTTACACAAAATAGATTTTATGGTTCCAAAATGGCCTGCAACACGCGAAAAGGGGCATTCGGACATTTGCGTAAAGTGTCGTCCCAGATCAGCCTGCGCAGTCCGCGCAGGCTAATCCGAAACGACACTTTCCGTTTTTATGTAATTTTCTGTTTTGTGCAAGTCTACTGTAGAATAAAATCTAATGTAGTCGTAAAGTGTGGCCTCGATCCGAGACGACACTTTACGCAAATGTTCGAATGCCCCTTTTCACGTGTTGCAAGCCAAATTATATGACGAATTGCTGAGTATGATGCATTACGAAGATGCATTAAACTCCGTTTTGCCGGAGCGCGGTTTAAATTCAAATAGATATAGGGACGAAAGTTCACACCATATTGATCGATTAAAGAATAAGAGATTTCTTTGCCTTCCATCAATTTTTTCAGCGCCTTAAGCTACAAAAGCAACTTTAAAGGGGGGGGGGGGTCGAGTGAAGATCACACAGCACGAAGCTAACAGATTGGTCTTGGGTCTAAACCGCCGGTACATGAATCTAAACGGTGGCCTCTGAGTAGTGTTTTACACTATTCCAGTCATATCACGGAGTGAGCTCACTTATTAATGCGTATCATAAGTGTCACCAGTACTTGGCTGGGCGCTGCACTGTCTTGGCCAAGGACACTCCCACGAGAAAGCTAACGCCTCGTGTGAGAATCGAGCCCGGGGCCTGCAGGTTTCGAATCTTACATCCTAACTTTCGAGCCAAGCAGAACCCAAGGCCAAAAAGTGCACGTATTGAAATGTGCAGAGAAACTGTATTTTCAGTTATCGTAATGTATTTACTCGATGGTATATATAAGGCTTTCTTTTACCTTTTTTTTTTCTGGAGAACATTTTTTTTTTTAAATCGAATGTGATCCATTCTCGAATCATTTAAGATTAAACTGAAGCAAACATGCTGACTAAGTATCATAACTATATGGGGCCTGTACAATGTACTCGAGTTTTTGTTAGATGTGAGTAAATGACCTATTTTTTTATACAATATGACCCCCCTCTTTAAACCTGTCCAAGATATTATCAAGACAAGTCTTCAGATGAAGTTCCAAAAGCATTGGACTGAAAATTTAGCCTCTAGAATGTACTCATTTTTTTTCTCAGATTTAACCCAGTGACCTCCTGAACAGAACAGAACAGAACATATCTTTTATTTTCACCCAGGTACAACAAATATAAAATTTTTCAAACTGATCCGAGATATTTTCAAGACCGCGAGATATTACCTGAGATAATGAGTAAACTGTTACGAAGATGGTATCGATGAGATTCTATTCTAGGCCTTTTTACTTCGAAAAGGAGACCAGGGTCCGTATTCACCAACCATTCTTAAGAAAATTCTTAGTCTTATTCTCAAAAATTTTCTAAATTTGAAAGTAACGCAAGTTCAGGTTAGCTAAACTATTTAGTTTAGCCAATCAGACCATGCGGTACTCTCTAAATCTAGAAAAAGACAAAGAATATTCTTATACGAAGCCCTGAAACGCAGGATAATGGTTACTTCAACCCATATTCGAAAACGGGCTTTTGCGGATGGCATAGACAAGATTAATTTTCGCAAAAGGCGCCCGGGACTGCACAGAGCGTGCTGTCTGACTTTTGGTCTATACCGCCCACTTGTTTCGTCAAGCAAATAAGATAAAGTTTTACTGGATTGTATTTTCAACCATCGAAAGAGGTCGAGCTTATATATTTGGGACTATAAGATTTCATCGCATAAATGTACAATTTGTTTCCATTGAAGTTGAACACCGTTCTCATAGCCTAGGTCATGTCACGGGGGCCAGTGCACCTGCGCATATGTTTCCTGGCTTTCTCACACCAGTACTGACAAAACTTTATTTCCAAGCCACTGACTTCTTTTCTCACATGAATCAGAGGTGAGAGGCGAAAATTCGGCGGTAAGAAAGTTTGACGCAAACGGGTATTGAACCCATGGTCGTCGCTAAATATGCGCCATATAATGCTACTCATAGATTCACGACAGGATGCACACCATATTCAGCAGTCGACAAATAGTTTTTCTCCTTTTGCCACAATAACTCCACTTAGTCTTGTATTCTTGTATCAAACTTTTATTCCTGTTACGTAGCCCCTGTTTGGCTAGCTAAATAGATGAAATTGACATTTTTAGTACAGAAGATGCAGATATTGAAATTTCAAACCTGTTTTTCGCCGAAACATCAGAATATTCAACAGACAGTGTAGATTCAAGATCGGACTACACCTTCTTTCTAGTATGATCTTAATGTACACTATCCACAGTAGAAGTTGAATTCAGCAGGTTAAGTACAGTAGGGATTTACAAAGTTTACATGAATTTTTTAAAGGGGTCTGCTGTAGAGTTCTGTCAGGTGGTAATAAGTTAATGCAATTTAAGCTTTTACCAAACAATCCCGCCCTTTGAAAATATTGTTGGAAAAGGAGAAAATGCTGGTAACCAGCATTTTCTCCTTTTCCAAAAATATTTTCTACCGTGTTTAAGAAAAACTTAAAAAATAAATAAATAAATGATATAAATTTTATTTGTCGTCTGCATATGCTTCCAATTTGAACAAGTCTAAAACTTTGTCGTTTGGTGAAGAGTTAAAAGGCGTAGGAACAACAACTTAAAAGAGAAGTAGATGGCGTAATTATCGCCGATTTTCGGGAAGAAGAACATTGGAACTGCGATGCAATTCAAGCAAATGTATTTTTACCTCATGAAAATGCCATTTCGGTTTCTAAAAATAGACCCTCGTGAAAGATCTCGAAACAGTATCGATAATCTATATAGGAAAAGCTCATTCAAACATCAATGAATGTTTTGTGATAGTTTGACGGGAGTCAAGCCGTGTAATAAACCAAGTAGACAGATTAATTACCAAGGAAACCATTGTAAATGTTCATCCTATTGTGGGAGAATCCCTTTGTTCTGTTTGAGTTTAATGAGGGATGCTTGAACAGGCAAACATTACGAGTTCGCTGTTCTTTTTTATATACCCTTTATCTGAGTGATACCAATCATCATAAACTCTTCCAGTGCCAGATATACGAGGGCTGATCGATAAATTCGAGAATTCTTTAAACATGGTAAATACCGATAGAGGCACTTACAAATAAACTTTATTCTTTTTCAGAGAAAGACCCCTTCGCTTCAATACACCTGTTCCATCTTTCCACTCACACACACATAAAATCAAAGCGTTGAGAACCCTGAAGTGGTATTTGTCAAGGAAGCCATTGTGTGGAATTAATAATTTGAAAGAAAAAGAAAAATATTATTCAAATATTGGCTTGAAAGTAAACCTTCTAAGCAAATGAATACCTTTTTTGGTTGAAGGGAGAGTACTCATGACAAAGTTACGATTATTTGTGTATTGGTGGTCTCCCTTTGATCAATAGGAGTCAGGAGTAACGTCCCTTGACAATAGGATGCATGATGGATAGAGAGAGAAACCAAGTGAATATATCGAATAAAATTAAGTTTGTACCTGAAAACTATGATTTTGAAATATCTTTTAGCCGTTAACATTTAATTCCCAACATTACAATCAATTATTTCGATCTATAAATATTCATGTCCCATTAAATGGAGTAGCGCGCAATCATTGGGTGAACAAGCCATGGGACGAACTGGTTTTGGAACGAAAAAGCCCAGGACCAAGTGATCGGTAGAAATATTTTGTATCATTCCGCCAATAGAAGGCTATCAGCGAGTGAAGCTATGTTCAATCAAAAATTAGTATATCCACGATCGATGGCCTCACCTAGTGTATTTTAACATGCCATTTACAATTACATATCTGAGTGCTACCGAAAAACTCATTTGCCTGAGAAAAATTGAGTTTAATTGGGTTTATTTCCTTCGGCTTTGCACAAAATACGATACATGGTCTTCAAAATTCAATATTGAACTCATAGTGTTATTGTCTTCGACAAATACCACAAAAACTGTTTCGCTTACAGCGCCTAAAGCAAGCTTAAATCCAATGAGCACTTTGTGTCGCATCGGCTTTACCTTAGTGCCGATACATCTAGTACATTTATCACAGACAAATAGTTCCTTTTCAATGGCAAATATTGTGAACCAAGGCGGCTTTTGCGAAGCCTGAATTTGGTCTACATTGTGAGACATAGACTACTTTTGCAACAAGAACAAATGGGTTATGTCAGGTTGATGATAAAAACATTGCTGGTTGGTTGTTCCTATGTCTGCTGGCTATTGCTATTGTTAAGATTGCTTGCTTGCTTATCGATCGATCGATCGATTGATTGATTGATTGATTGATTGATTGATTGATTGAATGATTGAATTACTGATTGAATTACTGATTGATTGATAGATTCAATCGCTTAGTCAATTCATCCATCTATCCATCAAGCCAGCCAGCCAGCCAGTCAGCCAGCAAGTCAGCCAACCAGCCAGTCTTTCATACACTCGTTTGTTCCTTCGTTCGTTCATTTGTTCATACATTCATTTATTCATCGGTCGATCGATCGATCGATCGGTCGGTCAATATTCCTGGACAATTATACATTTTAACAAGAATGGCAAACAGTTATACATGTGTGCTTCAAACTCACTTAAACTCAGACATTTAACCCATAGGCTGCTAAGCGCGACTATTTGACATTTTGCGGACAGTGTAGATCAAGATCAGACTGCATAGAACGTGCAGTCTGATCTTAGATCTACACTGTCCGATAAGGAGATATTATTCCCAAAAACATAACTTTGAAATAGCAGTATTTGGGTTTTTACTATTGGAATGAAAATTTCATTTTGATATTTAGCAGAATAACTGTTAATCTCCGCACAATTTCCTAAACCAGACTCATTCTGACAGATTCTCGGATACTGAGAAACGTCAATGCAGTAATGCATCAGATTTCAGCTGATTTTTTTTTTTAAATTCTTTAATCTAAAACACGACAGAAACCAATTTGAAGCGGTTTTATTTGACAGTGTTATTTTTTATTGCTGCAATTCTTCAAGAATTATTTTCTTGGATGGGGAACTTTAAATTGTTCAGTCGTTCAAAGGTTCCATTGAATGACAGCGATGATACATTCAACAGGACATTTTGCATTGCTTGTAAAATGTCACGTCCTTTACAGACAAAATACATAAGATCAGACTGCAAAGAAAGTCCAGATTTATTTGATATCTAATATTTCCTTTATTTTTTCGGATATTTTCGGAAAAAATAAATAAAATGATGCAGACTGTGTTTGCGAACAGGCAAAGTCTACATTGAAAAAAAAACCATACACAGCTAAAGAACTCTTTTGGCGCCATACTCGTATATACTGTTTACTAAAGGTACGTTTAAATTAGAACAGATAATAAATTTTACCTTTTTTTCTAAAGGACATACGCCAAAGTTTTTTTTTCCTACGGACAGATTCTTTTTTTATATAACTCAAGTGATGATATATGAATGCGGAGTAAAAAAAAAAAATGAAAAGAAAATCGTATTTTGCGAAGTAAAATACAAAAACACAGTTCTTCAAAGGAGATAACTCATGTCAAAATTACAGTGAAAAAGGCTTTAATTTTAAACCTAAAACATGGTTCTTAAAGTAACAAATACTGCTAAATAAACACAGTCCTTTGCTGTACTCCAATTATTGATAAACCCTGGTTGGTAAATACAACCCTTTATTTCATGCTTACCGGTAGGTTATCGAGAAATATCGGTGAACTATTTTTCGATATTTCATGGTTACGACCAGTGAAAATACCGATTTTAATATTTTAACTCTTCAATTGAAGGCGGAAACAGTTGTTCCCGCGTACTGGTTACCTAGGTAAAATGCGCGTGCCTCACAAACAGATGGAAATATGACGTAATTTACCTTACATTTCTCGCGTTTGGCGTAATATTGTAAAGCGTTGCTATGCGGAGGGGCTACGCCACGGGGAATAACCGAAAAGAACTGTACTGGATTTTGATTAAGTTCCCCCCAGAAAGGGTTAAAAGCATAAAATAAATAGAATATTTGTTTTTTTCAGTGAAAGATCGAAATTTATTTCATCGAGTGAACATCATCGGTAATATTTTCACAAGTGGCGCAGCCACTCGTGAAAATATTGCCGATGATGTTCACGAGATGAAATAAATTTCGATCTTTCACCGTAAAAAACAAATATCCTCTATATGCTGTACCTAAATTATTGATAGGTATTAGAACGCAAGTGTTGAGTGCGTCACAGTCATCAAACCTGTATTCAAGGGCTGTAAAGGAATATTGGACGCCGTCACTAGCATTGCTTTTCATCGGGGGAATACTCAGACTTTCAGTCATTATTTCAGCAAATAGTCAACAAATAGTCAACAAATAGTCAACAAATAAATGCGACTCAAAACTTGAAACTTGTTCCTGGAAGGATAGAAAACATTGTGGAAACAGGAGAAAATGATGGTTACCAGCAGTTTCTCCTTTTCCCACTATGTTGTCAAAAGCGTTCTTTATCAGGGTCGTTAAAACTCGGAATTTTGTGGTATAAAGAATTTGATATCTCCAGTTTTGGAAAAGGGAGAAAAACGGACGTTCAGGGTTTCAGACTGATCTTGTTCTACACTCTCTACAACGGACAATTGTGGTTCCGATGCGAAGGATACGGATTGATATTGGAGCCGGAGCCATGTGTATACATACTCGGACAGTGACTGGCAATCATGATTGATTGACAGTACAGAAATAGATGTCAGAAATTTCCGAGATGTTTATATACTTTCTATGGATTTGGTCAGTCCACGTAAAGGCTGACCTAGATTATTAACCCTTACCTTTTCTAAATAAACTAAATCAAACTTTCATGCCGTTAGTTAAAGCCCGAACAATGTTATTTTAAACTTATTAGTTGGAGAAAAATATCTCCTTATCGGACAGTGTAGATCCAAGATCAGACTGCACGTTCTGTGCAGTCTGATCTTGATCTACACTGTACGCAAAAGTGCACCGAGTCGCGCTTAGCAACTTAAGGGCTAACTCTTGTCTCAGAATGACCACAGGCGATTGTTTTGTGACATACTTCGAAGTTTGGCGCAAAGTAATCGCCTGTGGTGCTGCCGTATATGCAGAAGAACGATACCGAAGCATGGCTTCAAGCCTAGAAAATGTTTCTTATTAAGCCCGTTACTAAATAATTCCGCGTTTTAAGGATCTTGAGGAAGAAAACGCTTGAAAACATTGGGGGAAAAGAAAAAAAAAAAAAAAATGCTGGTAACCAATGCTTTTTATACTTTCAAAGACAAATATCAGTCGAGAAAATATTAGCATATGCACATTGGAAATGTGCCTCACGTGACTTGAATTATCTTTGAAAAAGTCGAAAGCATTTCTGGTTTATAGGAAAAGAGGAAAATGCTAGTTATCAGCATTTACTCATTTCCCCCAAATTTTTCCAAAAGTTTTCATTGTCAGAGTCGTTCATACAGGGGATTGTTTGGTAAAGATTTGGTACAGGTTAAAACAAAGTAGTTTCGTTACTTTAATATTCAAGGGAGACTTAAAAAAGAAAAAGAAAAATACTAAGAATGTTATACAGAATGGTTGGTCAATACGGCTCTAGTGCATTAGGCTAGAAATTGCTATACGTAGAAGTCATGTATTAACCGTTGAGTATGGCAAAAAACATTCGTATCCATCTCAATAAGTTAATACTTCCACGGGAACTTAACATGACAGGCCGCGGGACTTTAATATGATAGAGTACGGTTTTTATAAACATAGCAATCTTCGACATTTAGTGCATTAGTGCCTGATATATCATTTAGTGCATGAACTGCCAGATTTTGTTATCTAGAGTCAGGCCCACTTTTGTTCCTCAGCATAGCAGGGTTTTAAGATAATTGGTTGTGAATAGCCTGATTGTGGAAGAACTATTTCATACAGACATCTCTTGCGGCCATCGACTTTTCGACCAGAACGGAAGAAGGTAACTAAAAGTTTGGCACCCTAATTTTGATTTTTTTTTTGTCTCACCGATCCAATGGAAAGTGCATAAATGGAAATTTATGCCTTGACAATTATAACTTTTGAATTTTCGACACACTTACCTATTTAAGTCGAAATTATAGAAATCTAATTTAGTCTTCCTAGGTAAATACCTAGTTTGAAAAGTCGAAAAAAATGTACTTTTTTGACAAAAGTTCATACAAGAAAGAGACACATGTCTTGATGCTGTAATGCTCAAACCCAGGGTTCGACAGGATACGAGTCCAACACTTTACCACAGAGACGTAGGACGCAACTTACGTTGTGAAAGGCGCTTTAACGATCAGGGACTCAAACGATACAATAAGAAAGTATAGTCAACTGTATAAATCAAATGAACCGAAGGGAAAATTCGACGTTTGTTTGACATTCCTAATCAAATAAGCTCGTCGCCTGCCTGCAATGCTGACTTCAGGCGTACAAATTTTGATAACCCAAGAGGCTTTGTTAATTGAGCGGGATTCCACTTTGTAAGTTTTAACGTCTTAGGCTGCTTAGCGCGACTCACCGACCTTTTGCGGACAGTGTAGATCAAGATCAGACTGCACAGAACGTGCAGTCTGATCTTCGATCTACACTGTCCGCTAAGGAGATATTATTCCCCAAAATATAACTTTGAAAGAGCAATATTTGGGTTTTTACTATCGAATTGAAGATTTCATTTTAGTTATTTAGCAGAAAAAGGGTTAACGTCTTAGGCTGCTTAGAGCGACTCATTTCGCTTTTAGCGGACAGTGTAGATTCAAAGCCAGACTGCATAGTCTGATCCTGGATATTCACTGTTTGATACAGTGAGGGTTTTTTGTTTTTTGTCCGTGGAAAGATTCTTGAAATCCCAGTATTTTGGTTTTTACCACCGTTTGATCTAAATACATGAAAGGTTTAACTGAAAATTTGTGTAGAAAAAAATTAGCAATGCTCTTTGAAAAGGAGGCTTACTGGATCTGCGAAAACTATCGACCCAGGCCAGCCTGCGCAGTCCGCGCAGGCTGACCTGGGCCGAAACTTTTCGCTATTGGTCAATTTTCTGTATGTCTAAGGACCAGTGTACCTCTGATTATGTGATCGCTTGCTTGGTACCATGCATATATTTATCTCTTTCCCAAACGACAAAATTTTTGACTAGTCCAAATTGAAAGCATTTGCAGATGACAAAATAAACGTAACTCAAAAACTAAAATTTGTTTCGAGCAGGGTAGAAAACATTGTGGGAAAAGGAGAAGATGCTGGTTACCAGCATTTCCTCCTTTTCCCAGCATGTTTTCAAAAGGCTTCTATCTCAGGGCCGTAAAAACCAGGGATTGTTTGGTAAAGGAATAAACTAAAAGGATTTTATGGACCCGTAATTATGCGATGACTTGTTTGGTATATTGTATCGCGGAGATGCATGAAGCCCCCTTTTGCCAGAGCATGGCTGAAATGATTATTTACGCCCTCCATAAAGTCTGGTTTGTCTATTTTACTTTCAACGCTATTTTCAGCAGTGTTTCAGTTATGTTAAGGCGTTCAGAGCACCAAGCCCTGCTCTACCAGATTGATTGATTGATTGATTGGTTGGTGTTTAACGCCGTTTTCAACATTATATCAGTTATATCGCGGCGGCCAGTGCACCTATCCATGCCTTCCTGAAGTTTCTTTTACCAATACTCCGTACGATATTCTTTCCAAGCCACTGGCTGCTTTCCCACATAACCATCGTCGAAATAATTATCAGCCGTGAGAGAGAAATGAATCCTGTCGCAATGACTATCATCAATCTTCGGAAAGAAATTGGCCGAGCCGGGGATCGAACCCGCTACCCCCTGTTCTCAAGTCCTGTACGCTACCGACTGAGCTATCGGGGCTCGGCGGCTCTCCCGGAAGTATCTTTAGCAATACTGTACATCCTTCTTTCCAGTCCACTGACTATTTTCAAACATAAACAAAGTCGAGATACATTCAACTTTTAACGATAAGAGAGGAATGAGTGCTGCCTTTATGACGTTAATCAGTCCTCGGAAATAATATCGATCACAGTTCGAACTCACAGCCTCTGGATTACCACTGCGCAGTCTGAACTCAATTCAGCGGATTTTTTTTTTTTTTTTTTTTCTTTTCTTTCCCTTTAGTGCTTTATTTCAGGACTTTCAAAACATTTACTGACTTCACTCGACTTTGCTTGAGGTCTTAAGTTGAGTGGATTTGAATTAAAGTTGAAACGATTTTGGTCATAGTATAATTTAGATAGCGGGCGATTTAGATCCAAGATCAGACTGCACGCTCTGTACAGTCTGAAACTGATCTATGCCGTCCTTAAAACCTATGTAAGTCGCCAATAACGGAGTTAAATTGGACAGAAATAAATTGGACTTTAGCCTGGTGTGGTTGCTGTGTTCAACCGGAAGTGCTGACCGCATCACCGTCAAAAAATACACTGACCCAAGGAAAGTAGATATGTCAAATCTAGTTTAAAACAAGAGATCAAATATCAAAAACTCTCCATTTTAGTATCACAGCTTACTTTCTCTTTTGGAAGCATTCTTGTCTTGAGATTTTTTTAGTACTTTTGTATTTCAATAACAAATATAAAGTGTTATATTGGCATTGATATCTTCACTGTACTGATGTAAATCTTACAACAATATCATTCTCTGGGAAAAGGGGGCTTAACACATCTCCGTGATACATTATACCTAGCAAGTCATCGCATCGTCATGGATCCATAAAATCCATTTAGTCTAATAATCGACTGAATCACGAGGTAAAATAGTCCTTTGACATGCAGAAAATTTACAAAAAAACCCAAAACTTTTTGACTCAAGTCAGCCTGCGGAGACTGTGCAGGCTGACATGGGTCGATACTTTATGCAGATGCTTTAAAATCCCTTTTCACAGAGCTTGGCTCAATTAATATGAACCTTAGTCATGTGTGTCTACCATCTATTAGCTTAACAAAAGAAACAAAGGAAAATAAAAGTACTAAGCAATTTCCTATTTCACCACTAAAAATTACCACTCTGATTTATCTAAAAATAGTTCCTGAGAAGACGATAATTGCTAAGACAGTATTGATGGTCTGAAGGGACAAAAAACACTAATTACGCACTGACGAATCTCTAGTGCTATTTAAACTATTACCATGCAGACTGCTCTTAGTCTTGTCTTAACTCTTCACTTAACGACAAAAATTAACGTTTATCCCGCTGAATAACTAAAATTAATTTTTCATTTCGATAGTAAAAATCCAAATAGTACTCTTTTCACAGTTATGGTTGGGGGAATAATATCTGCTTATCGGACAGTGTAGATCCAAGATCAGACTGCACGTTCTGTGCAGTCTGATCTTGATCTACACTGTCCGCAAAAGGTCAGTGAGTCGCGCTTAGACGACAAAATAAATGTGGCTTATAGCTGAAATTTGTGTTTGGAAGATTGTTAGAAAACATGGGAAAAGGAGAAAATGCTGGTTACCAGCATTTTCTTCTTTTCCCATAATGTTTTCAAAAGCTTTCTTTCCCAGGGTCGTTAAAGTCGGGATTGTTTGGTAAAGGGTTCAACTTTAGCAAATTGGAAAAGGTGCAGAAATTGGAAGTAAAAGAAAGTAACGTTATTTACAGTAGACAGATTTGAAGACATCCCTGGAAAAGGAGTAATCGCTAAAGGGAGTTGCTCAGATTTTCACATTGTTTTGGACTGCTTTCTACCGAAGGGACGTGAAGCAACTGTTTTTGCTTGTCACAGTAAACTTGTCTTTGTAGTCACCTCCATTAAGCAAGCAACCTTCATTAAGCAAGTATATAATGAGATTCGAGCTAAGGCAAATTCGTATATGTTGAAATGGACCTTTATTAAGCGAGCACCTGTCCCAAGCAGGTACATTTTGAGCATCCCGATATGCTCTTGCAAACCCATGGCTTTAGATCTACCTTTTTTTTTCACAATCATTTGAAATACAATCATTTGTTTAAAACCCCGTTTTAATGACCATCTCTATTATGTAAACAACCTGCATAAAGCGAGCAAGCGTGTAATGTACTGAGTTCGCCAAGAGGGAAAATGTATTGAAATGCAAGCACATTTTCAGTGTCCCTCTGACGACACCAGAAGCTTTTGTGGACAGTGTAGATCAAGATCAGACTGCACAGAACGTGCAGTCTGACCTCTGATCTGCACTGTCCACCGCTATATTCTGGATCATGACGGAACTGTGTCTTGATCTTGCAGAGGAAATGTACTTTAAGCCTTTGAGAAAATGCAATTTATTTATTCAGTAGTGAAAGAGTTATTACAGATTGGACTGTATTTCCGTCTGTAATTTTCTGAAAAAAAAAAAGGAAAGTCTGTGTCACTGATGTGGTTTAGAAAAAATCAAAAGTTGGGATGGGGGGGGGGGGGGAAAGAGAAAAGCTGCTTCAATCTATTCTTTCTAAGGTATTTAACAGTTGCAAAGGTCTAATCTAGGCTTCTAAAAATAGTTCCTAAAATGATGACTGTAGAAACAATACGGACGGTCTTCAAGAAAAACCCTAATTCGGCACTGACAGATTTCTTTGACTCTTTCATGGCGTTAGACGCAAACATGAGCTTTCGCGGGTGGCATAGATCAAGATCAGACTGCACAGAACGTGCAGTCTGATCTTGGATCTATATCATCCGCTTGTTAAGCCAATCCTATACAATAAAAACCTCTCTGAATCTCAGTAGATTGTATTTTTCAGCCATCAAAAAAGGCCGAGTTTATATCATGGCCCTGAGAGAGTCAATGAGACTTAATTACATAAGCCACTCTCAGAACAATTGACTTAAGGGGGAAAATATTTAAAGGGGAAAATGATATCTTTTGGAAAAAAAAATTAGACATTTGCCTATTGATAAATGCTTGCCACAGAAAATGGTTTCTTCGCCGACAATGATGATGATGATAATTATTATTATTAGTAGTAGTAGTAGTAGTTGTAGTAGTATTACTTCAAGGGTCCGGCGTGGCTCAGTGGCAGAGAGTGGGACTCGTACCCTGGAGGCCTCGGGCTCGAGCCGCACTAGATCCACTGTGTTTTTCGTAGGAGTGTCCCTGGGCAAGACACCTCAGAGCCCTAACCTAGCACTGGTTAAACTCAGGAAATACATGAATATGTGAGCTGTCGCCGTGATATGACTGAAATAATATTGAAAGTGGCGTAAAACATCAATCAATCAACTGTATTATTATTATTATTATTATTATTACTATTATTAATTTATGTACCGCAGTACAGTCTAAATGGAAATGCTTTATCTCTTTACCAAACAACAAAATTATATACTTGTCAAAATAGGAAATATTCAAGCAGACAACAAATCGAATGTGTCTCAAATTAATATGAATTTATCTTTAAAAGGGTAGAAAACATTGCGAGAAAAGGAGAAAATGCAGGTTACCACCCTTCTCTCATGTTCCCGCAATGTTTTCAAAAACTTTATTCATAAGGGTCGTTATACAGGGGATTGTGTCGTGAGGAGTTAGTAGGCTAATTCTTAGAAGGGTCCAATTTCAAAGCGCTTACACACTTGCAGACGAAAAAATTTATATGGCACAAATGATGGGATTTGAATCAGATAGTCTAGAAAACATTGTTGAAAAGGGGAGAAAATGCTGGTTACCAGCATTTTCTCCTTTTCCCACAATGTTTTCAAAAACTTTCTAAGAGTCGTTAAACAAGGAATTGTGTGGTGAAGGGTTAGCAGGTTAATGGGGGAACGATTACGTAATGCGCCAGACAGATTAATTACCGAGAAAGCGGTTATAAATGTTTTCTCGTTTTAAATGAACTTTCTGTGAAATCTCGGCTGTCACTCTAGAATTTTTCAAACTTATCAAGTGTAAGTACTACTCATTCGAAGTTTAAGTCGGTGTAAGTTATTTCTAACGTGAAAGCTAGGCTTCTTCACCAGAGTTTACTTTGTTCGCACTTAAATGAAATATCAGCATGAAACAATATGACCCATGCTCTGGCAAAGGGGGTGATGCATGATACCAAGCAAGTCATCACAGAATTATACATCCCTAAAATCCGCTTGTAGAACAACCTACTGAATCTTGAGATACACTGGTCACAGATAACTGAACAATAGCGAAAAGTTTCGGCCCAGGTCAACCTGCACGGGCTGACCTGGGTCGATACTTTTCGAAAATGCATTAAGCCCCCTTTTCACAGAGCATGGCTCATATCTATATTCACATAATACATGAAAGTTGTGGTACTATGGTACTGTTCCTTACCAAAAATTACTTACGTCGGATAACTTTTCCAAATGTGTTAACAAAAATTTACATGTAAGCGAAGAACCTCTTCGTAAATACATTGAATTTTACATTGTTCCAATGTGATAGTCTACAGCGGCATCCAATACACAGATTTTGGTCAAGAACCTTAATATCATTTACCGTTGCAATTCCTTAAGACCGCCTTTATATGTTGCAGCCTTTTCAAATATTATGATATAGGTTATTTCTAGACAAGAATCTACTATGATAATAGGACAAAAAGGAGAATATTTATCTCTTTTTTTTTTTTGAAAGCCTGGAAAAGATAGACGGATAAGGAGCAAGTGCTTACACAATTTAATTGCTCGTTTCTCCTCCATCTTTTCAAAAGCTGTCACTACTGCAGTAGCGTCAAATACCATATTTGTGTTTCCAGTTTTAAAACCTCTCTGAAAGATTGATTCTTTTATATAACATTCCTTCTCTCCCCAGGTCCAGCATTGCCACACTGAACGACGAAACACACAAAGCTACGAAGAAACTAAACGACGCCAGCAAACTGCTGAGAAAAGTGCGAGAAGATCTCACCAACCAGGTCAATAACGCCATCAACTTAAGCAGTATGCTTCAAGAAGGGGACGACGAACTGAAGCAAGACTTGGAACAACTGAGGAAGCATGGCTTTGAGTCCAGTCTGGCTTGGGAAAGCATGATAGCAGGTGGGTTTAACTCTTAAAACCATACAAAACGACGAAGTTTTAGAATTGTCCAAATTCAAAGCGTTTAAAGACAATTTAAATGTAACAAAAATGATGGAACTTGTCTTTGATACGGTTGAAAACATTTGGGGAAAAGGAGAAAACGCTGGTTTTCTCCTTTTCCCCAAATGTTTTCAACCGTATCAAAGACAAGTTCCATCATTTTTGTTACATTTAAATTGCATTTTCTCCTATTTCCACAACGTTTTCAAAAGTCTTCTTCCTTGGGGTCGATAAACTATGGATTGTGTGGTAAAGACTTTTAACACTACCAAACGACGAAATTTTGGGCTTGTCCAGAGAAAAATAGGGGAAAAAAGCTGGTCTCCACAGAAAGTGCAGTTTAATCTTAGATATACAATGTCCGATTCTGTAAAATTTTCGAACGAAAAGAACATGAAGATTAGATGCCTTTCCTCCTCGAAGTTTTAACCCCTATGTAGACAGCTCCCGTTTAATTTTTCCAGTCTATAACAAAACTTCATTTATACATAGAGTCTTGCATAAGTTGGCATTTGGGATAAAAATTATATTAAACGAGTCCAGAAAAATGTTACCAAGCGAGCTTTTGGCTAGCTTAAGAACATTTTTTCGTGACGAGTTTAAAATTTTACTTCAAAAGCCAAAGAATGTCAGATTCTTTCTATCAGTATAACAGTAACTGTGTAATTAAAGGATAATGCTTAATAATATCTCTGCGGAACCCACATACAAATTTATGAATGAGACCAATACACGGCTTTTATAGACATGTACGTTCTGCTCAGAAATTAGTTCCAAAGACGCTGACAAATAATTGCTTGATTTTATACCTAAAAGTTAAAAAAGAAAAAAAACCTTGAGCTTTACAATGATCACCATTTTTTTCCCTTAAATTGGTGCGGAAGTTTTTGTTTAGTGTCTTTTGGTAAGAACGGGCAGGAATACAGTGCTTTGATTAACCTATGACGTTACATAAGGACCCTATGACGTCATAAAATCTTCTCTCAAACGAGTGTAAGATAAGAAAAATCGTAATTTGTAAATTACATTGAAAACAAGGCAGGTTATGTGATAAACTGTAATTTTTAAATCGTCTGTTTTTCACCAGAATTTCTCTCCACAGCAAATGGTGTATACCTAAGATCAACCTGCTCGTTTCATGCACTGTCTGCAAAGGCAAATCAAGTTTTGGTATGCCATGAAGGATTAGGAGGCCTTAAATTGAGCCCAAGTATAGAAATGTCAAAACATTTTTTCACGACAATTGTTTAGATATTGCTGCCTGTAGCGTATAAAACATTCAGATTTTGTAAATTGATGGTAGATATTAATTGCTTTCAATTTATTTCAAGATTCCCGGACAGCAAAAAAGGAAACTTCAATATCTCTAAATTGCTGCCAGTATTTCAACCATTATTTTACGGTATACAGTAATTATACGCCGATTGTATCTTAATGTGATCATAAGATGCAATTCAGTGTTATAATTAAGTGGAGTAATGATAAACAATTTACAGATAATTATTGTTTAAACTAAATATCATTTATTTATAACGGTTACATCAATGTATCATAATAGTTTAATACACGCATTGAAAAAGAATCATTTTTTAAGTAGAACAATAAATAACTGTATTGCATTTTCAATTTACCGCTCCCCTCAACGTTAAAAGTTGTTTTTAGTTTGTTATGTGCGAAAACATAAGTCTTGTAAAAGAGAATTGTGCGTAGCACTGGTAGAGAAACTCAATGAAAGCATGGGTCTGCGTACTGGCCACTATGACCTAAGTAAAATGGCATAAAAATGCCGGTAAAGCGTTATAGTCTCTTTGAACAACACCCAGTGTAAAACATTATCGTTCAGACTGCGAGAAAGTGGTGATGTAACGAAGATTGTAAGAGCCATCAGTTTAGCAGCCCTAGGGTTGGTAGTTCTGGAACATTTATATTGGTTTAAGAGAATTACTTATCGTAGCAACAATAGCTTCAATAGAATGTGACAGATTATGCATTTCCGATCCGGTAAAAGAAAGCACATTTTTACAGATTTAAATAAAGGACTTTTTAGATAGCTGCAACCACCGGACAGGCTGGAAAAGTTAACTAAATGAAAGATGGTATATACATGTAATGAAAGAGTTCCCTTTTTACACTGTCATATTACAAGCCATCAACTACTCGTCGTTTCTAGATTGCACAATTCAGCATGAAGTCCAAAGATGACAGTTTAACGAGAACCAGTCATGCAAATGTTTTCAGTCCATCTAGTCCCCCCCCCCCCCCTCCCCCCGCGGTTTAGGCTATACTGAAATTGCGAAAAAATGTCATGATTACTACAATAAAAAAGTAATCAATTATTTTTTACTTTGTTCACCTTCAAAAACTTCTTTGTCCATAGAGTCTCACAGAGACCATGTGAATACATATTTCAACAAATTAAAGAAAACAAGTTTCACAGCTGAATAAAATAGTGTAGGACTGCTAGGACCTTCAGTGTTTTGATTCAGCTTAATTGAGCTTTGATTGAGTTCTTATTTATTTCGTAGTGAAAAGCATAGGCCTCTGAAACTCCATTGGTCTATCAAGGGATAACGAAAATTTCATTACCGGACACTGTTACTATAAATAAAGCATTGGCAATTCCCTGTATAACGTATATTATAAACAGTTTAGAGGGAGTCGCCGATGTGCTATTTATAGAAACGGTGTTAATAAAAAATTGAGTATATTCCGTGATATACAGGCGATGCACCTTTGTGCTATAAGTGTTCGATGATCGACCAAGAGAAATTCTAGTAGTCCGTGATGGACGAATAGAGCTTCAAAGGCCTGTGGTGAAAAGGAACTGGTTTATTTTTCAATCCTATGATAAAGTCGCACATAGCACAAAACTATATGAACGGAATGAACACTATGTGAACGGAAATTAAACTGATATGATAGTCTTTGGAAAATTAAAACTGAAAACTCAGGTTTTGTACTAATACCAGGTATCATTCTTCAAAAGTCTAGCGTGACGGCGATTTAGCGCCATATGGAAAAAAGCCCTCTGTTGTTTCTAAAATCGAAAAATGAGCATTTCTTGTTTTTCACTGTCGCTATTTTTGTTTTTCGAAAAACAGTGATTATTTTCCTTGGTTTCGTAGATCCATGATGATAGTTGTTCGATTGCCATGACGTTTTCATAAGCGGTAGTTTGCAGACGAATAAAGTCGTCTGCATGTGGTATTTGGTTTAACCCTTTAACACACCATACTGGGTCTTAACGATCCCGAGGACGAAACCTTTTAAAAACATTGTGGGAAAGGAGAAAATGCTGGTAACCAGCATTTTCTCCTTTTCCCACAATGTTCTCTACCCTATCATAGACAAATTCCATCTTTTGTGCCACATTTAAATTGATATCTGAAAATGCTTTCAATTTGACTGGTCAACATTTGTTGGTGTAGCTGAAAGTGATGACTTTTGACCTGCTGTTTGATATTAATAAAAAATGAATAAATAGACATTTGTGATTGGTGAAAAATGTAAACATCTTTACCGTAAAAGCACCTTCCGATTTGCTGGCAAATTTGCACCGTCTATATTTTTCAAGAAAATATTTGTTGTTTATCGTGTGGTAAAGAGTTAGCCTTTTTTATCACTAAAACGAGGCTTAATGTCGATTGATGGCGGTAGATAATGATAATGTATCTGATGTCTAGCATTGATTTTATCATTATAATGTGCAAACTCTCAAATCTGACAGCATGATGTTAATTATATATTTCCTGTCGTCTGCGGCATCAAACAGTCTTTTTGTTTGAGTTTTGAAAAGCAAACGTCCACGTCATTGTTTACGAGATGGGCTATGCTAAGTTGCTTTTCAACACTTTAATACCGCAATACCTGCCGTGCTTTGTTTATTGTAATTTATCCCTCCTAATCCTTCTGATCAATTGCGCTAACCTTTTCCCAAACAATCCTGTGATTTAATGACCCAGAGGAAGTAGGCTTTGAAAACATTGTGGGGAAAAGGGGAAAATGCTGGTTACCAGCTTTTTCTGTTCTCCTCCCCCCTTCCAAATTTTGTACTCTTTCAAAGACACACCATTTGAGCTGTATTTTATTTGTAGTCTGCAAATATTTTTGATTTGAACAAATCTAAAAGTTTGTCCTGTAGATAAGTTGGTGAATTGCTCTGAAAGATTTGTAAGCTCACTTTTGTCTATTTTGCGCATCTTTCATTCTGTTAGATGATGGAAAGCCACAAACATAAAGAGGGCGATTCCTTAAAAAAAAAAGCTATCTGCGGAGTTCTGTTGCAGTAAACCAATTAATTACCGACATGACAGAAGACGATATATCGGTATAACATAAATTTGGTGTAACGAAATTATTTGCATCCTCATCTAGTAAAGCTTTTTAACAGGAGTAGGATAGTTCTAAACAGCGGTAGCAAGCTAATACGTTAACCCTTAACCTGCTAAGTAAATTAAATAATTAAATGAAACTTTCAAGCCACTGTAGAAAACCAAGATATTGGTATTTCAATGTTATTTAGGGGAGGGGGGAATATCTCCTTATCGGAAATTGTAGATCCAAGATCAGACTGCACGTTCTGTGCAGTCTGATCTTGATCTACACTGTCCGCATAAGGTCTTTTGAGTCGCGCTTAGCAGCCCAAGGGTGAATTACCGACATAACTGGAGACGATATATCGGTATAACATAAATTTAGTGTAGCGAAATTATTCGCATTCTCATCTAGTAAATCTTTGTTAACAGAAGTAGGGTGTTTCTCAACAGAGGCAGAACGTAAATATGTTAAATTGTCTCATAAGTAGTAGAACAGCGTAGTTACCTGTGGGACCGCTGGGTTTTTGGTTTTACCAACAATATGCTAATTAACCCACCCCTAGAGTGCCGAATATACCCAACAAAAATTTTCAGTCTAGGAAAAAACCCCAAATAATTGCAATATTGTCACCTATTACCTCTGACACATGTGAGAAAAGTAGTCAGTGACTTAGAAAGAAAGTTGTGTCAGCACTGGTGTGAGAAAGCCAGGAAACACATGCATAGGTGCACTGACCGCCGTGATATGACCGAGAAGCTGTTCAAACGGCCTTAAACTCCATTACAATCCAAAGCATCGTAGATACACCCCTGTTTAGATTTGCAACGTCCGTTTCTTTTTGTTTTATGCTTTACCAAATAATCCCGTGTTTAAAAGAAGACAACTCCGGAAATCGCTATGGAAAAGAGATCAAATGTTGGTAACCAGTGTTTTCTCTTTTTCCACACAATTTTTTCTTCAATGTTTTCAAGAGGCTTTTCCCTCGGGGTCGTTAAAACACAACATTGTGTGGTAAATGGTAAAAGAATCTGCATATGCTCTCGGATTGTGTTTTGTGTTTTTAGAATTTCAGGATTTCCCCCCCCCCCCCCCCCAAAAGCCAAATTCATTCTCTATTTTGCGGCGGAAGAAATCAAACAGGGTAAACATTGTTTAAGTACTATCAAGGTCAGTGCTAAGTTGCACGAGTTTGAACTTGTCTAAATGACATGACAAAAAGTCTTTATGGGAAAAAAGAGTTCATTTCCGACACTGTTTTCAAAATTTTTGTCCTTGAAGGATGCAAAAAAAATCTTGATTGTTAGACGAGAGGTAAGATGTAACAGGTTTCTGTGATACAGAAAAGAGAAAAGCATAAAAAAATATTTGAGAGGCTAGGATTTTTGTTTTAAATAATATGAAACACGTAGCGGGAAATAATCAACTGCTTCTTGAAATCCATTGATCATTTTGTCACATAGTTTTCAAAACCGTTTCATTAAAGGGAAGTTAACGTCGCTTTTCTCTGACAACGATGTAACAGGTTTCTGTGACATAGAAAAGAGAAAAATAATAAAAAAAAAAAATATCTAAGAGGCTAGGATTTTTTTTTAATGATATGAAACACGTAGCGGTAAAATGATCAACTGCTTGTTGCAATCAATTGATCATTTTGTCACCAAGTTTTCAAAACCTATACATTAAAGGGACGTTAATGTTGCTTTTTTTTCTGACAAGACTTTAAAAGTTTTGGATTTTTTTTTTCTTCATCTTTGTAACCCTTATTCTACTAAATAAGTTAAATAAAACTTTCAAGCCGACAGTAAAATTCGAAATTTAATGTCATTTCAAACTTATTTTTTGGAGACAAATATCTCCATATCAGGGAGTGTAGATTCGAGATCAGACTGCACGTTCCAAGAGCAAAACTTTTTGACCCAGGTCAGCCTGCGTCAACTGCGCAGGCTAGCATGGATTGACATATTTTTGCAGATGCAAGCCCCCTTTTTACAGAGCATGCCTCAAAAAATTGATTCTTACTTGATTTGGTTTGTAAAGAAACCATACTAAGACACCATCTCCATTTCCATTCCTTGAAACACTGTTTTGCATTTTTCCGTATTACGCAAATCAAATAAAACAAAATTAACCCTATCCCCCATATCGACGATTTTTGAACACTACAAATCGAGAAACGACAACTGCAACAAAATGTTGTTTCTCTTTTTTTTTTCTGATTACGGTGTCATATAAAGACAATTACTCATTAATGTTGTCTTCATAGTCAGCAACCCACCCTCTCCTCCCCCGCCCTTAAAAAAAAAAGAAAGGAAAAGCTATAACCGTTAAGCTGTCAAGTGCGACTCAGGGCGCTTTTGCGGTCAGTGTAGTTCAAGATCAGACTGCACTTAACGTGCAGTCTGATCTTGGATCTACACCGTCCGATGCAGTAAGATTTTCTCCTATTTAAGAGCTTTAATATTGCTATACACGGGAGGCTTTGCTGGAAATTTTCCATGTGATTGTTTTAACAGTTTAACTCTTTACCACACAATCCCGTTTTTTCAACCCCGAGGAGCCTTTTGAAAACATTGTGGGAAAAGGAGAAAATGCTGGTAACCAACATTTTCTCCTTTTTCCACGATGTTTCTTACCCTATCAAAGACAAATTTCACCATCTGAGCCACATTTAAATTGTCGTATGCAAATACTTTCAATTTGAACGGGTCTAAGGTTTTGTCGTGTAGTAAAGTGTTTAGGGATGAGAAATGCAGAGAACCAGTTGTATTTTGCCTCTGCATTTCTCCAAAATATGAAATACATGTACAATAAAACAAGATTAACCCATTCTACTCGTAAGGTATTAGTGTGTTAAACGTCCGCTCCTCGTAAGAGGACATTATTATTTCTGCGTTTGGCTCGCTCGGCTTTAAACTGTTTCGACTGTATCGCAATTTGTAAACATGTGTCTATGGGACGATTTCACCTAATGAACGATAACCTTTTCTGTTGTCTGAAGGGGGAAAAGCGGAATAAATTACAATTACCGGTGTGTGTTCTTTACTGAATTTTAAATGATCTGTGACATCCTTTTTTGCTTTCAATAGGCTCAATCAGCGAGGCTAACATAGGCTTCATTACATGGCGAATGATCTCCGGCGACGTATAATTTTCACAACCTCAATCAAAACCCAGAGCTATCAGATATGTTAGTCAGTTCTTTACCAAACGGCAAATTTTAGACTTGTCCAATTTAAAAGCCATTGCAGACAACATACCAAATGTGGCTCAAAAGATAGGAACTGGCCTTGAAAGGGTAGAAAACTTTTAAATTGCTTTTTAATTGCTTTTTTTTTTCTCATTTCCACGGTGTTTTCAGAAACTATTTTCGTCAGGGTCGTTAGATCACGGGATTGTTTGGTAAAGAGTTAAAATTTGCTTTGACTGTTTTATGTTGCTCTCCACTGTATTTCATGTAGAGCTCAAGATAAGAGGGAGTGATGGTATTCTAAATCCATTATTTCTCTTCCAAACCTATGTTGTGGGTACTCGATGAGACGATTCTAATGAGTACCCATAACATAGAGTTTAGTAGAGAATAATTAATATTTTCAATTTTGAAATCAAAATCACTTCCTCTATCTGGAGCTCGGTTTCAATCAGATCACCGGAGTACTGAACAAGATCGATACATTCAGAAAACTGTCTATCTTATCTTTTTGCACGCAATGTAACTGGTGGCGATATATGCATTTGATGTATATGATACATTTGATCAAACTGCGCATTATGTGCAGTCTGATGTTGAATCTATGCAGTCCGTAAAAACGTCTGTTATCGCCTGTGGCACTGAAAGAGTAAACGCGTTTCAATCAGTAAGTAGCTTCGACGCCATTTTTTTTCCCTGCAGCTCCATTAGAGTTCTCGATTGGCTTTTTTTTTTGCTCTTACTTCATTACTCCAATCTACAAAGTTTGAAAAATCCAATCAGTGTTTCAGTTCACTAATGGCCTTTTTTCTTGATGTATTTCAGCCGTACAGAGCCAGTATAATTATCTACGAATGGGCCTTTTGTTGCAAAACCGTCAACTTAACGAGCTCGTGAAAACCTCTATGAGACTAACCACTTCTATAATTAAAACAGCGAGAGGGTCACGTGGTGTCGGAGAAGTCCTTGACCTTCGAACAGACTTGTTGAACGAGACTGTGTTTAACATCACCAAACTGATGCCAGGAGGGTTTGAATGCGGCACTTTCTTCGGCACTGATACAGGTACTTCTAGATTTATAGAACAGAACATTTATCGATAGTTCTTGAACTACTTGACCGTTCAACGATAAAACACAGTGTTTAATATTGTAAATCATACGTGTTCATAATCATTTACTCGTGCTTACTAGATCTAGTAAAAAAATCTAAATATCTTTTAAACAAATTTTAGTAAAGACTACTTGCCAATACAAATGCCATGAGGGAGACAAAACTTCAACTAATATAGAAAAAATTGACAGCACAAAAACACCCACAAAAGGCATTGAATCCTAAAAGGTACTTTAAGTCCTTTGCAGATATTTGAATTGAAATCGGCGAAATCTATAAATATCTTAAGAGGCTACGTATCCCCTTTGGAAAATGCCACTAAAAATTACTTTTACCTCTCACTTTTCTTTCCCGTTCACTTATTATTTGCCAGTTATTTGCCGTGATGAATTTGGTGTTATATCATTTTTTAAGTTTGGTATGATTATAAAGATCAAAAAACAGTCTCTATAGCTCCCTGTAAAAACCTTCTTTATACTTAGCTGCTTAATGGTTAATATCAGTGGTTGGATCCCAAACAATGGTTGCTTCTTTTTGGCAATAAACGGGAAATTCGAACAAAATCTGCCACGTCCATTAAATTTTGTGAAGTCTCGAAGCATGCATCGTCAACCAAGGACAGGCGATCTACAGTGTATATTGTGTCATCATTCCGCGCAGAAAATAGTCCTCAGAATAGATCTTCGATAAATCATGTAAAACTACCCTCTTTGTAGAAATATTTAAATGTGTGATCCATAATAATATCATAAATTTATACGCTCAGCAATCTTAATATGATTTATAGGTAAAACTGAAATCAACAAGTACACCAATAAAAACCAGTCTACTGTATTCATCCACGGTTCCACATCAAATCAAACAGCGTTTCCTACATCTATAAATCAAACACTCGATTTCTGTGCCGATACAGATAATATTATTGCAATGTAAAAACCTTTATTTGTTTATGAACAATGCCGTGGCAAAAGAGGGCTTACTGCATCTCCGTGATGCATCATACGTAGCAAGTTATCATAGTATTATGGACCCATAGAATCCATTTTGTATAACAACCGACTGAATTATGAGGTGGACCGGTCCTTTGACACGCAGAATATTGACCGATAGCAAAAAGTTTCTACCCAGGTCAGCCTGCGCGAACTGCGCAGGCTGACCTGGGTCGATACTGTTTGCAGATGCATTAAGCCCCCTTTTCAGAGAGCATGACTCATATTACATATCACATCAGGATGTTTTCTCGTTTGGTTACCGAAAGATTGAACATGAGGTTGACAATAGGCGGAAACATTTATGTAACAAATGTCCGGAAAGTTCTATGCATAATTCCACCAATAAATCAGCCTAGACGTTTCCTTTTAGACCGCGTTGAAAGACGTGCGCAGAAACTTGAGAAAACTTCGTCATAAATAAATGAAATGAAACCTCAAGAGGAAGTGTTAGCTATTTTTCTACTGCCAAGGAGGTAATTTATAGCAAATTTTGCAATTTAAAGCTTTTCACTGATGTTTTACTTAATCAAATCATGTGAGAAAACGAAAAGCTATTTTTCTTTTCTAGTTTGGCATCAAGTGTGTTTAACTCTTTAACCAAACGAACAAAATATAAGTCTTGTCCAAACTGAAAGCATTTGCAGACTAAAATTGAAATGTAGCTCAAATAATGGAACGTGTCTTTGATAAGGTAGAAAATATTGTGGGAAAAGGAGAAAATGCTGGTTACCAGGATTTTCTCCTTTTCCGACAATGTTTTCAAAAGGCTTCTTCGACTCGGGGTCCTTAAAACTGTGTGGTAAAGGGTTAACCCTAAATCAAACAATCTTGAAAAAAAAAAAAAAAAAAGCCTTTAGAAAACACCTTAGGAAAAGGAGAAAATGCTGATAAACAGCATTTTCTCCCTTTTCCCACAATGTTTTCTACCTTTTCAAAATAATGTACCCCAACTAGAGTCATCTTTGGCATTCCGTCTGCAAATGCTGTCAATAAGGACCGGTCTAAAATTTCGTCACCAGGTAAAGAGTCATTCATTTGTGAAGGGGAGAAGAATGAAACGAGACCCAATTCTGACTAGTTTCTTACTTTATACGGATGAGTTTTAATTTTCTAATGCTTTCACTGTATCTTGAGTGGGCCATAGCTTGGGCTACAGAGAAAGCTCTTCGCAAAACTAATTTCTTCATGCTTTCATGGCAACCCTCACCTTAACTACTATTATATTGTGTATTTATACAACGAATTTGTCGAAAAGACAAAGAAAATCATATACAAGTTATCTATAATTATTTTTTCTGCTTTTCCAATAAGCTTACTGGTGGTTTATAGACTCGCTAGATAAAGCAAGTTTGACACAAATATAGAGTCAAAAAGAAATAGTGGATAATCAACTGGTTGTGTGTGATATTAAAAATCTGTCACTCGAATGGGGTGTAATGCTGTGGAAGAAACGAGTCCGCATCACACCCCATTCGAGTGACAGATTTTTAATATCACACACAACCAGTTGATTATCCTATTTATTATATTCCTAATTCACCCTTTTTTATTCTGATAATCATCAAGAATGGTACAACATGAGCTAAATAGGAAAAAGTAGTTCCGGCAAACATTCTATAACTATATCGTCTCTAGTGATGAGACCACATTTATCATTACTAGTGGTCTTATTCACTGTGAAATCTCAGTAATTCACTGGTAAGAATATAATAAATACATTTACAAATGTATCTGTGAATGAAAAGAAAACAGTGGCTTTTGAAAAACATGCTTAAGTACAATTTAGGTCTATCTCGTCATGCAAACAATACATCTCTGTTGTTTCCCTTTATCTGTCTTCTGATAAATGTAGTAGTTTTTTCACTTTATTTTCACATCACATCATAAGGCGTTCTGCCAAATTTTTTGTATGGCATTTTATGGGTCTGTTTTATAGAATAAATGAGCCATGCTCTGGCAAAAGGGGGCTTATGGCATTTCAGTGATCCATTTTACCAATCAAGCCATCACATTATGGATCCATAATAGCCCCTTTTTTTTAACAACCGACTAAATCATGTGGTAGACTGGCCCTTGGACATACAAAAAAATAACCAATAGCGAAAAGTTTCGGCCCAGGTCAGCCTGCGCAGACTGACCTGGGTCGATACTTTTCGCAGATGCATTAAGCCCCCTTTTCACAGAGCATGGCACATTTATTTATGGCTTGAAGGTTTTACACTGATGTGTTTTGTGTCTCGTGAGACGGAAGGTTCAGCAGACAGTAACTGCTCCATTCATATTTAATAACTGTGAACTGTTTATTTGATCATCATCGATGTGAGATTTCCTCATTCTGAATAGTTTTATAGAATTGTGAAGATCAGCAGCTATAAAGGTCGATGAATGTCGTCACGTCGAGAGAGCGAGAATGTAAGAAAAATGAAGAAAGAAGGAAAGGAGAGACAGACAGACAGACAGAGAGAGACACACACAGAGACAGAGACAGACAGAGAGAGAGGGGCGGGAGGGAAAAAAGAAAAAAAGGAGAGAGAAAGAGAGACAGACAGCGAGAGAGAGACAGAGAGAGACAGAGAGAGAGACAGAGAGAGACAGAGAGAGAGGGGGCGGGAGAGAAGAAAGAAAGAAAGAAAGAAAGAAAGAAAGAAAGAAAAGAGAGGATGTGATTACTTTCAACAGCTTTCGTGAGAGTAAGATACTATAATACAACGCCGTCGATACGTAAAGTGTGTTAATTTTTAATTTTGTCCATCTAAGTACAGGAAATTCTAAAGAACGACAGCCTCTGTTCTACAATTTTTATTTGCTCTTATGATTGCTATGAATAGTACGTTGGTTACTTCTGAGAGACAATTAATCTCGTTAAACATTAACGGTTTCCTAACTCTTGATCAAGCGGCTCTTTTACCTCATAACCTGACAATAAAAGTATGCACATCACCAAACAGCATTTTCCCTCGCATTTAACAAAAATAGTTTAATAACAACACCAACTAAAACAACATTTTTTATACTAACTGCCATTAATGTAATCCTTACTTTCATCATTACCATCATCTTTTCTCTAATCAGGGTTACTGTTTTCATTAAATCTTCATCAAAATCGTTCTACTTTACTGGTATCTTCCTTCTCTCTTCCATCTATCCACAATTTTCACTTATTTTCTTTCAAATCCATGTCTAGTTTTGATACAACTGAAATGTATCTTTTTATGAAAAAAAAAAGAAAAGAAATGCTGAAAAGTGTCTAAAATGAGACCCAAATGTTGCAATAAAGTTCTGCGTTTTTCTGTTGATTCAGACTACTTCACAGTTTTCAAAAATTTTCTCCCTAGGGGTCGTGAAAACTCAGGATTGTGTGGTAAAAGGCAATTCTTGTTGATCCATCGATATTACATATTGATGTTTTACAAGAAGCCATTCCTCTCTCACTGCTGACCATTGTTTCGACGATGGTTATGTGGGAAAGAAGCCAGTGGCTTGGAAGGAATATTGTGCGGAGAACTGGTAAAAGAAACTCCAGGAAAGCATGGTTAGGTGCAGTAGCCGCGATATAATTGAAATAATGTTCAAAACGGTGTTAACCCGTTACCGTACAATGCCGACTTTTAACGACCATGGGAAAGAAGCCTTTTGAAAACATTGTGGGAAAAGGAGAAAATGCTGGTAACCAGCCCTTTCTCCTTGAGACACACGATGTTTTCAATCCTATCAAAGACAGATTGTACCATTTGAGCTACATTGAAATTGTCGTCTGCAAATGCTTTCAATTTGGACATGGCTAAAAATTTTTGTTGTCTGCTAAAGGGTTAAACACCATTCAACCAATCATTTACAAGAAGCAAATTGTTTCAAGTGAAAATTAGCCATAGCAGGACAGTTAGCCATAATTGATAAGTTGAATTTAAAGAAGAAGGATGCCAATGAATGGTTCCTGAACCCATAGGCTGCTAAGCGCGACTCACTGACCTTTTGCGGACAGTGTAGATCAAAGATCAGACTGCACAGAACGTGCAGTCTGATCTTTGATCTACACTGCCCGATAAGAACATCAATTCCCACAAAAATTACCTTTCAAATAGCAAAATTTTGGTTTTTAATACCGGCTTAAAAGTTTCATTGCATTTATTTAGCAGGATAAGGGTTAACAACAGGCTATAATTAGATACGAGGCATGCTCTGTGAAAAGAGGGTTTATTGCATCGCCGTGATGTTATATACAAAGCAAGTCATCACATAATTATAGATCCATAAAATCCATTTTGTTCAACAAGCGACCTAACCATGAGATAGAATGGTCCATTGACGTGCAGAAAGTTGACCAATAGCAAAAGGCTTCGACCCAGGCCAGCCTGCGCGGACTGCACAGGGTGACCTTTGTCGATGTTTATTGCAGATACATTACACTACCTTTTCACTGAGCATGGCACATATTTATCTGTCAAGTTTTTCTCTCTGTATTTGTAGTGTTCTGTCCACAAGAATTAAAAAGCATCAGTGAGAAAGGTATCCGAATTGTGACCGGGGTCGACCAAGGGACCGTGATGAGAGATCCTTATTCGGACAAATTCTGGGTCACCTATGGCTACAATAACGTAGACGAGGTGATTGAATATAACTCTATTAGAGGTAAGACATTTACTGGCACTTTCAAGAACCTATTTGTCACCGATACGAATCCATGTCGACAGCAACTGTACCTGGTTGATTGGTAACTTCTTTTTGGGGGTATGGCATTGTCTCGACAATTATAACTGGGCGTGGTTGATATGTATAAATCCATCGAGGGTGTGACATTACTTGGAAACATGAACCTTCCTCCCTTGCATCAGACCGATATCAATCCTTGGCAACTACAAATGTACCTGGTTGATTAGTTAAACTCCACTTTTAGGGTAAGGCATTGCCTTGACAATAGCAATTTGACGTGATTAATTGGTATAACTCCATCAAAGGTAAGTTATTGCCTGGAAACAAGATTATTTTCGTCTGTGCACCATACCGATACCGAACCCTGGCAAATAACTATTCGACGTGATTGATTGGTATAACTCTATCAGAGGTAAGACATTGCTTGGAGACTTAAACCTTTTCTCCTTTGGACCAAACCGATATCAATCCTTTGCAATAACAACTGTTGTATAACCCCATCAAAGGTAAGGCATTGCTTAAAAAGTTGAACGTCTCCTTCTTTTCACCAAACTGATACCGATCGTTTGCAATACAAAATACCGTATGTGGTTGATTTGTAAAACACCAAAAGAAGTTAGACATTACTTTGAAACTTGAACATTCTCTTTTTGGTACCAGACCGATGCCAATCATTGGCAATAATAACTGGACGAGATTGATTGGTATAATTCCATTTTATGACAAAGCATAGCTTTAAAATTTAGAAGTTTTCTCCTTTGCACCAGTCCAGCATCAATACTTGTCAACAACAACTGTACGAATTTGGTTGCTATCAACTTCTTCAGAGGTAAGACAGCATCAGAACTTTGAGCTCTTTGACAATAGACCAATACCAATCTTTGGCAACAACAACTGGCAGAGGTTTATCGGGTACAAAACGTCATAAGAGGTAAGACATTGCTTGGAAAACAGAGCTTTGTCTTTTTTTGCACATGACAAGATGTAGTGTTTTGCAACACCAATTGGACGAAGCTTAATGGTATGACTACATTTTGAAGGTAAAATATTGCTAGGAGCTTTGTTGTTGTTGTTGTTGTAGACCAACACCTTTCTTTTGGTTAAGTTCGGGGTCATTTATGGGTACAAGTTACAACAACGTTCATGGTCACTTTTCTTTTGAAAATATCCTGTCCATTCTTGTTTGAATTTTATCTTTTATTCTTAAAATTGACCAAGTATTGGTAACGTAATTACCAAGTATTGGTAAATGCTCAAAAGATTCTACAAGCAATTTATTGATCTTTCAGGTTTGAAGCTTCAGTTCACAGACAAAAAGTACGATTTACCATTTTCGTGTGTTGGCACTGGGCATGCAATCTACAAAAAGGTGTTTTACTGCCAGAAAATATTCACAAATAAGATCGTCAAATACAGCCTCTCAGAACGTCGATGGTTGGGTGAGAGGGCATTAGACCACGTCGGAGTTTTAAACACATTTCCTTATCAGTCCAAACGTTACAGTGACCTTGACTTTGCTGTTGATGAAGTCGGTTTATGGCTGATATATGCCACAAACACATCGCAAGGCAACATTCTTATAAGTAAGATTAACGACCAGGACGATAATATGGAGTTTGAGAACACGTGGGTCACAGATATACCGAAGACAGACATTGGTAACGCTTTTATCATATGCGGTGTTCTCTACGCCACCGATTCTTTCGACACCACACCAACTTATATTAAGTACATATACGATACGAATAAAGCTGAGGGTAGAGTTCTGCCCCCTGACGAACTACCTTTTGTAAATTCCGTGACCGGAGATTTATCCAGAATTTTCTCCCTAGATTACAGCCCCGGTGATGTAGCTCTTTTCTCTTGGAATATTGGGCGAATTGAGATATTTCCAGTATCATTTTTAAATAAAAATGAACCCTAAATTTTCACCAAACGACATATTTTGGACTCGTCCATAATAAAAGCAATTGCAGATCACAAATTAAATATGACATTGAGATATGATTATCTTTAAAATTGCAGAAAGCATTGTGTGAAAAAGTGGAAATGTTGATAAATGGCATTTTCCATATTTACCTGAAATGCTTTGAAAGGTACTCTTGCATAGGTTCGTTTGGTATTTAAAGTGCTGGTGTTAACAAATGGTAGACATGTATTTATTTGAATTATGAAGGAATGAATCCTATGGATTTGAGGTTAATATTTTGGTATAGTAGTTTATTATGATATAGGCATATGCAGGGACAATGGCAAATTACAGTTGAGTTATCAAAAATGCAGAATGTATGTAGCATTACATAGATAGAATTGTTGGTAAATGGATAGCACAAGAACTGCGTCAAAAACACAACCCATAAGTGAGGAAAATGAAACACGTGTATCTGATCACAAAAACATATCATCACATACTTCACATATATGCAATATATACATGTATATATAGATGCGAGAGCATTGAGTTGGTCCATGTAGATAAGTCCCAGTATATTTACAGCTACGGTCTGCGTATGTGTTAAGATTTGATGTTATCAAGACATAATCGTCTTATTCCTTGACAGTAAATGGTCAGACTGTCATCACCACTCTTACAGAAAATTGGTTGTGTGAATTTGATTAACAGTGGCACAGTCGGAAACAGACATATAATCACGTGACTGGAGAATATATCATTGTCTGTTTTACACGACAGGTCAACATTTACTATCGCAGAGAGCAGAGAGAATTGAGAATTTTTTAAGATGTTAAAATAACCATACATTTGATGTTCTGTCTTTCAATGAAGCATACAATTTCTATACCATCTCCAAAGAAGGCCAATTGTAAATGGCTGTTCAGTTTGGATGTTTGCTTTAAGTGAAATCTTGACAAAAAATAAGTAACATACTCAAATATTTCGGAAAGAGTACTCTGTTTTAACCCTTTACCAAACAATCCCTGATTTTAACGATCCAGGGAAAGGGGCCTTTTGAAAACATTGTGGGAAAAGGAGAAAATGCTGGTACCAGCATTTTCTCCTTTTCCCACAATGTTTTCTACTCTTTCAGAGACAAATTTCATCGTATGACTAAAATTGTATTTGTCGTCTGCAAATGCTTTCAATTTGGACAGGTCTATAATTTTGCTGTTTGGTAAAGAGTTAAGGAATACCGGTATACCGATATTTAAAAGATTGTAGGACAAAGATGTACAGATGAGTTGCAGTCTCGATCAACACTGGTCACAAAGGTTGGTGTGGGCTGCCTTGAGTTGAAAGAAAGAAAGGGAAAAAAACGGGACCCATATTTCTTCAATGAAGCAGGGTAGTAGAACTTTGCGGGTGCGTCTGACAAAAATTTGGCCTTACCTGTAACTTTTCAAGAAAACCTTATCGTCTGAGGTCCTTAATATAAAAGGGTACAAGCCATAAAAAGTTACTACCCTATGCAAGTGGCATACAGTTTTGCATACTGTTATATGAATTTTAGTTCATTTGTTTATAACTAATGTCTTAGCACTAATATATATAATGTTATTAAGAGGATTTGTGTCTAATGTGTTACAGTAAAATAATTGTTGAGTTGTTGAAGACTTTTTTTTTCATAGGCTGTATAAATGATCATGCGATTTTTTTTATGTACATATACTACATTTTGAGGCGGATATTTTTAGCCATGCTCTGGCAAAAGCGGGTTTAATACATCTCCGCGATACATTATACCTGGCAAGTCATCTTATGATTATGGATCCATAATTTAATCAATCCATTAAGTCTCACAACACAACTGACTGTATCATGTGGTAGAATTCTTCTTTGACATGCATTAAACTTACAAGTAGCAAAAATGTTCGACCTAGGTCAGCCTGCCTGCAGGCCGACCTAGGTCGATACTGTTGCAGATGCATTAAACCCCTTTTTCACAGAGCATGGCTCATACATAAATTTTATGAATGGGCCTTTGGCCAAAACTTGGTATTAAATTATGAAGACGTTCAACAATGTGAGTGTGTTTTTTTTTATTACACGCATAAATATTTTTCGAGGCCTAAACCCTAAGAGTCCTGAACCCAGCTTAAGTTGCTTTTGCAGACACATTAGGTCAAGATCAGACTGCAAAGAACATGCAGTCTGATCTTGAATCTACACTGTTTTCTACTTTATATAATGTCCTTGCCAAGACTGTCAGAACAAGCTCAAAATAATAACATTACACTAATTCCCCAAATGAAAAAGGATCATTTAATCAATTAAGGGTTCCATGGGTTTTTCCACGATCATTCAATTATCAATTGCTATGGCTGTCTGCATACCTATATATCCATCGACTACCATTCAGCCTCAAGCAGCTTTACGACCAAAATGAGATTTGAACTTGTAACATGCATTGACCATGTCACGTGCTGACTGAGATAGCATTACGGAGCTCGTAGGACATCTTACACACAGAAAAGCGATGCTTAACCCCTGCTTAAGTTGCACAGTCAATTATTGAAATACATGCCGTTTTAACAGCTTAGGTCATATCACGGCGGTCAGCGAACCTACGCATGCGTTACCTGGCTTTATCACACCAGTACTGACATAACTTTCTTTCCAAGCCACTGACTACTTTTCTCACATGCATTAGAGGTGAGAGGCAAAAAATCGCCTGAATGAAGGTTTGCCTCAACCGGGTATCGAACTCGCAACCATCAGGTCACGAGTCAGATACGTTAGCCACTGAGCCACCCGGCCGAGCCTTCTTTCGTTAAGTTTTATCGCACTTAATGGTGGTTGTATGCTCGAAGCCAGATACAAAGAAGCGGAGATTGTAGATCAAGATCGTATGATCTGAACATATGTGCAGGCTGATCTTGATCTTCTCTCTCCGCAATATACATCCATGTGCACATACAGTGGAGGGTTTAAGGCCATCAGATGCAAAGATATAATGAGGCCGTCCTTTTCCTATAGGCATCTTCCTTGAACCGAGCTATTGCTAAACATCTGCATCCGACAGCTTTATGAAAATTAGTAAATTGCTCAAAATGTCTGTCTAAAATCAAATTATTATTGCTTACTCACATATCTGATTTTGTATGTTGGGTATTAACCCTTTACCACACAATCCCTACTTTTAATGACCCCGAGGAAAAAGCTTTTGAAAACATTGCGGAAAAAGAGCATTTTCTCCTTTTCCCACAATGTTTTTTACCTTATGAAAGACAAATTTCACGTTTTGAGTCGCATTCAATTTGTCGACTGCAAGTTCTTTCAATTTGGACAAGGCTAAAATTTTGTCGTCTGATAAAGAGTTCAACGTACCTTTGTACAGTATTTCAGATATACAATGGCGGACAGTGTACTTATCCTTACGTTCATGGAGTTTCTATAACCTAATCTTTGTACCACCGAGCTTCCTTGGCCTGACAAAAGTTTTGAGGGAAACAGTCTATCAAAATGGGATATTCAAAGCTGATTTATATCAATAAATTTATGTTTGGGTCTGAAAAAGTGAAAAATAGCTCAGTTTCTATCGTTTGACATGTTTATCTCATGTTTATTTCACAATCTGTATACAAATGCACATAATTTTTAATACTGTTATAAACAAAATATATATCTCACTAGACATTTCAAGGCATTTGGTTTTAACGATGCTTTATAAACCTTTAAATAAAATACATTCATTACCTCAAAAAATACTTGAACACATTACAAAACAAAACGTTTTAACAACAAATCATGATTCCCATAAGTAGATTTCATTAATATGACAAGTTGAAAATATATGTGTGGCACAATGCAAATCTTCATTCACCAACCAACCAAAACTTAATTCTAAATCTTAACCCTTATGCTTCTAAGCGCGACTCAAGGACCTCTTGCGGACAGTGTAGATCAAGATCAGACTGCACAGAACGTGCAGTCTGATCTTGGATCTACACTGTCCGACGAGGAGATATCTTTTCTAAAACAAAATGCCTCTGAAATTGCAAAATTTGGCATTTTTACTAGCAGTTTGAAAGTTTCATTTCATTTATTCAGCATGATAAGGGTTGATTCCAAGACAATTAATCTACATGGTTATGACATATCTATACATTTAATAGGATGAATTGTCCCGGATTTTAGAATTATTCAAAATTTGAACAGAGATCATAATGATCACTGGATATGACCACGAGTATTCAGTTCACAGTCCAACCTTATCTTTATTAACTCTTTAGGTCCTAATGAAGTAAAATGTCTTCTATCCAAGGACTGAAAATGCATTTGAGCCTTGCTCTGTGAAAATGTTATTAATGCATCTACGTCATGCATTAATAAAAAAGCAAATCATCATACAATTATGGATCCATAAAATCCTTTCAGTTTACCAAACCACTGAATCGGAGTTAGAATCGTCCTTGGACATGCAGATTTACACATAGCAGAAAATGTCAACTCCTGTCATCCAATGCTGACTGCGAAGGCTGACATGCGTGGATATTCTTTGCAGATGCATTAAACCCCTTTTTCACAGAGCATGGCCCATTTCCATTTGAAGAGATTCTTTTGACATGCTTTAGGGTCAAGAACCAGACAGGTATATCTAAGATCAAACTGCAATTTTTTTTTTTTTGTCTGCTTTTGATCTATGCCAGTAACAATGTAATTATATTTTCACCAGTGGCAGTGGAAGATTTTAACTTTTAAGTACCAAACATATATTCTGGACCTTTTCCTACAGCTGAAAACACAGTCCACTCACACTTAAGAGAATATTAGATCAAGAGCATTCAATCAAATGTTCACAAGCAGACCAAACCATTGGTCAACAATTGATTCATTGTCCATGAGCCATGCATGTGTCCATGATAATATTACATCATCATTATTTGATTGAAATCCATAAACTGACCCTTTCTTTATAACAATAACCTAAAGCTTGTGATCATCGACTCAATGCCCATGTGCGGTCCAATAATTGATTACAATACTACATAATCTCCATCATTTAATTCAGTGCCCATGATGTAAAATTCTCGGTTCATTGTAACATTGTGTTGTTCTCATCATTTGATTTAATGTCCATGTATTGACCCTCGGTTCATCATAACATCTGGGTCTAGTTTCACCAACCATTCTCAGCAACATTCTTAGTCTACTTATAAATTTAGAAAGGAACACAACTTCTGATTGGCTAAACCGAATGGTTTAGCCAATCAGAAGCTGTGTTACTATGAAATATAGAAAATTTTTTAGAATAAGTCTAAGAATGTTCTAAATAATGGTTAATGAATACAGACCCAAGTTGTCGTCATTGACACAATGACCATGTGCTGACCCTTATGCTATCATAACATGAGGTTGTCATCATCGGTTGACTCAATGTCCATGTTTCCATCTTCCTCCATACTTTCTGGTAAACTGTTTGGCAAGCTGTAAAAGAAAAATACATAAAAATATCATTCTAAACAATATTTAACAGTAATACATGTAGTAACTGAAACAGTGATAAAAGTACAATTAATAAAGGTCTTACCCAAACTTTTTTTTTTGAAATAAGAAAAGGTATCAATTAAAACACTGTTTCCCATTTCTTTCACCATCATCCTTTATCAAAAGAGAAAAATGTAACTCATCTAAACTATATTATGTACCAACATTGCTAGAAAAGTAAAAATTATTTCATTATTCAGAATATAATGATCCTTTTTGTAATACATATATTGGTAAATTCCGACTTAAATTTGATAACAAGACTTGAAAAGATTGCTCTATAGCTTGGGTGATATAAACAAAACAACTCATGCACACAATGCCAAAGTTTTTCCACAAATAGAGATTCCTTCCAGAATTTGACTCATTCAAGGATCCTCAACCAGGGATCATTCATGTCAAATATTTATGAATTCTAAATCAATTGTTTGAATGATAAGGGTTAAATTACTCACAGGTCAAAGGACTGAATCTGATCGATCCTTCTACTATCTTCCTTTAACTCATTTGTCATGTTGTCTGCCTCTGCTATCTGACTAGACTGTGTGGTTGATTCAATGAAGTCTTTAATTGCTCCACCAGGGGGTGTCCATAACACCAGCTCCATGTGGGGATTAGATCTGCAAAAACATTTGAGCAATGCTCTGTGAAAAGGGGGCTAAATACATCTCCATAAAGTATCGACCGAAGTCAGCCTCTGCAGTTTGGGCAGGCTGACCTGGGTCAAAACTTTTTTGCATTGGTCAAAATTCTACATGTCCAAGGACCATTCTACCTCATGATACAGTCGATGTTAGACAAAATGAATTTTATGGATCCATAATTATGTAATGACTTGATTGGTATAATCCATCATGGAGATTGATTAAACCCACCAGAGTGCGGCCCATTTATGACGAGAACTCAAGCTACAAGTATAGGATTATCAACTAATTGTACTTTTGTGGAAAAATTAAATTCCAAAGTACATATGGTTTTAGGCTGGATTTCTACAAGTGGCTCAAGCTTTTGCAGACATAGAAGATCAAGATCAAACTGAATGACAGAAGCAGTATGATCTGGGATCAATGCTCAGGGCCTGTATTCACTGTACATTCCTAGTAGCATTCTTTATCTAATTCACAAGACTTTTCTGAACTTCAACGTATTAAACACAATTTCTAATAACCACAGCTAAACCAAATGGTTTAGCCAATCAGATCCTGTGTTACCTTTTTAATTCAAGAATACCAATTACGAATGGTTTGTGAATACAGGCCCTGATATGTTGTGGTATACTTATAAATGAAATTGCAATCTTAGTCATGTATACAGTCAGTTAAAATTCTATCTGGCATTCTTCAAAAGTTCATTGTATCTTCGTTTTTTTTCGCCTTACCAAGCAGTCCCGAGTTTCAATGACCCTAAAGAAGAAGACTTTGAAAATAAAATTAGAAAAGGACAACGTTTCCTTGAATTTCAAATACACATTCTGTCATTTGAGCAACTAAGGAGTCAGCCCAATCATATTTTGCCTTTCCTCACACTGTCAGCAAAACATTTTCTTCTTTAGTTTTACACAGTCTGCTGAACAGATACAAATGATTCAAGTTGAGTAGTCCAAAAAATGCTTGCTATTACTCGAACAAATTGACCTGAAATTGATCTTTATGCAAAGAATAATTAGAGAGTGAATATTTTTATCATTGGGTATCATCAGACGGTACGGAAATTCTATTAAAGGTAAATGTCGGATTTGACCCTTACAGTGCCATAGTCATGCTGATGACATGGATCAAGATCAGACTCCACAAAAAGTGCATCTTAGATCAATGTCATCAGCCAGGTATCACCAATTTAAACCAACAAAATCATGTTTATTACAGGTACTAGAAGTATTCTTTAAAGACACGATAAATCTATTAGCCGCACAAACAGCTGAAAATCTTTCATAGTTCCGCATTCAGACGACAATAGCTGAAGCAAAGTTTGGACAGTAATTCAAGCGTGTTATATATGTTAATAGAGGTCAATCATTTCATGTCAAGTTGTTCGAGTATTACAATGATGTTTTCAAAAGCCATCTACCTGGGTCGTAAGATATAAACCTAAAATTGTGTTGTCTGCTTAAGAGTTAACCCTTTACCACATAATCCCAATTTTTAACAACCGAAACAAAGAAGACTTTGGAAAACATTGTGAGAAAAGGAGAAAAATGCTGGTCACCTGCATTTTCTCCTTTTCAACAATGTTTGCTACCCTATCAAAGACAAATTTTGTCATTATATCAACGTTCATTTTTTTGTCTGCAAATGCTTCTAATTTGAATAAGGCTAAAATTTTGTCATCTGGTATTGAGTAAAGTGACTTGCTACAACTTCTGAAAACTTGTAATAAGCAATTTCTCTTTTCCCTACAATATTTTCCATTGGAATAAAAAATCCTATGTCCAATTTATTATATTTCTAGTTAGTGCCATTTACACTCGACGATATGTCAAACTATCACTTATATGGTAAAATTTTAGCCAAAAATCTTACATTTTATCCAAAATGTCTTGAGGGATCACTGGTTCCGACTTCACCATTTTGGCAATATCATCTACAATATGTAACCTGGGTTTAGACAGGTCACCAGCACAACTTGTGTCTTCTTCTTCATCACTCAATGTGAGTCTGAAATAAAGATTAACCCCTAGAGTGCTGAATTATTAAAATGGACCTTTTAAATAAGGACAAACATCAGAAATATTGACATTTCAGGGTTCTTTTTTCCAGAATACTAGTATGTAACAAAGTACCAGACAAAGTAGATCCAAGATCTGACTGTATGTTCTGTGCAGTCTGATCTTGATCTACACTGTCTGCAAAAACAACTTAAGTTACTTCCAGCACTTTATGGGTTAAGTTCCATGCATAGTATACCGTATCATAAAATGCAAAGCTTATCAGGTAGGAATTCTAAGCTATACTCGTGTGAAATTGTTATTTCACTTTGTACCTCACAGCAAATTTGTTCACAAGTCAAAACTGAAAGCCTTTGCAGACAAAATATAAAATGTGGCTCATATGACAGTATTTGTAATGGAAAGGGCAGAAAACATTGTGGGGAAAAGAGAAAATGCACCAGCATTTTCTCCTTTTCCCACAGTGTTTTTCAAAGCCTTTAAGTCAAGGTCAGTAAAACTCGGGATTGAGTGATAAAGGGTTGTTTGAAAATAGGGTACAGATCCTGTGCAATAACCAATGATTCTGGTTCCAAAGCAATGACAAGCAAGGGCAAGACTTAAAATTCACATCTAACTGACATGGTTTTGCAAAGTCAGACATAATTTTCTTAAAATTGTCTGTTTTTATTTTTCAGTTTGTTGACAAGATCTCAATGTAAGCCACCAAACCATTTTCTTAACAATCCCTTGTTGTTAACCCTTTACCAAACAATCCCCTCTTTTAACAACCTTAAGAAAGAAGGCTTTTGAAAATGTTGTGGGAAAAGGAGAAAAAGCTTGTAACCAGCATTTTCTCCTTTCGCCACAGTGTTTCTACCCTTCCCAACACAAATTTCAATTTTTGAGACAGGTTTATTTTGTCATCTGCATATGCTTTCAATTTGGACTAGTCTAAAATTTTGTTGTTTGGTAAAGAGTTGAAGTTGTTGTTTGTGCAGTGTGTTACTATCAACTGCACTACATGGCTCCATCCCTTGTTGTCAAAGGTTAAACTTTTTACCACACAATTACAAGTTTAACCCTTTACAACACAATCCTGAGTTTTAACGACCCTTCAAAAGAGACCATTTGAAAACATCGTGGGAAAAGGAGAAAATGCTGGTAACCAGCATTTTCTCCTTTTCCAACGATGTTTTCTTCCCTTTCACAGGCAAACTCCTTTATCTTAGCCACATGTAATTTGTTGTCTGCAAATCCTTTCAGTTTGGACAGGTCTAAGAAATCGTCGTTTGGTAAAGAGTTAAACGAGCCCTGCAAGAGAAGTCTTTTGAAAGCATTGTGGGAAAAACGAGAAAATCCTGGTTACCAGCATTTTCTCCTTTTCCCAAAATGTTTCCTTACTTTTCACAGTTAAATCCAGTGATTTGAGTCATATTTGTTACCTGCATATGCTTTTGATTTGGACAAGCCTAAAATTTTGTTGTCTATTAAAAGGTTAAACAAACACTTGTCTCCAGTGGCAGGTTCTGTTTGTATCCGTTGGTGGAAGCTTCATTCTTTACCAAACAACAAAATTTTAGACTTGAACAAATTGAAAGCATTTGCAGATAACAAATTAAATAGTAGAATATTTCTTTGAAAGGATAGAAAACACTATGGGAAAAAGGAGAAAATGCTGGTTATTAGCATTTTCTAATTTTCCCACATTGTTTTTATAGTTGTTTTCCTCCGAGTCCTTAACATACAGCATTGGTTGGTATAAGCTTAACCTTTTACTACACAATCCTGAGTTTAACAACCCTGACAGAGAGGGATTTTGAAAACATTGTCAGAAAAGGAGAAAATGCTGGTAATAAGCATTTCTTCCTTTTTACAACAATGTTTCCTACTCTTTTACAGACACATTGCATTACTTCAGCCATTGATTATTTGTCGTCTCCAATTGCTTTCAATTTGGACCAGACTAAGATTTTGTCGTTCGGTAAAGAGCCAAGATAGATTTCCCTGTAGGATGGTCCTCACTCGTACTGCGGTACATAACTTTGCCGAAAATTTACTACAAGAGCGAGAACTCACATGTATTATTTTCAAATACTACGATAAACTGTTGCATAAACTGTTGCATGTAAAGTTACAATAATTGTGGCTTTCAAAGTTTCAGTCATGTTTTTCAGACAGAAATATCTAGGCCAAGCTACCATGTTGATAACAGGTGCTCCAAAGGGAGTCCACTACAGTACCACGTTATCTCCTGTAATTTGGAAAATCGTGAAAAAAATTAATTTTTTTAAGAAAATGATTTAAGCACTGTAGTTTTTGTTTCCGTCGAGGGCTATGTCGTCACAGCAGATGACCTTCACTGCAATACAAGACACTTCTGCTTTCGATCTGATAGAGTAAACTGGATAGGTGGCACTACGTATGCAAATTAGGTATTTTTCGGATTACAGCGGTATCATCGATGACACCGTACCAGCGAGGACGACTACACTTACATATAAGAGCTACATACCTGTCTTCCAAGTCTTGAAACTTTTGCCAGTGTTGTGCAGTTTGACTTTGTAAAGCACCAGTCTGGGACCTCAATGAACCTACTAGAAAACGAAAAAACAAAAACAGTAAGTCAATTCATCTACTGTTTTTTTTTAATAGTTCCAGAATCTCCAATTTACTTTGATTATGACTTAGCAGGTCATGAAAGCATAATGAAGGTCTCCTGAAAATCTCTTTTTCAACATTAGAAAACAATGTGGCAAGAACTACAGGCATTATTGAACCTCATTAATCCATTACCAAAGATTCAATTAATCCATTACAAAATGATCTTGCCCTTTAATGACTCTGATGAAGACTGCTTTTGAAATCATGAGCATTTTCTCATTTTTCCACAGTGTTTTATCAACCCATTCAAGGACAAAACCATCATCTGAACCACAGTTATTTTTTGTCAGCAAATACTTTTAATATTTAACAGTCTTCAATTTTACGGTCATGTTACAAATCTGTTGCCACAGAGATTAAAAGGCTTGTATAGGACTTATTGTGAGACATGAATTTGACGAAAAGAATGGGTGTAAAACATTACTGGAAAAGGAGAAAATGCTGGCTACCAGCATTCTCTTCTTTACCCTATATTTTTCAACAGCCTTTTTCCTCAGGGTTGTTTAAACACAATTTGATAAGGAGTTAAGTTCTTACATATACATACATGTACTTAAAGCAATACTGCACTTAAACATACATCTATACTCGTTTTAAGCCAATTTTTAACCCATTTCATCCTTATTTTGTGAAACTATGATCATTCTTGTATTTTCATGGCAAATGTTACCCCTGACGGCTGCTAGGTTGCACAGATTGCGACAGATAGAAAATGTATTTCATGTTTTGGCCTCCAATGCAATTGCTGTATTTGTTTTCTGATTCAAATGAGAAAAAATCCCTTGAGTTTTTCTAACCCTTACACCATATATATTGGTGAATTATCTGTTTACACAGCTGTGCCATTCTACACAGTTTCAAGTCTTAACAGGGTTTTTTCTCTCCAGCTGTAAGGATGTATCTTTAACCCAATACTGCACATGCATGCCACTTCTAGACTTTTCAAAATCTAGTAAGAGGATACCATGGGGAAATATGTAGAGTTAAACCAAATGGTTTCCTAGACTCATATTGAAATCACTGAGGAAAATGGAGTATTTGCTTGTCACAAGAAAAATTAACCGCTGCGTGGACATAAAACAGTCAAACTTACACAATTATGTTTTCAGTGTGAATTTTAAACATTCCAAAACTTTACTAAACGATCCCAAGTTTCAATCACCTCTAGGAAAAAACTTTTGAAAACATTGTGGTAAAAGGAGAAAATACTTGTCACTAGCATTTTCTTCTCTCCTCACAATGTTTTCTACCCTTTGATCAACAAACAAATATTTTAGACAAATAAATCAAATTTGCCGTTTACAGATCCCTTCAATTAGGACCGGTCCTAGTTGTCCCTTCATTTAGAGTTAATAATTTACCTTTTGGAGGTATCGAGGCAGCATTTTCAATCTGTAAACCCTGCATGTGTTTAGAAATCATATCTTCTGTAAGGTGAATTTTACTTGTAAATGGAGGCTTGCTGTAAAGAGAAAAGGATGGCACAGTGAAATCTCCAATTTTCCTACAGATCCTAATGCAAAGTATTGGCTGCTCCTGGCACTGAGGAAAAAAAGTTTTTCTTTTTTTACAGAAAAAATAATCTATGTATGTCTATCGAAGATTTAACAAAATTCATAGCATGTAAACAAATACTATGGAATTTCAAGTCATTCAGATTTTTAAATATCAAATAGAACTAACTATTCAAACCAATGTCATGCTTTCTAAGATACTGAAGAATACACATTGCCACATTTTTTCCCCTCACTATCTTTTGATTGCTTCCATAATCATGTACATAACATCTTCAATAAAAAGACAGGAGGTTTTTGTTTTCCTTTTTGAATCTGAAGAAAAATGCCTTATCTTAATACATGTACAACAGTTACTCCTTTTTCCACCAACTGGTCAAAACAATCAACTGCAGCAACATGAAAAAGCTGTATCCGATCTTTAACAAGTTAAATTTAATCCTAAAAATGGTTGCCACCATTATCATGTCAAAGACAACTTCCATCCTTTGAGCCTCACTTAATTTGTTGTCTATAATTGCTTTCAATATAGAACAGTTCAAAATATTGTTTTCTGGGAAAGATTTAACACTTTATCAGACAAAAAAAATTTAAAATTGTCCAAATAGAAGACAATTGCAGATAACAATTCCAATATTGCTCAAATGATAAGAGTTGTCTCTTAAAGTTTCAAAAACATTGCAACAAAAGAAGATCATGCTGGTTACCAGCATTTTCTCTTTTACCCACAATGTTTTCAAAAGCCCTTTCCATCTTGGTCCTTAAAACTTGGCATTGTGTGGTAAAGTATTCATGAAATCATTACCTGAGTGTATCAGGAGCTTGTCTTTTCAATCGTCTAGGGGGATGGCTGCAGGACGGAACTGGACTTATTCTGAAGGAAAAGTAAAAGTCATTGATAAAAATGTATCAGTAGACAGAAAAACAAACAGTAGACAGTAAAACCTTAGAAAAGCAACAAATTTGACAACATTGCCATTTTTTCAAAACATTGGCAAATTTGAACAACTGTGTTTAGCAGTACAAACCAATTCAACATACAAAATTTCAAAGGTCTTGCCCTATCCCAAACTACATTATAAGAGGCCATAGTTGTTGACAGTAGGGTAGGGTAGGGTAGGGTGGGGTGGGGTGGGGTAGGGTAGGGTGGGTAGGGAAAGAGGGTGGATGGTGTGGTAGGTATGTATGTAGGTAGTTAGGTAGGGAAGGGAAGCTGGGTGGGTAGGACAGGGAAGGACAGCTGTGTGGGTGGGTGGGTAGGTAGGATAGGGAAGATGGGTAGGTAAGTAGGTAGGTAGGTAGGTACATGTAGGTAGGTTGGTGGGTATGTAGGTAGTCAGGTAGGTAGGTAGGTAGGCAGGTAGGTCGGTTGCTTGATTGATTGACTGATTGGTCTGTAAGTCTGTTGATTAAATGATTGACTGATGCCACTCTCTACTATGGAGATCATTTGAACAACTTTGACTAACAATTATTAATTGCAACATGCTAAATATCAACACTGTAGGCTTAATAATCCCAGAAAAGAAGGTTCTTATAATTTATAACAAGGCAAGAGTATTTTGACTAAGCGTCAAAATTTTTATCATCTTATCACTATTTAGGAAATATCTGATGATGCTACATGCCAAATGCACATCTTACAGTTTCAGGCAAGAACATTTTCAATTTTTTTTTTTCTTTAAGGAAACTTTGTGATATTTGTTACCCTTGGGAAAATTTATTCTTAACCCAGTGGACACAATTAACTTTAACATAAAGACTATTGGGTATTGCTACAAACCAATTATAAAATAAACAAAGTTAACATCCCCTTACCTTTGTGGAACTGAACACACAGGTAATGTCTGATTGGTAAAAGTGACATTAGACATTGATGAACTACCCCCTGAAATATGGAAAAGAGTTAAAGGTACAATGTGAGTGTTCTCTTCTGGTACTGAAATACCACTCACACAGTAAGACATTAATTATCAAAGAACTTTTTCTTGTCAAAAAGAGAAAATCAAAATTTTGTCTTAACTTTTAATTTCAATATTTCAGTTTGTTTCAAATTTTCATCCAGTAAATGTTTACCAACCAAAAAATTATAGACATTTCCAAATTGAAAAAATTTGCAGAAGACACAGTCAGTGTAGCTCAAACGATTATTTTTGTGTTTGAAAATATTAGAAAACATTGTGGGGAAAAGGACAAAATGCTATTTACCACCATTTTCTCCTTTTCCCCACAGCTTTTTCAAAAGCACTTTTCCTCAGAGCTGTTCAAACTCAGGATAGTGTGGGAAAGGGTTACGTACACATTGATCAAAATCCGCAATCCACTAGCTTCTCTAAGCTATATGCTTTTCAGATTTGTATGTAATGTACAAGAAACCATAACCCTTTCTCACCAACAAAACTGTTGATTCTTCAAAGTTGAAAGTAATTGCAGAAAACAAATTTGAACAATTGAGCTGAATTTCTCTAATAAGGTAAAAAACAATCTGGAAAAGGGAGAAAATGCAAGTTAACAGTACTTTCTCCTTTTTGCATGTTTTCAGAAGTCTCTTTCTTAGGTTCATTAAAACTCAGAATTTTCTGGCAAAAGATACAGGATAAACATATTTCAATGTTATGAAAATCAACCCATAAAAACATGTACAACTACATATATAATGTACTGCCTTTAATTTCGGGTAAGCATTACAGATCAGATATTTTAGAGCAAAAAAAGCATTGGAAATAAGAAATACATGTATACAATTCATCATACAGAGTCAGAATGTCCTATCACATGTACGTAATTGATAGACTAATTTATTTGATTGTGTATTAACTCTTTACCACACAATCCCGATTTTTAACAACCCTAAGAAAAAAAGCCTTTGAAAACGTTGTGGGAAAAGGAGAAAATGCTGGTAACCAGCATTTTCTCGTTTTCTCACAATGTTTCCTACCTTTCTAAAGACAAATTTCAAGAGTTGCATCTATTTTGTTGTCTGCAAATGCTTTCAGTTTAGACTAGTATAAAATTTTGTGGTTTGGTAAAGAGTTAAGCCACTTTTAACATTATTTCAGTCATATCACAGCTACAGCTCACTCTTTCATGTATGTCTGGTTTCACCATTACTAGACTGTGGTTCTGAATTGCCCAAAGACATCCCCACAAAAAGCCCAGTAGGGGCTCCGACCTGAGACCTCTAGGCCACAAGTCCCACATTTTACCACTGAGGGAGGCATGCATGAGCCCCCTACTGCTGAATACAAATAACTTTGAGTGGCCCAACAGCTGAAAGCTTTTGAAAATATTATGAGAAAAGGAGCTACTGCTAGTGCCAAATATATCCATGCTGTTGAAAAACTATAATGTCCATCAACTTTTTTTAGTTTCTAATGACAAGCTGCTTTGAGAGTCAAAAAAAGGGCTTACCAGTAAACTTTAAGATATCTCTCTCACATACAGCCTGATTACAAGCAGACCAGGGTATTCGTTGAGGCACAGTATGCTGCCATTGTAAGCATGAAGTTGGGGCAAACGCTTGTGGCATTGTTCTTGCTTGTGTAAAACGATTAATTGTTGTTGATGTGATTGCCGGTGAATTAAAAGATAACTGAGTCGGTGAAGTGAAGGTGAAGTTTCCACCCCCTACAGTCAAATTATTTGACACTTGAGGATTCATAAAATGTGATACTGCGCCTACACTGTTTACATATCCAGATCCTTGTATGCTGTTGATATCAACAGTGTTTAAAACACTTTCACCACATTCATTGACACAACCTTGATGCCGAGTAAAGTTTTCTGGACTCTGCAGTCTTGGTAAATCTCCACTGAAAGTCCCCGGTGACCCAGTCAGATAGTTGTTGTTGGTATATTCTGGAGCCATGGCATAAGGTGTTTGTTGTCTAACACCATTCAATGAATTCATAGTTTCCATTATCGAACGTCTTTGTCACTCCATGTAGATCTGGCACAAAGAAAAATAACAAATAAAATGTACAATGATTAATCCTTCTTCAAAATCACATATCATATAGAATGTAAAGGTTACAGATTTTTCTATATAGAGAAATTTCTAGCAAAAACGTCACAAAATATTCTGCTAAAACAGGCTGGTTTACCTGCTAAAGAATATGGGTAATCTGTCCAACAGCACATAGGCATACTGCAGTCTACATAATCATACTTCCGGAAAACTGCCACTGTTTACAAGTCTAAAATTAGTAACAAACTATACTGGGAAACCCCTTCAGAAACTAAAACGTCTTGAGGCTACGATATTCAAGCTTATCGCTAATGTAAGCCTTATCTAATTATAAAGTAGATCTAGAATGATTTTTAGCAAAATTTTTTTGTATTCAATTCATGCGAAAAAACAAAGTAAAGATCTAAATCTGTCACGTGCATGCTATCCAGCCGACTGCAAATTGGCAGAGCTAAAACATCATAACTGACACCCCTTCCACCTGAAATTCTAGTAAAACATGATTTACCTGTTATCGATCTCTAAATACCCTCATGATGAGGTATCTGTTTCTAAATTAATTCATAATTATGCTGTTGAGAAATCCTTTTGTCCGAGTACAAGTAACGACAACTCGTGTAAGAATACGCTGTTTACTTTTTAAAGTGGTGCAGTACTATACTTCTTTTGCGGATCTTATATGCCGGAAGAGAGGGATTTTAATCATAGGAAAGTCGTTGATGCAGGATGTGGACAGCCTAGACCAGCACCATCAATAACTTTTGTTGTTATGGAATAAAGTCCAAACGCTAAATCCCTTTACCGATGGTTAAATTAAATGAAAATTTCCAGCGAATACTAAAACCGGAAGTTCTACTACAACTCATTTTGTCGGAAACCGTGACGAGTTAATTCGATCTGTGCAATCTGCTCTTGATCGACACTTCGGGCAAAAGACGCGTTGAATTGAGTTAAGCAGTCAAAGACCGGTAGATTCTTTACCAAAAGACAAAATCATGTTTTAGCCGTCTCCAAATTGAAATCATATGCATACGACAAATTAAATGTAACTCAAAGCAAGAAAGTTGTCTGGAAATTATTGTGAGAAAGTAAGAAAATTCTGGTTACCATCATTTTCTCAATTTCACATGATGCGTTTAAACGCCTTCTTCCTAAAAGTCGGAATTGTATGGGAAAGAACTTTATACAGGTTAGATTTAACCGAAAAAAACTGTACCTCCAAGAGAGTAGGCCCTATGTATGTTATTTGCGATTTTGTGACGGGGTTGAGAAAAATGCGGCACAATGTACATATTTGGTGCAGAAATAATTGAACCATGCTTTGTAAAAAAAAGTCCTCGCAGGCTGACCTGGGCCGAAACTTTTTGCGTTTGGTCAATTTTCTGCAAGTTAAAGGACCAGTGTACCTCGTGATGCAATACGAGGTTATTATGCAAAACGGATGTATGATGCTGTGATGACTTGCTTGGCATCATGCATCCGACGGTGATGCATTACGCCCCCGGGCTTTTGCCAGAGCATGGCTAATAAATGCTTGACATTGAAAACAGACAACAAATTCTAATTTTAGACTTTTTTTCTCGGATACTGGCCAACCAAAAAAATGCGTAAGCTTTAAATATTTCTGTGACTTTGTTAGTGATGCCACTAATGTCTGAATATGAACGTTCTGGCGCAATTTGAATGTTACAAGCGGCGTCTGACGTCATACAGCATTAATTTCTACCATCTATCAACCATACTTTGCCTTCGACAGCGTTACCATGCTACTGAGACAGTAATTTTAAGATAAGCCCTGGTCTGGTCAACATAGAATGACGACCCGACCTCAAGACACCAACATACGTCGATTGCATCGAAGATATCCATTCCGACTGGCTACTGTCAGTGCCAGTAGAAAAATCGGACACCCAGGATAAGATGTTCAATATTTTTAACAGTCTGATATAAAGGGCTTTAAATTGCTTCAAAATGGCAGAAAAAAAATCAAATTATTTCATTCCAGATACCTGATCCATGCACGTACAGACGATGTAGAATTAGCTAGAAAAGCGTTGCCTCAAACTAAAACAGGCCACATTCTGACTGACAGACATGAGGCAAGGCGCTTAAACTGGGCTCGTACTCACTTACGATGGAATCGCAGACAGTGGCGATCGGTTTTCTTTACTGATTTATTTAAATTTAACGTGCAAAACTGCGACGGTCGTACGCGAGTGTATCGTGAACGCAGCCATCGATGTTCAGAGAACGTGTCCATAAGTATTGGTAGTGACAGTGTGGCCAGCCCACATACCTCTAGTGGTAGAGCGTAAGACTGGTAAACATCAAGTCTTGGGTAAATTGAGGGTGTGAGTTCGAGCCCCACAACTGACCATCTGAAATTACTAAAAGTCTTTCGGATGAGACGTTGAACCGAAGCTCCGTGGGACGGTGCTTTAGACCGAGCGCGTTAAAGAACTAAACGTAACTTAAGAGGAGTTTCGTCCTGTATCTCGCACTATCTCCGTAACAAAACTAAAAGCCTTCAGAGGGCATCGCCCATATGACCAACCGGTTGCGACGATAAATAAACGGAAAATCAATCAATAGTTGCAGTGTTCACGTCTGGGCTGGTGTCACCCAGTTTAACAAAACTGACCCTGTTATCTTAAACGGAAACGTAAATGCTAGAAGCCACATTGAGAACGTTCTGCCCTTTTTACGTCAAAATTACAGGAGATGGAACTTAATCTACCAACATGACAATGCCCCAGCTCATACTCCTGGCCTCACTGTAAATTTTCTAGTAGCAAACAGAATTCCAGTGCCACACTAGCTGCCTTTTTTTCCCCAGACATGTCTCCGATTAAGCATGTCTGGGATGAGCTGTGTAGACAAATTTACGCTCGTCGTCAACCGCCGAGGAACGTAAATGAACTTAGTAATACTTTGATAGATGAACATAATAACATTCCTCTGCCAATGATAGCAAACATTGTGCTCTCCCTGAGGCGAAGATGCTCTGCATGTATAGCAGCAAAATGTAGAGCTCTACACTCGCTATCAATTGCAACTTTAACCCTTATCCAGCTAAACAAAACAAATGAAAATTTTTAAAGCCGATAGGAATAACCCAAATTTTCCTATTTCAAAGGTATTTTTAGCGGAAAAATATCTCCTTATCGGGCAGTGTAGATCCAAGATCAGACTGCACGTTCTGTGCAGTCTGATCTTGATCTACGATGTCCGCAAAAAGTCAGTGAGTCGCGCTTGGCAGCGTAAGGGTTAAAATAGACGGGTATTGCTCTGAGCTAATTGAGCGTATTTTATGAATTTTAATATTTGCTTTTTAAAAGTCCTTTGGTGTATCTGTTAAACATGGAACTGAGAACTGTAATTGTTTTCAGAAACCGTAGCTGCTCAGCGACTTAAATCAGTAACGCATTTGTGTGTAAAACAATACATTGCAAGTTCACGCGCTTACACAGATTTGTGTCTAATTCCCTTGCTTTCAAGGCATGCATTTAAGTCATGCTCTGTGAAAAGGGGGAAAAGAGTACTCCTTCAGGTTCGTCAACACTTGGAATTGTGTGGTTAAGAGTTATTGGTTAAAGAGGAGCAGTAGGCAGTTCGCGCAGGCTGACACGGATCAAAGCCTTTGCTATTTATAAATTTTCTGCTTGTCTAAGGACTATTCTATCTCATAATTCAGTTGTTTGTTAAACAAAATGGGTTTTATGAATGAATTATTACATGATTATGTCATGTATTTCTAGGTATTTTTGGGTCATGGAGTAGCCTGGGTCTAGGCAAGTCATGAAGATGTATTTAACCTCATCTTGCCAGAGTATTGTTCATTTATGTTAGGTTATATAACGGTGGCATTATATATGTATGTCAATAGACATGCATAGCTGTAATAAAATAATTTCATCGCCAAAAGCAATTAAAACTGCAATAAAAATTCTTATCAAACCTAGAGGCACTTTTTTTTTTCAATCTTCACACTCTTTAACCTATTGTGTAGGTTAGGCCTATAGGGGACTAAGTTTGTCAAAACACATATGCCTGTCACGGTTATTTCTAAGCAACTCTGTGTCCTCCCGGTTTGACAGTGTTGTTTTCTTTTTGAGTATATGCTCCTATTGAAATAATCTTGAACTTCCCGGTTAAAGCCCACTAGTACTGGCATTTTTTGAAGAGAAGATTCATCCTACCGGGGGTCGTATATAATAAAGTGTATAATTTACGATCCCTGATCCTGCAGACGACGTTATGCGATTGGTATCCCTGTTTACAACACTGAATATTGCCAAACGAGAAGTGGCTCCAAACGAGCAATTTATTCTGTGTTACATTATTTTCACATCTTTTCATATTTATTTTATTTTATTATTTATTTATTTTTATTTTATTATCATTACTCTTTTTTTTCCACCCCTCTTTCATATTTTGATCTAATAATAAATAATAAATTAAGCCATAGGCCTATAACGCGTTTTGAAGTTTGGTATAATAATAAGAATCTGAAAAGGCCCCTTTAAGAGGTATAATTGTTAATCGTAAAGTTTTTTTTTACTTAACTTTAACGTTCGATGATGAAGACAGTTTCAGCAACCGTTTTAAATTCAACTCGAATTCCAAATTCCAAGACAAGTTATCATATTTTTCAAGAACGTATCGACCGCTTTAACGTACTGTACGGTACGGTGTAGTATAACTCTTTGGTAACCGGTAGACTGACAACCGCTATTTTTATATTGGGGAAAACTCCGAGACATTCGATTGACAGATTGAAATTGAGGTCATGTGAACTTTGGGAATATTTGTGTAACTGGGTGAAAAACATAGTAACAATCATTTAATGGCGAATAGTACACTTGAAATTTGGCCCACGGGCCTTGCAGGTGCTAAACAGGGTATTCTCATTTCAACAGTGTCTTCAATTTTCTTTTGGATTGTAAGTTTGATCAGTGCAAGGTGCACACCTAAGGTAGCGGAGAAGCAAAAATGGAGGTTTAAGAACATCTCAGTCTCGATGTTGCATGCGATCATTAGCGGGTCTTGTTCACTGATTTGGTGAGTAGGCTTTAATTATTTGTCGGTACATGTCCACATGTTGAGAAATTGGATAATCACAGTGCAGTCGCGATATATTAGGTACAGAATTTTAGGTTGAAATTTTGCCTTCAGTTAAAAAAATCAGAACATTACACTCATTGCTGTTACTTTTCTGTCGTTTCAGCTTTATAGAAGAACCCCATATGATGGAAGACCTGATAAAAACACACACTACATTTGGACACACCTTAATATCCGTGTCTGTGGGTAAGATAATCTTATGTTTTGAAACTTACGTAATCTGCAGTGACCTGGAAATTGTCAATATGTATACACGTGATTCATGGTATCTTTGCTATAAATAGAACATGATCAGCTTTCCGTTTTCACATGGTTGATAATTAAAGGGAGCTTCACACTGATTTCAACAACATTTTATTTTTATCACAGGGACAGCTCACTCTTGTGTGCCCTAGGTTTACCAGTATTGGAGCATTGAAGTGTCTTGCCAAAAGGGCACTCCTATAAAAGATACAGTGTCAGGAATGAGGATGGGAGCTGGCAAAATATTATTCTTTTGAAAAATAATGAGGCATACCACCAGCTTCGTTTTGACACAGACTCAGGGATCTCCTTTGACCCGGGACCTCGGGTTTTGACGCTTGAAAATCTCTAGTGACCCCGATTTGACACTCGAAAAAATATCCTATATGTCAAATTGACGCACGCGAATTCTGGCTTTAGCGTCAACCATATAAGCCGTAGGCGGAGTTTCGCTTGAATGAAATATTCCGATTTCGACCAATAAGCGACGAGTATTTCTTATCAGTAACACGGTCGGTAGCCGATGGTGGAAAAGAGCCATACAACACGCACTTCGCCGATAAACACACATACATGACATACTTTTGTGTACATTTATAATTGAAACACACAAACATCAAATGATGGCGATTAATAAAAGAATGCCGGTCAGCTTTACAGAGATTTAGCGGTGGGATTTTAATTAGCAATTTGCCCCTTGTGATAATTGTCTCTTAATGAACGAATGATTTAAATTGCACTAGATGGCAGTTTGTTTTGCCGATACTTTGGTTGCGGCACAATTTTTAGCACTCGAAGGTAATTAAAGATGTTTGATTTTAATAAATATTATCACTTTTCACATTGTTTGCAATTACACTTGTATAAAGGTGCTGTTACTGGCGTATCAACATTCTGCCTGTGTTACCTGCAGAAAACAGTCTGGAAAAAAGGCTCAAAAGGACATCTTTCAATTCTTTGGTGGCAGCTCAAAAAAACGCTGTCGGGAGGAAACTCCTTCTGAACAAATGCAACCCAAACCAAAATTTAAAAGAAAGTTTAGACCTGAACAGTTGAAAGACTTTGAATGGTTGTCATATGAAGATGAATCAGACTTAATGTATTGTACCTAGTGTCGAGATGGGAAAAAGAAAAACCCATTTGCTAGTTCTGGCAGTAACAACTTCCAAAAAAGTGCACTTGATAGACACGAAAATTCCAATCCAGACCACTTGCAACTATGCCAAGCTAGATTGATTAGAAAAAATCAGACCACTGTAGATACAGTACTTGCTAGATAGGAAGAAAAACAAATGTCATCAAATAAGGATTCTAAGGTGTTTATTTACTGAATAGTTACAACCATAAAAAATTCGAAAGCATTTTATGAGATACATTTAGATTGTGTTAAATGAAGACATTGTACCAATTTTGACTCTTGAAAATTTCAATTTGACTCTTGGAATTTGTGGCCCAAGAGTCAATTACTCTTGAGTTTCAGATGCTAGGGAGATCCCTGAGACTATGTGGAACTTTTGACCACTGAATTGAAGTTTTTCAAAGCATTTGTATAGGAAGACTTCATATTGAAAGACAAGATCTAATTGTTTGAATGGTCATTCTTTTATGTCATTGATATCAATGAAATCAACATTTTGTCAGTCGAATATCTAATGCTTAATGCTTGAATGGAGTGACCAATTGTGTTGGTTGCTTGATTGATTGGATGGTGTATTATACGGCTTACCACATAATTTCAGTCATATCTCAGCTAAGGCACTGAAGTGTCTTGCCCATTGACACTCCCACAAAAAGCCAGATGGATCCAGTGAGGCTCGAACCTGGGGCCTCCAGGTTGCAAGTTCTACTCTGAGCCACGCAGGACCCCATATGTGAATGTTGCATGGTAATTTTTAGTAAGCTGTGGACATTTCTAAAACTCGCTTTTGTAACTATGTACATAACATCTGATAAATCTGGGTTGTTTTTACTCATCTGGTAAACTCATCTGGCACTTAAACCCTTAAAGTGTCTTATAGTTCATAGGAGCAAATGTAGATCACAATCAGACTGCACAAAATGTGCAGTCTGATTTTATACTCACACTCAGCTTTGCCGAGACATTTTAGACAAGAGCAGCATTGAAATTGTAATTGTTAAGGCCTGAAATGTCCATTGGTTGTATCTGGCATTATAGGATTAGCCCTTTCCTAAACCTCAAATTTTAGCCTCTTTAAAATGGAGAGCATCTGCTGTCAACAAATCTGAAAGTGGTACTAATGAACTAAAGCTGTTTGACAGGGTAGAAAACAGTGGTGGAAAAGGAGAAAATGCTGGTTACCAGCATTTTCTTCTTTTTCCACTATGTTTTCAAAAGGCTTCTTCTAGAGGGCAATTAAAACTCAAAATTGTTTGGTAAACGCCACTAAACAGTTAAGAGCTTTTTAAATCATAGTTGATGTAACATGCTGCAGATCTGAAATACTGTTGCTTCTTCCTCAAGGGCCATATACATGCATATTCACATATTAAAGGCCTTTATTGAAGAAATAACGAATTACTGCTCATTTAAAACTTGTAATGGAAAAGCTTTCAAAGTTACTTTTACAGAGGATTTCTCAAATTGTATGACATTACATTGTAGGAAAAGGAGGCTAATGCTAGTACCAAGCAGTTGCTCCACTTCCTCCAATGTTTTAAAGAGGCTGTCTTGTCCATGTCCAAGGGTATTCATGAATATAGAGAGTTGATTTAACCCTGTACACCCCCCAGTTTTGAAGATTCTAAAGAAAACAACTTTTGAAAACATTGTAGAAAAAGAAGAAAATGCTGGTGACCAGTATTTTCTCCTTTTTCAACAATGCTTTCTACTCTATGAAAGATAGAACCTGTCTTTTAAGGTACATGTAGTTTGACGTCTGCAAATCTTTCAATTTGGTCAAATCCAAAATTTTGTTGTTTGGTAAAGAGTTAAACTGTACTAATATATCAAAGACTTTGGCCATAACTCCTTGAACTGCTAGTGGACATGATATTCACTTACAGATAAGTAGTAAGAAAGAAAAGTGCAAGTCCAAGATTATTTTGACCAAAATATCATACAAGATACTGGATATTTTGTGCTGTCTGATCCTTACCTACACTGCCCTATTAAGCAAATAAAATTTCCCATGGCATCTAAGAGGTTTAGTCAAGTTTTACAGCATATTACACACATAGAAAAGATGATAAAAAGAGAAGTCAGCTTATGACTACAGTTAACCCCATGACCTGATAAGCAAATATTTCCCTGCTCTAGATTTATCCCATATATGTGATTTTTACAGTATGACAAAGTTTGAGACTTTTCTAAATAAAAAGTATTTGCAGGCATCAACAAATTAAATGTAGCTGAAATATTGACACTTCTTCTCATGATGATAAAAAACATTGTGAGAAAAGGAGAAAATGAGCTTTTGAAAAGGAGCTTTTGTAAATACAGTGGTAAAAAGAGAAAATGCTAGTGACCAGTATTTTCTCCATTTCCAAAAGTATTTTCTACCTTTTCAAAGACAGGTTCCAGGTCTGAGCCATGTTTTATTTGTCTTTTGTAAATGCTTTCATATGAACTCTTTACCAACCAACAAAATTTCGGATTGGTCCAAGTTGAACGCATTTGCAGACAAGAAATTAAATGTTGCACAAATTATGACATATGTCTTGTAAAGGGTACAAAACGTAGTGTGAAAAGGAGAAATGCTGGTAACCAGCATTTTCTCCTTTTCCCACAATGTTTTCAAAAGTCCTGTGCCTTGGGGTTGATAAAATTCAGGATTGTGTGGTAATACAGTGGTAAAAGGTGAAACAAGTTTAAAATTTTGTCCTGTGGTGAAGAGTTAAGCTCTTGTGCAATCAGGTCTTGTAGTGAGCTTTATGTATAAGCAATTTAAGGTAGTAATCTATAAGCAGGCTTACAGGTGAAAAAATAAACTCTAAATGAACTCTTCAAGTTATGAAGGGACTATAATAAACACCTCTAGAGATGGTGGGAATTGAGAACAGTGTGAATAATGGAAACTGTAAATTGAACTGGTAGAGCTAGCTTTAGCCTTTGCTCAGTCCTTTACCACTCACTCCCATGATTTAACAACCCTGAGAAAGAAGCCTTTTGAAAACATTGTGGGAAAAGAAGAAAATGCTGGTAACCAGCATTTTCTTCTTTTCCCACAATGTTTTTTGCCCTGTCAGAGACAAATTTCATCGATTGATTCACATCTAATTTGTCCCGCTGAGCTCCATTAGCTTAGTTGATGGCACACAGGACTTGAGAACAGGAGGTTGCTGGTTCAATCCCCGGCTCAGCCAATTTCTTTCTGAGGATTGATGATAGTCATTACGACAGGATTCATTCCTCTCTTACTGTTGACCATTGTTTCGACGTTGGTTATGTGAGAAAGCAGCCATTGGCTTGGAAAGAATATTGTGTGGAGTACTGGTAACAGAAACTCTAGGAAAGCATGGATAGGTGCACTGGCCGCTGTGATATAATTGAAATAATGGTGAAAAAGGCGTTAAACACCATACGGTCAATCAGTCTAATTTGTCACCTGATACATCTTTGAATTTGGTGTAGCACATGTTATCTATGGTGTTTAATTCGGCTTTTCAACATCATTTCAGTTATAGTGTGGCAGTCAGTGGGCCTATCCATGTTTTTCCTAGAACTTTTTTTACCATCACTTCAAACAGTATTCTTTCAAAGCAACTGGATGCTTTCTTACACAACCATTGTCAAAACAATGGTCAGAGAGGATGAACGCTGTTGCAATAACTATCATCAGTCTTTGGAAAGGCCAAGCTGGAGATTGGAACCAGCAAACCCCACCCCCCAGTTTAAAGTCCAGTATACTGCCAACTGTGCTAATGAGCTCAAAGCTTTGATGTTGGGCAAGTCTAAAGTTTGGTCATATGGTAAAGAGTTAACTCTATACCTAATGACAAATTTTTAGATGCCCCCTATATTGAAAGCAAATCAATTAATGTGGTTCTAATGATGGTGTTCGTCTTTGAAAGGGTACAGAACATTGTGGGTGACAAACAGGAGAAAATGCTGGTAGCCAGTTCAGTTTTAGAACACAGCTTGTATTTTTAAAGACAGATACGTCTAGCTTATTATTGTCTGTTCACATTAGAGTAATCAACTTTTTTTTCTGGTCTTTTCCTGATTCACATGTCATGACAGAGCTTGAACCCAAGAGGTTGCAGGTTTGATTCCCCAGCTTGGCTGATTTCTTTATGACAGTTGGTGATAGTTGTTGCTATAGGATTCTTTCCTGTCTCACCACTGAACATGATCATGTTGAGAATGCAGAATGCAGCCAGTGGCTTCAGAAGAATATAACACAAAGTACATGTACTGAAACTACAGGCAAGCATACTAGAAAGGCCAAGTGACATAACACTAATCTGTCAATAATTATTCATAATTATGTTATTTTGGTTTTTTTGCTTCCCGATGTGAGTATTGTTGTAAGCGGAGTTAGATTGCAAGCATATTCTGTATGGTCTAAGCTAGATCTACATTGTTTTCAATAATACAGAATTTCTAGCTTTGCATTCTAAGGAATAAATTGACTTCACAGAAGGATATGATTAACCCCCAGAAATCCAAAGTGAAACGATGTAACATTTTCAGGTAGGAAGGAAAACATGAAATGTAATGATTTTAGGACTTGTTGACCCAGAATATCTCTGCATGGCAGTTACAAGGTAAGTGTAGATTGAGATCATAGTGCAGCTTTTTTCCAGTATGATCTTTATGTACATCTTACAAAGTAATTTAATTTGTGCTTGTCACCATTTGTCCCTCTGAGGGTTAACCCAGTTAACTTTAGCCCAGAGGTAGGTAACCTTGTGTATTACCTCGTTTAACTGATACGTGCGGTAATTATGGTAATTTGTTTTTGAACTCATATTGTTCATGTTTATGAATTTCTACTATATGTCATTGGACCAAGAAATTAGAGTAAAGCCCCAGTAGTGGCCAAAAGTAAACAAAGCAGGTGTAAAAATGCATTTAGATTTAAATCATACCATTTAAAGGTATTGAAATTATTGTGAAGGTGGCAATCTGCTTTTTTGTTGTAACTGATGCATACCTTAATTATGATAATTTGTTTTTGAACTCATTTTGTTCATTTTTATGAATTTCTACTATTCATACATGTAGTGAGACCAAGAAATTAGATTAAATTATCAGTAAAGACTGCTTTAAAAAAAAAAAGAAATGGTATATAAGTAAAGTTTAACTCGTAACCAAATAACAAAATTTTAGACCCATCTGAATTTCAAAGCAGTTGCAGAGGATTAATCAAATGTGCCTTGAATGATAAGATTTGTCTCTGAAAGGAAAGAAAACATTGTAGGAAAAGGAGAAAATGCCGGTTACCAGCATTTCCTCCTTTTCCTACAATGCTTTCAAATTAGTACTCCTTCAGGTCCGATAACACTTGGGATTGTGCAGTAAAGAGTTAATGGTTAAAGAGGAGCATTAGGCATTATTCTAATTGTTGACGAAATGATTCCATGTTTTATGTACCTTGTGGAAGGAAGGAGTTGAAAACACTGTTGGAAAAGCAGAAATCACCAGTTAACCCTTTACCACACAATCTGGAGTTTTTCCAAAATGTTTTCTGCCATATCAAAGATAGAAATTATCATTTGAGCTACATTAAATTTGTTGTCTGCAAATGCTTTCGATTTGGATTAGTTTAAATTACGTCATTTGGTAAAGAGTAAATCACATTTTCTTCTTTTTCAACAATGTTTTCTACCTTTTCAAATTCAAGCCTCTAAACATCTTATTTTATAGTTTTTCAGTAGTTTATGGAGAAATAATGGTGGATTATGGTTGGATATTTCATGGTTACGACCAGTTGAAAATACCGATTTCATATTTTCTAACTCTTCAATTGAAGGTGGAAACAGTAGTTCCTGAGCACTAGTTACCTAGGTAAACAGTGCATGCTATTCAACCAGAGGGAAATATGACATCATTTAGGCACATTTACCCTGTAATTCTCGGGCTTGACATTATATTGTAATGCGTTTTTATGTGGAGGGGGTACGCCACGGGGAATTACTGAAAACAACCATACTGGATTTTGACTAAAATCCCAACAAAAAAGGGGATAAAGGCTTGAAATAAATAGAATATTTTTTTTTGTTGAAAGATCAAAATTTATTTCATCTCATGAACATCATCCATGATATTTTCACAAGTGGCTGCACAACTCGTGAAAATATTACCAATGATGTTCACTTTTGATAGTGATTGATGTTCTCTCGATGAAATAAATTTCAATTTTTCATCGAAAAAACAATTACCCTCTTTATATATTAAGCCATTCTATTAAAATTGTCATGTGCATGATGCTTTCATGATGCACTAGTCTAAAATTTTGAAGGTGGGGAAGAGCTTATGACGAAATTGTTTTTCGTTTCAGGGTATTTTCTTTATGATACAGTAGATATGTTGATATACCAAAGGACCAGACAAACATTCGAGCTACTTTTACACCATATTGTGGTAAGTTTACAGCCATACTATTTAAACTAACTCTTTACCAGACGGCAAAATTTCAGTCTGGTCCAAATTGAAAGCATTTGCAGACAAAAAATTGAAGGTGGCTCATATGAAGAAAAAATGTCCTTAATAGGGTAGAAAACATTGAGTGAAATGGAGAAAATGCTGGTTAGCAGCATTTTCTCCTTTACCCACACCGTTTTCAAAAGCTCATTGTCAGGTCGTCAAAAGTCATCATTGTGTGGTAAAGGGTTAAAACATAGATATGGTGAATGTAAGGGACCAAGCCATTACATTTACATAGAATTATTTATGTACATTGTAGTTTGATATTTTACATATCACACAAAAGTTTGCAATAGTTTATATTTTTTTAAGCTCAATAAGCTGAAGGCCAGGAGAGATTATGTCAGGAAGTGGTTGATGCTGTCTGTTTGGCATTATCTGTCAGTCCGCAAGATTTTTTCTTGTTTACATGATAAAGTCTGCAGTGTTTAGGTGTCAAAGTCTGCAGTTGAAGTCTAATATTCACAAAGCTTGCAGCAGCTTGTTTATATCATCAATAACTTAAACCCCATTCCAACTGAGAGAAATTTGACAAAAAGTTAGGGGAAACTAGCTGAAAATCTACCGTTCTCGTTAGCTAGGCTGTTTCCAAAAAAACATGGAGTATTATCCTAGCCCTGTTGTCCTCTGTGTCTGTGTTGTAGTCATGCAAATACTTTGACATTAAATAAAATCTCTATCATTACTGAAAACATTTACTTTGAACTTGGACTGGTTGTCAACTATCAAAAGGGGAACCATTACAATAAAGTCAGATAACCATCAAAGTATTTTTGACACAGTTATGCCCCTTTTTTGACTTAAAATTTTCACTGAAAATCAAGCAACTGTTGCCGAGCGTTAGCACCTGCATGTGGCGCTCTTGTCTTACCTTACACATGTTTGAGGTATGAAATCAGTCCTGTGTTTGGTTAAATCTCTGTAATCATATGTTTCATTTCTTAAACATTGCTAAACCAGATTTCTCTGAGAAATTAACTGTCAAACTTGGCAAATTGTGACAAAGCTGTGAATTTTATTTTGAGGTAAGATTTTCTGAAAATCTTTGACAAAAAAATGTTACTAAGCAAGCAGCCTCTCACTGGAGGCTCATTTTACCCATTACCACTCTGGTAGATTAGACTTTTGAAAACACTGTGGGAAAAGGAGATGCTGGTAACCAGCATTTTCTCCTTTTCCCACAGTGTTTAATTACCTTTGAGAAATTATATTCTAAACTTTAAGCCACATTTCATTTTTTGTTTGCACACACTGTCAATTTGGACCAGTCTGAAATATTGTTGCGTGGAAAGGAGTTCATAATGTTTTTATAGACTGGTTTAAAGTAACAATAGCTGCCAAAAGTAAACAAAGCAGGTGTTAAAATGCATTTAAATTTAAATCATACCATTTAACAGTGGAAATTACTGTGAAGATGACAATCTGTTACTGTATGGTCAGTCCAAGTGTAAGCTGCTGGCAGAAAAATTATTTCAAAACTAGGTTAAAAGTTGCCATCTAAGTTACGTCTAAGGTCACTCTATTTATTGTTTATTTTTTGCCTGATTTTACAGTTCATTTTTTTCTGCCATCGACTAACACTTGACATGACCACACAATAACAGTTTATCATCTTCACCATTTTCCATACTTTTTGATGGTATGAATTAAATTTAAATGCATTTTAACACCTGCATTGATTTTGGGTGTATTGGGCCTTTAATAAAGTTTTATCTCAAATGCCAACTCATGACAGATTCTATATATCTTTTACAGATCATTGTGTGTTTTGGACTGGCCATGTTTACCAAGTTGTATGTTGGCTATGCTGTCCTCGCACTTATAGTAGAATTAAACAGCATTTTTCTCCATCTCCGACAACTCCTCCAATGTTGTGGGTTCGTGAGAACAAATCATTTCTTTAGATTAAATAGTTTAATTAATTTAGGTAAGTGGTTTTCATTTGTAAACATTACTTATTAACTTGACTTAGAGCGGCAAATTAAACCATACCGTCTTTTTAGTCTAGAAAGAAGAACAAAATAATTGCAATTTCAAAGTTACTCTTTTTCTGAGAGTCTAAGCAAAGGAAAAAATAGATCAAAGATCAGACTACATATTTTGTGCAGTCTGATCATGATCTGTACTGGCCACAAAAGCAACTGAAGTAATAAATGTTGCTTTAACCCTTTCCCACACTGTTCCTGGTTTCAACAACCTTGAGGAAAGTGGGTTGTGAAAAAATTGCGGGAAAAGGAAGAAGTGCGGGTAACTGCAATGTTTCTACCTTCTGAAGCCATATTTCAGATTTGAAGAGGCGTTTTTTCTGTTGCCAGCTATACTTTCAGTTTGGACCAGGTTAAAATTTTGTATCCTGGTGCAGTGTCAAGGGTTAGAGAATTTTTTCTACAACTCAAAAACAATTTTCTTCATTTGGACTACAATAAATTTGACGTCTGTAAATGCTCTGAATTAGGAAAAGGTAAAAATTCTGTCATCATATAAATAGTTTAGGCATAAAACAGCATAAACTGAGCTTTCATTTCCTCAAATATAAAATGAATTATAATGCTTTCTTACTTGAAATCAACTTTGATCAATACTGATTTTAATATTGTTGCTGAAATTGTCTTATAACTGCAGTAAGTGGGCAGGTTTTTCTGCAAAAAAATTTCCATTATATCTATGAAGCAATTGTCATGGTTTTCAATCCTTTACCACACAATCCTGAGTTTTAACGTCCCTAAGAGAAAAGGCTTTGGAAAACATTGTGGGAAAAGGAGAAAATGCTGGTAATCAGCATTTCCTCCTTTTCCCATCATGTTTTCTACCCTTTCCATTACAAATACTGTCATCTGAGCCATATACAATGTTTTGTCTCCAAAGGCTTTCAATTCGGGTAGAGTCTACATACATCTGCCATTTTGCCAGTCTGTCAATAAGATCTGCACATTATTTGTTAGTTTCGATTTGATACCAAACTTTTTACCTGAAATTAAGCAGGTGTGTGGGGGCAGCAACCTCCATGTAGTAATCAAGCATTTATTTATAAGTATTAGTGTCTCAGTATTTATGTGTCTTAGTGTTTATGTGCAGTTGTCCGTTTCTGCCTTCTCATATACAAATCTAATCATTCTAGCCATGTTTCAATTATCCTCTGCAAATGACTTCAGTACTGACAAGTTAAAAATTTTGTCACCTGGCACAGTTATGAGAAAAAGTCTATCTCTCAATACTTCCAGTTCTTTGATTTTCCTTTCCAGGTACATTCCTTGGTTTTAGAATTTTAACATTGGCCTGGATGACAAGGTGGCTTGTCATCAATAAAGACTTGGTGCCACTTGTTTTTTATTCCATGGGCAGTATAGGTCTCGCCATTATGACAGTGATGAACATTATTTTATTCTACCGCCTTCTACACAGTGATTTCCTGCGGAAGAAAGACTCAATAAAGAAAGAAGAGTGATATTAGGCCTTAAGAGAGAAGGATAAATGAATGAAAAAGACATTTATAGTTGACATGAAAAGGGCAAAGATTGTGATTTAATTCTTTACCACACAATCCAATATTTGAACATTGCTATGAAAGAGGGCTTTCGAAAACTGTGTGGGAAACGGAGAAAATGGTGGTTACCAGCATTTTCTCCTTTTCCCACAATGTTTTCCACCCCTTTCATAGACAGTTCTCATTGTTTGAGCCAAATTTGTCATAATTATGCAAACGCTTTAATTTGGGCAGATCTAAAATTTTTGACAAAGGGTTGAAAGGTTGTTTTGGCCCAACTTTCATGCAAAATATTGAAATATCAGACAGTGTGCATCTAAGGCAAGACTGCATGGTTAGTGTAGTCTGGTTTGGATTTACACTGGTTGAAAGCAACCAAAGATGACCTCAGCAATGTAGGAGTTTAGTTATCACTTAGAGTTTGTTTTGCATTGATAGCTTAACCGGTACATTGCAAAATGAAGAGAAATAGACACTTTTCAAACCTTATAAATTACTTGAACGTGTCAATTTTCAAATTTTGTTTGGCTAAAATATCAAAATATTAAAATATCGGACACTGTAGATCCAAGATCAGACTGCATGTTCCCTGCAGTTTGGTCTTGATGTACACTGTCCATGAAAGTTGTCTTGTGCAGGCGTAGAGTCTTAATAGAATCATAGCAGTGCTTTATGAATTATAGAAAATGTTTTTTTTTTTTTTTTTCTTTTTTTGCTTAGAACTTGATACCTCTATGTTGTATAAAACTGAAGGTTATTGTTATAAAAAGATCAAAATATATTTCATTTATCCATCATCTCATGTACATTTTTAAAGATATCCCAAGTTATACATGTATTTAATTATTAATAACAAATCTTTACCATACAACAAAATTCTAGACTTGTCCAATCTAAAAACACCTAAAAATGTCTAATTGTGGCTCAAATGACGAGATTGGTCTCTGGAAGAAACGTTTGTGAAAAAGGGGAGACAATACTAGTTACCAGTTTTCTGCTCTTTCAACAAAGTTTTCAAAAGCTTTCTTTCTCAGGGTTACTAAAACTTGGAATTATTTGGTAAAGGTTTAAAGCAGAGGTTATGCGATAGAGGGAAGTCATGTTTCCGGCACTTGATCTTTTACTAAACAATACTGTGCTTTTACAAATCTGAGGAACAAGTTTGTTGAAGAAAAACATAGTGGAGACTCTGGTGACAAGCATCTTCTCCATTTCCAAAATATTTTCATTCCTTCTAAAGAAAAATACCATCATTTGCACTACATTCATGTTGTTGCGTAGAAATGCTTTTCATTTGGAGGATTTTAAAATTTTGTTTACTCTTGAAGTGTAGCTTGTACTTTTTCAAATTATAGAGCAGATACAATTGTTGAACTTAGTATAATTAACCTTTTACCATACAGTCCTGAGTTTTAACAACCCTGATGAAAAGGGCTCTTGAAAATATTGTGAGAAAAGGAGAAAATGCTGATAACCAGCATTTTCTCCCTCTCCCACATTGTTTCCTACACTTTTGGAGACAAATCTCATCATATGAACCACATTTGATTTGTTGTCTGCAAATGCTTTCACTTTGGACAAGTGTAAAACTTTCTTGTCTGGTTAAGAGTTAACTCTTTACCAAACGACAAAATTTTAGACTGGTCCAAACTGAAAGCATTTGCAGACGACAAAATAAACGTGACTCAAAAATTGAAACTTGACTTCAAAAGAGTAGAAAGCATTGTGGGAAAAGGAGAAAATGCTGGTTACCAGCATTTTCTCCTTTTCCCACAATGTTTTCAGAAGGTTTCTTCCTCTGGGTCGTAAAAACCAGGGATTGTTTGGTAAAGGGTTAATAACTAGAAAATTCTACAACATATTGGAAAGTGTCAATCCAAGATCTGGTTTCACATTCTGAGATATCTGATCTTGAACTACACTGTCTACTTACATGTAAAGAATAATCATGTGATGTTCAACAAAGCTTACTAAGAGCTACAATATATAGGCAATGTGATCCCATATCACAAATTTGGTAGCCTTTGTTTCCAGATTAGATTAAGATCAAGACTGCACAAAACATGTAGTCTGATCCTTGATCTACATGTTACTGTTTGCTGAGACATTCTACTGAAAAGCAACCATTATTTTGCCGTAATTTTGGTCTTATTCCTTTTCTGAAAATGTCTCTTTGGTTTATCTTATGCTCTAGGGTTGTTATCATTAGAATTTTAGTTTTCTATGTACAGAATAATGGGCGATTTTTTTATCAATAACATAGCATATTAAGCAGACCTCCGATAATGCAAATTAATCACTTCACAAAAAAGAAGCATAAAAATCAAACTGATATTTAGGACAGAGTTGACAATAATAGAATAAAGTTATGTGATGTCTGTTAGAAAATTCTATGTAAAAGTTGTTGTGCTACAAACCAATCTTCCATTTTTCTGCCTCAGTAATCATAATCAAATTAATTTTTTAGCAGTGTTACTGCCATCTACATGACCAACAGCCTTGATTAATAGTCTGAGATCAAGATTAGGCTCCACAGAATGTGAAGTCTGGTTTTAGGATTCTTAGATTCATACTTTCTATACTATGTTAAACTGTGACCACAAAAAATCTTTATTTGCAGTTTAACTCTTAACCACACAATCCCGAGTTTGAGCGACCCTGAAAGAGAAGGCTTTTTGAAAAAGGGAAAAGGAGAAAATGCTGGTAACCAGCATTTTCTCCTTTACCACAGTGTTTTCTATCCTATCAAAGGCAAAGTTCGCCATTTGCAGTATTTAATTTGTGCCCTGCTAATGCTTTCAGTTTGTACCAGTCTGAAATTTTGTCTCTGGTAAAGAGTTAATTAAGTTTATTGCTAACTCCATACTTCCTAAAACTAGTATTGCAATAGACAAGTTAAAAAATTAACTTGTGAAACAACTAACATGGATTAACCTATATATTGCTCATGAAATCAAATGGACATTCTCAGTCAGTATTAAAGATGCAGATATTGCAATTTCCAAGCTGTATTTGTTGGAATATCTGGCAAAGAAGTAGACAGATCCAAAATTAGACTGCAAGTTTTGCACAGGCTGATCTTGATCTACACAGCTTGCAGAAGCACTTAAATCCTGGTTCAGAGCTACAAGGGTTAACATCCACTACTAGAGTATGTGTGAAAATATTAGGCCTAGAAATTACTTGTCACCAGCAATTTCTTCTGTTCTCACCAAGTTTTCAAAGGAGGTCTGCTGTAAGGTTAGGAAAGTTATTTACAGTAGGTAATGTTTCAGTAGGAAGCGTAAGAGTTCTGGAATCAGCATTGTGATATTTTTACTTTGTCAAAATTGAATGTGAGTGTTGTGATAGAAATGATATTCTCGATTTATTCTTTCACAATTATATATATTTAACCCTTTACCACAGAACAAAAATTTTAGACGACAACGTTAATTTGGCTCTGCTAATAGAATGGGATATGTCTAGAACCCTAAGGCTGCTAATGGTGAATCACTGACCTTTTGCGGACAGTGTACATCAAGATCAGACTGCCCAGAATGTGCTGTCTGATCTTGGATCTACACTGTCCGATAAGGAAAAATTTTTCCTCCAAAAAATACCTTTGAAATAGCAAAACTTGGGTTTTTTCGATCGACTTGAAAGTTTCATGTTAGTTATTTAGCAGGAAAGGGGTTAACAGGGTGGAAATAACATCTTGTGGGAAAAGGAGAAAATGCAGGTCTCTAACATTTTCTCCTTTTTCCACAATGCTTTCTAAAGTTTTCTTTAGTAGGGAAATTAAAACAGGGGGTTGTGTGGTAAATGGTTAAAATATAGAACATTTTGATTCTTTCATAATTCAATTTGGCAATGACTGAATTCCTTTGTCAACAGTTTCTTTGAGGTGCATGTTTTTATATATGTATGGGGTATATATGTACACATTTATTGTAAAGAGTGGTAAAGAATGGAACAATTCAACAGCGCATAACATACATACTTGAGCCATGCTCTGGCAAGAGGGGCCTTAATGCATCTCCTTAATGCATTATACCAATCAAGACATCACCTAATTACAGATACATAAAATTCATTTTGTCAAACAACTGACTGAATCATGAGCTAGAATAATCCTTTGACATGCAGAAAATTTGAAGATAGTGAAAAGTTTTGGCCCATATCAGTCAGCACGGAATGCGCAGGCTGACATCGGTCAAAACTTTTCGCAAATGCATTAAGCCCCCTTTTCACAGAGCTTGGCTCATTTATATTTTACAGTGATTCACAAAATACTTGGAACAAGAACAGCTTTTAAGTTGGTATTTTGCATCTGCCTTTTATAGGAAGTTTTTGTACTTTAAATGATTTATCTAAAATAGTTTTTTTTTTTTTTTTCTCTGGTAATTTTTGTCTATAGATGTTTTTTTTTTTTTGCAATGTTATGGTCTAGTTGGTTGCTTAACTTGTTGTGTAATTTGTAGTTATTAATCAATGGTTTTTATAGATGCATTTACTGTTCGCCCTTTACAATACAATGCAGTTTTAATGACCTTGGCAGAGAATGCCTTTGAATTCATAAAGGGAAAAGGAGAAAAATTCTTGTAACCAGCATTTTTTTCTTGCCTTACAATGTTTTCTACCCTGTGTCAGAGAAATCCAGTAAGGTCGTCTGCCATTGCTTTGAATATGGGTGAGTCTTAAACTTTGTCAATTTGTAAAGAGTTAACTCTTTACCAAGCCGTAAAATTTTAGACTTGTCCAAATCCAAAGCATTTGCAGACAACAACTTGTAATATGCCCCAAGAATAAAGTTTGAGAATTAAGAATTAAAATTTAGAAATTTAGAATTAAATTTTGTTTTGGGAAAAGTAGAAAACACTGCAGGAAAAGAAGAAAATTCTGTTTACCAGCATTTTCTCCTTTTCCCTCAATGTTTTCAAAAGCTGTCCTTCTCAGGGTCCCTAAAGTCTGGGTTGTGTGGTAAAGGATAAAGGCATGTCCTTCTTCAGACAACTATTACAACCTCACAGCAAACCACTTTTGAAAACATTGTAATTAATTTTATTTAGAGCAGAAATTTCTTTTTACAAACAATATCTCAATTTGTCACAAAGTTTTCTCATAACTATTGTCATGTGATAAACACTTTCTCATGTGCATTATCTTTAATGTACTTAGAGTTTCAGAGTTCCCTGCAGCAAATAATGTTTCAGTAGATAACAGATTAAACTATCTTTTGAAAAGGGTTACACGTAACTCTTCACCACACGACAAAATTTTAAACTGTTCGAAATTCAAAGTATTTGATTTGTAGAGGACAAATTTGATGTGGCTTATATGATATAATTTGTCTTTGAATGGGTAGAAAATATTGTGGGAAAAGGAGAAAATGCTGGTTACCAGCATTTTCTCCTTTTCCCACAATGTTTTCAAATGTCTTTTCTGTTGGGGTTGTTAGAACTAGGGATTGTTTGGTAAAGGGTGAAGAAGGGTCACAATTGACTCTTGGCCCTCTACTACACAATCCCATGTTTTGATGACTCCAGAGCAAAACTGATGTTTGAAAATATTTCAACACAGCCAACACAATTTCTGTGAGGTATGTATAATATACAATTAACTATTTTTAATTACTTGAGAGGTACAGACTATAATGAACTATGCTTGACATATTGTTTATTTGTTTGTTTTAAGAAGATAGCTGCTTGTGCCATTAGTTTAGAAATACTTGTCAGTACTGTACAAAAAAAACTTGTCTCTTCAGAAACTGAGGAAAAACGTTTTCAAAAACAACCTGGGAAAAGGAGAAAATGGTGATGTACCGGTATTTCTTGCTTTTCCTACAATATTTTCTATCCTTTCAAAGCAGATTCTATTATTTTTGTCCCATTTACTAAGTTATCTAAGCAAATGCTTTCAATTTCAGTCTAAAAATTTGTTGTCTGGTGAAGACCAAGTTTCCAGCAATTGTCATGTTCTACAAAGACAGATATAAACCTTAGCGTATTGGCAGAATTAAGTACATGTACATATATTACATACGTAATACTGTTATGCTTTTATTAGCTCACCTGAGCACAAAATGCTGAAGGTGAGCTATTGTGAGCATGCTGTGTCTATTGTGCATCATCAACCTTTACCTTTTGCGTGCTCTATAGGCAACATTTTCAGTCTTATACTCATGAAACATGGTCAGAACGTTCGTCTTGATAATATCTTGGACAAATTCAAAAATAGGTTAATCAGGTCAAAAACAAGGTGACTGGGTTAAATCCTTGAAAAACATTGTGCACACTGTAGAGGCCACATTCTCTGTCTAATACTCATGAAACTTGGTAAGAATGTTTGTCTTCATAATATCTTAGACTTGGTCAAAAATGGTCCACATCAGGTCAAAAAGGCAGGTAGCTGTGTCAAATCTCTGAAATTGGTGTATTGTCTAGAGGCCGTATTTACCTTCGAAAACTGATGAAAGTTGGTTAGAATGTTTGTCTGTATAAAATCTAGGAACGAGTTGAAAATGGATCGTGTCAAAAAGCAGGTCACTTTGTCACATCTTAGAAACCCTTGTGCACATATATGTTCTAGAGGCCACATTTCTACCTTGAAACTTACAAAAATTGGACAGAATATTTGTCTTGATAATATTTCAGGTGAGTTCAGAATTGGATCAAGTTAGGTCAAAAAGTAGGCCACTGGTTCATATCTTCCAAAAAACCTTAGCCTCAAGTAAGGTATGGTCTAGAGGTAACATTTTCGGTCCAATATTTATGAGAGTTGGACATAATACAAGTCTTGATGGTATCTCAGACCTGTTTGTAAATTGGGCTCCTGGGATCTAAGAATATGGCACTAAATCAGATCTTTAATAAACATTTTGTGGATTGTAGAAGCCAAATTTTGAGTTCAAAACTTACAAAATTTGGCCAAAATGTTTGTATTGATGATGTCACATTTCAGGTCATGTTTAGTCAAAAAGTAGGTCACTTGGACTGATCTTCGAAAAATCTTATGTATACTCCAGAAATAAAAAAGTTCTTCCTATTCATAAAATATTTTGCCTTCGAATCGATCCATCTTTGTGGTAGCTACATTTTAGTATCAAAGGAAAAATAAACCAAACTAATAAATACCCATCAGCAAAGGCATCTTTTGTTGCCCTTTGTGTGCCTACAGGTAGGAACCAGTCTTTTCATCTGTTAATGCCTTGAAGTGCCTTCTAATAGTATGTTTGTGCTAATAAACAATAATTTAGTCCATCTGTTTACCAGAAGTCAAAATTTTAGACTTGTTCAAGTTGATAGTATTTGCAGACAACATAGTGAATATGGGTTAAAGCAATTTTTGTACTTGACAGGGGTAAAGACACTGGAAAAATGCTGGTTATCAATATTTTGTCTTATTCCTACAATTCTGAAAAACTTTTTACCTCAGGGTTATTAACACTGAAATCATCTTTTGAGCTGCTTTTCATTTGTTGTCTGCAAGAGCTTTCTATTTGGTCAAGTCTACAATACTGTTGTGTGGTTAAGAGTTAAGGAAAGACTAGTAGCATTTCTCAATGCACTAAATAGTTTTGGAAAAGGAGCTGTAGCCTGTGTTTTGCTCCTTTTTTCCACACTATATTGTCAAAAATTGTCCATTGCTTGGATTCGAAAATATATTTTTTGTGTTATTATAAACCTTTTTAAACTTACCAACTCCTAGCAGGTTGATGATCGATCTCAAATTTGGGTACAAAGTGCTAAAAACAGCGAAAGGCATGATGCGTGTACATGTATTTTTACCCAACTGTTGCTATGTATTTCCTCTGAGTAAGCTATTTGTGTCTGTGCTTTTTGTGTATGTACAAGATATGTACAATGTAGTTTAATTAGTCCCCTACCGGCGAAGCCGAAAGGGACTTCAGGTTTGCACTCCGTCCGTCCGTCTGTCAGTCCGGCAAATCAGTTTTCCGGAATTTTTTTCTAAACGCTGGCAGATATTGAGTTGATTTTTGGGGTGTAAGTCAACCACCATGAGTTACAGATCAAGTTTGAGTTTAGTTCCAGTCCACTGATTTTTTAAGAAATTACGGGTCTTGAACTTAGAAATTTTAACCGAAAAAACAGCTTTCCGGACTTTTTTTCTAAATGCTGGCAGCTATTGAGCTGATTTTTTGTGTGCAAGTCAACCACCACGAGTTACAGATCAGGTTTGGGTTTCATTCCGGTCTGGTGATTTTTGACGAAATTATGGGCCATGGACTTAGAAAATTTCACCAAAAAAAAAAAAAAAAAACAGTTTTCCAGACTTTTTTCCTAAACGCTGGCAGATATTGAGCTGATTTTTGGTGTGCAAAGCAACCACCATGAGTTACAGATCAAGTTTGAAATTTGTTCCTGTCCGCTGTTTTTTGATGAAATTACAGGCCTTGGACTTAGAAATTTTCACAGAAAAAACAGTTTTCCGGACTTTTTCTAAACGCTAGCAGCTATTGAGCTGAATTTTGGTGTGTAAGTCAACCACCAATAGTTACAGATCAAGTTCGAGTTTTGTTCCGGTCCACTGATTTTTGACAAAATTACGGGCCTTGAAAATTTGCTTTTATGGGGCATTTGCAGTGATGCATCCAGCGTGTGGCATTGCGGCATTGCCCCTTTATTTCCGAAAGTGCCCCCAAAGTCTAAAAACTATGTGCGCAAAATAACACATTTTTACCGTAATGTGCGTATTATGAAAAGCACATTGCACGGTGCCGAAAAAACTAATATGGTGTTGGAAACTATTCCGTCCAAAAACTACGATTTTTCCCAGTGTAAGGAAAACATATCTTACCCGTAAAGAGGTCACTGGATTTCCCAAGTACCAATGACGTTATTCGATGACATCATAAATTAGAAAGGTGCTAAAAATCCGATGAATTCGATTGAATACAAGTTTTAGTCATCAATTTCCGCGAATCATTGACGGAAATGGCGACAGAAAGAACACTGTTAGATTTTTTCGTGAAACCGTGCAATAGTTACAGAAAATACGGTTGAAAATGATCAGGCTGTGCCTGAGAAGAAAATGACTTATCACCTGTTTGTTAGAAAAAGAATTATGCGTTCATTCAACGCTGGAAAAACAGTCGGTCTTGGTTGGGCACGAATTACACGCGAGACCTCAGTAAGAGAATACATGCACAAAAAAGGCCTTTATACGCTTATCTTGTGTAAATTGACAGTTTTTGAAGTTACTTGTTACCCTCATTGACAAATTTGTGTCGAATCGTGCGGAAATACTTACCTAGAAATTAACAGACATGAAAAATCGATCGTTAAAAAAACACGGAAACCCATGACAATACTAAATGTCTCTTTGCCATCGTCCAATCAGAGTCACTTTAGACTGCCTTTTCAGCTTTTAAATGACTTTGAGCCGAAAATTTAAGACTTTTTGCTGCAAATCATCAATATGGATTGCTTTACGTCTAGTTGGGAACCATATTGTCATACCCGCTAACATAAAATCCTACCCCAGGTTTACAGCTCAGGGGTGAAGTGTACCCGTGATATAAAAACCTAGTGGGAACACTGCTGTTTGTATGAGTTAAATCATTGTGTGATGCATTAGAGAAGATGCTCATCTTACATTTATTGTAGCACTCCTATATCTAACCAATTATTCCTTTTATTTTCTAAAAAAAATCAATTGCCCCATTTTCATATTAGAGTGCCCCCTTTTTGTTAGAATTAGGGGGCATGTGCCCCACATTTTGAAGTTTCTAGATGCATCACTGCATTTGTGTTTCATAAACACATCTTATCTTAGTAAAACTTCTTCAATGAACTTACATTAACAAGGAAAAATGTTTATATATCTGGGTTTCATTAAAGCATTGCATACAAAGACAGACATGATGCTTTTAATTCTGAAAGGGGGTCAAGTACGTTCTTTCTCCTCCACGTAGTTTCACAAACTATACGTGCCAGCGATACATACGGCCGGTAGGGGACTAGGTATTGCTATGCAATACTATCAGTTTGCTTGTTTTATGAATAAATCCCATATACCAATGTTACACATGTTAAGAGCAAAAGATGAGAAGATTCTCACAGTTCAGCACTGATGAAGATAAAAAAAAAGTACTGAAGGTTGAAGTGATAATACTGTACTACCTAATTGCATGGGAAAAAACCCACCTTTTTTACCCCTATATTTTAATGTATGTATGTAAAGGAAAAAATAGCTGTAATGATGGGAAAAACTAATCTGGTTGTAATGATTCTTGGGAAAAGGCTTTTAAAAAACATTGTTGGAAAAGGAGAAAATTCATTTCCCTACAATGTTTTCTACCCTTGCAAAGACAAATCCTATGATATTTCCCAAATTTGAAATGTTATCCGCAAATGCTTTCAGTTTGGACAAGTAAAAACTTTCATCTTCTGGTAAACAGTCAATAAGCATTGCATTGCATATTTTTGAAAGCTAAGTGGATCAAGATCAACTGGATTTTGTCTGATCTTGCATCTACTCAGCCCGACATCTGATAAGATATTTGAGCCAAAGAAAATGTTTAAGCTGAGAAGGAGGTTCATTTTTTCCCCACTAGTTCTACGATAACTTAAGAAATTCAGTTCACATTTTTGAAAGAAGTATTAACCCCATACCACATATCCATAGTTTTAAAGACCCCAAGGAAAAGGTCTTTAGAAAACATTGTGGGAAAACCAGAATTTTGTCCTATTCCCACGTCTTTAACCCTTTAACACACAATCCCGACTTTTAACAACTCAAAGGAAGAGGGCTTTTGAAAACATTGTGGGAAAAGGAGAAAATGCTGGTAACCAGCTTTTTCTCCTTTTCCCGCAATGTTTTCTACCCTATCAAAAACAGAAATTATAATTTGATCTATATTTAATTTGTTGTCTGCAAATGCTTTTAATTTGGTGGAGTCCAAAATATTGTTGTGTGGTAAAGAGTTAACCACTCAAAAGTGAATTTCTATTTTTGAGTTACAGATATTTTGTCGTCTGCAAAAGCTTTCAATTTGGGAAGGTTTAACATCTTATCATTTGGTAAAGAGTTCAGAGTTAATCAATGAAAATTTATAGGCTATCACAGAAGGCAATTATGTATGTTGCAATTATCACAGTTCTTCTGTCTTAATGCAATATACTGCCTTTTTTTTCTGTGTTGTTTCTTTTTAAGGTAGGGCGTTGGTGATGCTACTACCATAGTTATGAAATATTTGATGCAGTTCATAAACAGAAATCAAGCAAATATACTTTCCTTTATTTTCAACTGCTGAATTTTTAAAAATTCACTAAAACGAGTTCTTCTAATGCATTTTTGATCTTCACCAAGGGAAGACAATTCTTTTATTATTTTGTAATGCAAGTAGAGCGAATTTTTTGATTCAGAACAAAAATTAAAAAATAACAAAACTCAACAATAAGGCTCAGTTAAGTTTTAATAATTGTGTCAAATTGCAAGAGAAATAAATTCTTGAGGATATCATTACAACAGATGTAGCTGTTCCCCATTACCTGTGTGTCGTTGTTCGCATTCTCATCACCCAATAATCAAAAAGATAAGATAATAGCATGGTGCAAAGTTTTACTCAACTCTTAAACTTTTACCACACAATCCAGAGTTTTGACAACTTTCAAGATGAAGGCTTTTGAAAACATTGTGGGAAAAGAAGAAAATGCTGATGAAGAGCATTTTCTCCTTTTCTCATAATATTTTCTACCCATTTAAAGACAATTTCCACAATTTGAACCACACTTGATAAATTGTCTGTAAATGCATTGGATTCAGACAAGTCCACAATTGTGTTGTGTGGTACAGAGTTAATCAAGTGAAAAGAGTTTCAAACATCATTAAAATTCCAACCATTTGTAAATGACTATTTTTATGTGGCTCATATAAGTGGATTTTTCATGAAAAGGTGGAAATAACAGGGCCCAGTTTTTCGAAAAACCTTAACCCTTTCCCACACAATGACGACTTTTGACGACCCTTGGAAAGAAGCCTATTGAAAACATTGTGGGAAAAGGAGAAAATGCTGGTAACCAGCATTTTCTCCTTTTCCCACAATGTTTTCTACCCTATTAATAAACAATTGCACCATTTGAGCTACGTTGAAATTGTCGTCTGCAAATGCTTTCAATTTGGACAGGGCTAAAATTTTGTCGTCTGGTAAAGAGTTAAGCCTCTTATTTTGCTCAAGTCCGCTTGCAGACTCATTTTCTGACGTAAATTGAGTTTGTTATCCCAGACGCATTTCACTGACATTAACAAATTGTAGAAACATTCTCAAATCCAAAGTTGACAAAACGCTTCAGACTCTGCTCAGCAAAATAATGGATTTAAGTCATTTTAACAGGCTTAAATTCATCATGTCCATATTTTGCTGAGTTAAGCATGAATTGTTTTGTCAACTTTGGATTTGAGAATGTTTCTACAATTTGTTAATGTCAGTGAAATGCATCTGGGATAACACACTCAATTTACGTCAGAAAATGAGTCTGCAAGCGGACTTGAGCAAAATAAGAGGCTTAAGTTTTGTCGTGAAATTGGGTCCTGGGTTTTTAAATATACCACTCTCCCTCATGAAAACTATGTGTGTGTACATTGTATATCCACATCCTTTTTTCTGTCTCAGTAACAAATTGATGGAGACGAAGTAAGTGCCAAAGCATTGCCAACTCAAAATAGTAATATTGGTTGTTCTTATTTTTCTTTCGTAAGAAAATCAAATAACATGTATGTGCTACTTGTCTAAAGGTCTATGTGTTCTTTACGCTTTTCCAGACAATCCCGTTTTTCAGTGACCCTTGAAGAAGTATGCCTTTGAAAACATAGCAGGAAAAATGAGAAAATGGTGTTACCCAACTTTTTCTCCTGTTCTCACAGTATTTTCTACCCTTTCAGAGACATATATGATTATTCAGCAGCATCTACAGTTATTTGCCATAAATTTTTCAACAAATTCTAAATTATTATTGACTTACATGCATTTTTCAGTGTGCAAGAAAAATTTATTATTCTGCTTATGATTGTGGTGTGATAAGCTATACTGGTAGAAGGCAGGGATACTGGAGCTATTTACTCTAATTTGCTGTTATTATTCCACACCTAGCCTCAATGTAACTCTCCAAATTCTAGTGGTGAAATTTTCCAATTAAATGTTACCGACATTACCATTCATGTTAATGTAAAAAAGTTTTTTTCAAAATTATTGATCACTTTTAAACGGCTACATTTTTATTGCATTATATTGTATCAAGTCGAAAAATATACTAGTATATTTCATTGTCAAATTTATTTTGCTTTGTTTTCATATAAGTTTCACAACAATAGTTTTATCCCACAATGAATTAGAAAGTAAACTTAGAAATACAAATAAGTCATTTGAGTTACAGAATTTGATGAGGTATTTATGGCCACTAACCATAGTTTGATTAGTTATAGGCTTGATTGAACCAGTGGACAGCATAGATCCAAGATCAAACTGCTCATTCTATGCAGTCTGATCTTTATCTATGCTGTCTGCATAAGCCCTCATTTTTGCCTGTGGCACTGGATGGGTTGACTCTTTGCCCAGTCATATGTTACTACAGTATTGTTGAAGAAGCATTTCAAAAACATGGTTGGATTAATGCTAGTATCCAGACGTTGCTGGTAACCAGCATTATCTTCTTTTCCCACATGCTTTCTGCATTTCCAAAGGCATACCTAATGATTTCATATTTATTTGATTTGTTGTGTGACATTGTTTGTGTTGTATGGTAAGCAAAGAAAGGATTAGCTAAAAAAAAAAAAAACATACTAGAGCTTAATTCTTTTCTAAGAGTACCTGTCAAACATTCATATGTACTTTAGTAAGTACCAGTAAGTAGTTTATTGTAGAGACATGTGTTTAAAAAAAATACAAAAAATACAACAATATAAATGATAAGCGTAAACCTAGCCAAATGGGCTGATTAGTCACTGGCAGTTTTAAACAAGTATGTATATACATTAACTTACATGTTGGATAATAGGTCTAATCAAACAAAATAACATAATTCCAGATATTAGGAGTAGGTAAATATTCATTGCTTCTTGGTTGCATGAACGATAAATTTTGCAAGTGAGCAAACATGATTCTTCTTCATAATGGGTGTCACTGTATCTAAGGGAGATAACTGTTTAAATGACTTTTGTCCCTTAGTATGCGTATGCTCCAAGTATAGATTGATATTTTGGCTTTGATGGTACAGCAACTTTTGGTTTGGAAGAGTTTTTGAGAGTTTTGAAAAAGGCACAAATACTGAAAAAAGTAGCAACCTAGTTAAGATCATTTCAATCCATTATAGTTGTACAAATTTTTAATGGTGATTTTCTTTATTGCAACTTTGTTTATTTCAAGATAATTTTTTTTTTATATAGAATATATCTGTTGTTTGTTTTTTTTCTGCTGTCAACATAAAATTTTTCTGCTGTAGTATTTGAAGTAATTTCAACCTCAGCATTCCATTCAATATTTTTCATTTCTTTCCCACATACCTCGCGATATGTTTGTTTGACTCCTTTGCTAAATCCACTGTGGTTCATGTCTAGGACCGTATTCCTTGCTTAACTCTCTACCAAACAACAGAGTTTCAGACTGGTCCAAACTGAAAGTATTTGCAGATGAAAAATCAAATTCAACACAAATTTATAGCTGGCAATGGATGAGTCTTAAATTTTGTTGTAGCCAAAGGATCCAACTCTTGTTTTTGTGGAAATGATAGTATTCATGCATAAGACTGAAGAGTTATGATATGGCCTGCAACATGCGAAAAGAGGCATTCAGACATTTGCGTAAAGTGTCGTCTCGGATCAGCCTGCGCAGTCCGCACAGGCTGATCCGAGAAGACTCATTCCGATTGTGTGTGATTTTCTGTTTCACGCAAGTCTACTGTGGGACAAAATCTAATATTGACGTAAAGTGCCATCTCGGATTAGCCTACGTGCACTGCTCAGGCTGAACCGAGACGACACTTTACGCAAACGTCCAAAAGCCCCTTTTTGCATGTTGCAGACCATATGTGCTTTCATAGCCTGAGACAGGCCTTGTTAGTGCAGAAAGCATGGAATTTGATTGTGTTGATATTTCAAAAAGAGTGAGAGGAAAGCAAGTGTTGTGTATACATGGTTAGGAATGACCATATGTTTTAGGTTGTTTATACTCAGGGATAGTTATTGCTTATGTCCTGTGTCCGTGCTTATAAAACTTCAGTCTAGGCTCAACTGAGTTAGTGCTCAAACTTCAAGTCTCATTTGTGCTTCAAAATGATATGAAAATCTTTAATGGAGACTGATTTCATAGATAGAGACAGAAAAGCCCTAAAGTTCTGGAGCTACTCCTTAAAGGTGGCCCTTCAGATTTTGGGACAAAAATTTTACAAAAATACAAAAAAATCATCCTTTTACTCCCGAAGCCTTTTAATTTTCATTCATTAAAACCCCAGTAGTCGAAAACCATCCGACAACAAGAGAAATTAGAGATTTACTATGGCCCAGGTCGACACCGACGGGAAACACGGTCTATTTTTACATGAGCAACTCGCTCATTTACATACCGGAAATACACAGAGGAAGCTTCAAACATAGCGTCTAAAGAAGACATCACGGAAAATAATTACATGTTTGTTATGTTATGGAATTTAAGCGTCATTAGTCACATGCCAGTCAGTTGACATTCCCACAATGCTTTTTTGATTTCTGGCGCGAAATCTAAAAATACCTTAAGAGGCTACATAGCCTTTTAAGGGAACACCATCAAAAAAAATTTTTTTTTGTAATTTATGATACTTAATTATTGATGATTTGTATTGTTTTTTCATATAGATTTCAGTGATACATATATTTTTTAATTTGGTGAGATGTGAAAAAACTAAATACCCACCTTTAAGGTTGATCAAATTGCATTTATACGGCCTTGAAATTTTATGCTCAGCTCAGTTGAGTATGAAAAAAGTTTTATAAGCATTGACCCTGGTTTTTTTCAGCCTCATACTGTAAGGGCCAAAGCTTTATTTTGTTTACAATCTCTTGGCAAAGCGTTATATTGAACTACAGAACATCTTTCTATAGTTAAAGGGAGAGTACTATTTCCTAATTCTAAGCACATTTGTCATGTAGTTATTTCCCTTAGAAAAAAAATGAAATCTCTAAAGTATTTTAGTTTGGAAAAGACTTGTGTATTATCAGGAGCTGTTCAAAATAAAATTTCTGTCAGCATGTCTGTTTATTACGTTTTTGCAGATTTATACTGGATGTTCAGTTAATGATACAGACAGAAGATTTATTTTGAATGTACTTTATTTCTTTGAGTTTTTTCTTGAGACGGAAAATCTACATTTCTTCTTTGGTATAAAACAAAACCTTATTACCATTAATTTTTATCTTACATAGAAAAAAGAAAATGACTTTGATTTGAGCTTTCTTTTCATCATATTACAGGTTAATTCTTAAAAATTCTTTGTATACAATTATTTCCACATTAAAAGATACTAGAACTAGCTTAAGATTGTGTTTTGACACAGTACAAGTTAGAAATCTTTTGTGTTTTGATCAGTTTTATAATGAGCCATGTGCTGTGAAAAGGGGGCTTATTGCATCTGCAAAAAGTATCGACCCAGGTCAGCCTGTGCAGACAAACCTGGACCAAAACCTTTTGCTATTAGTCAATTTTCTGTCAAAGGACCATTCTACCTCATGACTCAATAGGTTGTCATACACTGAACTTTATTGATCCATAATCATATGATGATTTGCTTAGTTTAAAGAGGCCCTTATACTCATTTTCAGCCAGTTTTAACTCATTTTGTCTTTATTTTATCAAAATATAGTCATTCTTATATCTTCATGCCAAATATAGCGCCTGACAGTTGCAAGGTTGCTTAGATTACGGTCGATAGAAAATGCATTTCGCTAAGTTGCAGCCTTCCATGTAAACAGACTCGTCATTTCCGGTTTTTGAATCGAAGATTTTCGATATATCCGTTATACACTAGGGTAGATTCGTATGATGATCATGCATTCTGTCACGTGACTATATTTGACCTTCGCCCTGCGTTTAATGAGGTAAACAAAGGAAAATGGAGGCTTCTCTGTTGCAGCCTCGATTTTCAGACGGAGGTCGCGACCTACATGCAAATTACACCGTATCCGACTCTAGGCGGAAACCAACGATAAATTTCCGTAACACACCGCCATTGTTTACAGCTTCGATCGCCAGCCAGTTTTCTTCTGACCAATGTTCGGTTTCTAATACAAATCTCCGTGTTTCTTTTTTTCAGTTACACCATATATGTCAGTAATTTATCCATGTTTACACAAAGGACTGATTTCTGTACCATTCTAAATTGTTTGAAAATTAACAGCGTTTTCGCTCAACGGCTGTAGACGGGCATCTTCAATGCATAACAGAGATGCATTAAGCCCCATTTTCACAGAGCATATTATTATTATTATTATTATTACTATATTGTGTGTTGCTAGTATTTGGGTTTAATTTATGATGAAAAGTGTTGGGGGTATGATTAGGTTGAGCGCACCTTATCTCAGTTCAATCCTTCACCACACAGTCACATGTTTTAATGACCCTAAGAAGGAAAGATTTTAAAAACATTGTGGGCAAAGGAGAAATTGCTGGTAACCAGCATTTTTTCCATTTCCAACAATGTTTTCTATCATTTTAGAGAACTTAAGCTCATATACATTAACTTTGAAATCCTTGTCTGTAAATGCTTTCAACATTAAAAAGTCAAAAATTTGTTGTTTGGATAAAGGATAAAACAAATATATTAGTGCCATTGTTTGTTTACGAATCAGTTGTGAGTGTCATGCGTTTATAACTTTTTATTGTCATGTTTATATGTGTATAATCTTATAGTATCCGCGATTTAATATTTGATTATGTTTTGTAAAATTGCTGGATTATGATATTTATATACATAGCCTGGTTGTTGCTTTTTTTGGGGGGATCCCCTGGAACAGTTTGGGATGATTTGAAGTAAGGCAGAGTTAACTCTACTTGTTATATGTCCCTAAATCTGGTGAAGTGTTGTGGTCGTGGTTGCGAGGTAGAGTGTCAGCCTCGTAACTCTAAAGACCCAACTTTGATACCCAGGAACGGGTGTCAACTTTGGGATTGTGCATAGGCCCTGAGGAAATAGCGTCTTGAAAACCTTGTGGGAAAAGGAGAAAATGCTAGTAACCAGCATTTTCTCATTTGCCCACAATGTTTTCTACCCTTCTGAAGAGGAACTTCAGTATATAAGCCATATTCTATCTAGCGTCCGCAGACGATTTCGATTTGGACCAGTCTAAAACTTTGTAGGACACAAACCTGAGAGATCTAACAACCCTAAGGAAATAGCCATTCGAAAACGTAGGAAAAGGAGAAAATGCTGGTAACGAGCATCTTCTACACTTTCACAGACAATTTCCATCATTTGGCTAAATTTAAAATGTCGTATGCTAATGCTTTCAATTTGGACCAGTCTAAAACTTTGTCGTCTGATGATGAATTTACGTGGTGTGATGATGATAACGGCGTTAAAACAATACACAACTGAGCAATGTCCTATCCACTGATATTGGCTATCAATCGAAAGCTTTACCGAGAGTAAACAATGGGGTACAAACACACTAACAGATTATGTACTACCCCCCTCTCTACAGGCTGTTGACAAATTTCGCCCTTTATCATGTAAAATGAGTCGTAATCTGTGAAAAGGTGGTTTAAGGCATCTGCAAAAAGTATCGAGCTAGGTCAGCCTGCGCAGTCCGCAGAGGCTGACCTGTTTCGAAACTTTTTTCCATTGATAAGTTTTCTGCATATCAGAGGATCACGCCACTTGATGATTTAGCCAGGATTTTGAAAGAAAATAAAATAGGTCCATATTATGTTGCGACTTACTTATATATAATATATAATGAATCCATTAGAAAGATTTTTCAAACCCCTTTTCCCACAACATCGCTCATATATCAAGTTATACAGGGAAAAATGTCAAATACAAGGGCTTTTTTGTAACCCTTTATGGATTATGGCTATATATCAAACTAAGGCAAGATAGTTTCCGTGTATCACCCTACATTTATTCTCATACAAATTATATTTAATAAACTGGGTAGTTTTGGTCAAAACAAAAGATATGTTTACACCAAATCATTGCATTCTCATGACTGTAGTCTTTCTCAGACAAGATTTTAATCTTGGCTGCATTAAAAGCGTATTGCGAAAAAAAAAAAAAAGGCGATAAACAGCGGGAATTGTCTTTGAAGTTAACAATCGGAAACACCGGTTGTGGGAGGGAAGAAGAGAGTTGTTCAAGCACAGGATTGTTTAGTAATGGATTGAACTGTCAGTGTCTGTATCACATTGTATTTATACCCAAGTTGAATCACAAGTGATATAAATAAAGTACTTTTGTACTGCGTAATTTTGTTGCTGACGATCGTGAGGTAGACATTATGGTAGAGGTAGTCATTATGGTATACTCTGTAAAAATAGTTTCAATGGTCATGTCATGACTCATTAATATTTCAACCTTTGTTAAGCAAGCGCCTTACACTGGGGACAATGTAGATGTGATTGCTGAAGACATGTACCTGCTTAATACAGTTGCATTTCAACATAATTTCCTCCCCTGGTAACACTTTAGACTAGGAGGTCGCTGGTTCAAATCCCCAGATTGACCAATTTCTTTCTGAGTATTAATGATAGCCATTACGACAGGATTCATTTTTCTTTCACCGCTGATTATTGTGTCGGCAATGGTTACGTGAAAAAGCAGCTAGTGGCTTGGGGAGAATATAGTGCGAAGTAACACATATAACCATGCTATGAGATGTTAAACCTTATAGGACCTGTCACAACTATGTAGTTGCTTTTGCGGCCATGACGATTATGATCAGACTGAACGTGCAGTCTGATCTTTGATCTACACTGTCCACTATTCTGGGATTGTCTAGCCAAAGGAAACCTAAAACTTGCAACTATTTGAATCACATAAAAAAAAAAAAATACATGTCCACTGGTGATTTGCGCCATTAGGATTTAAGAGAAATTTATTTTAAGTCAATATAATATTTTTTTTTACTGTATATAGGCGAAGTCAACGTGAATGATACTATAAGGTTCTGGGGTGGGTATCTTGCTTAGTTTTAGAATAAAAAAAGGAAGCAGTGCAAATTTAAATCAATTTCTTAATCGTTTCGACAATTATGCCCCTGTAAAAATATGTCATCCACAGGCACTTGTTGGGTTTTTTTTAACTTTGCCTGTATACAAAATCACGGGCACTTGACTTTTGAAAAACTTCGCCCTGTGTAAAATTATATATTTGAGCCAAGCTCTTTAAAAGGGGGCTTATTGCATCTGCGAAAAGTATCGATCCATATCAGCCTGCGCAGTTAGCGCAGGTTGACCTTGATCGAAACTTTTTGCTATTGGTCAATTTTCTGCGTATAAAAGGACCAGTCTACCTCAAGATTCAGTCTGTTGTTACACAAAATGGATTATATAGATCCATAATTATGTGATGACTAGCTTGGTTTAATGCACCATGGAGATGCATTAAGCCCCCATTTACCAGAGCATGGCTTTTATATCTTCATGGGCTATTGAAGGCGAATTTTGGTAAAGAACAAGTGCCTGTGTGCCTATGATATGCGCCTAGGGCTATAGAGTGCGAAATTTCAAGAAACGCGCCTGTGGTCTATTTGGGGCTTTGCGTATTGTAACGCTTCGATCTGAGAGGTGCAGTTGCCTATGTTCTTTCCACTGCAAAAAAAAACTTCAGTTGAATAAGTAACGAAGTCATCTTCAATTGTATTTATGCCACAAAGCGTACATTTTGTCATGTCACAAATAAGCTCAGACGGAAGGAAAACTGTCTCATTGTTCAATGATTGTTTTCTTCCTGTTTGAACCATTATCTTTTTATCACTAATTTCTGCCCTTGACACTATATAAAGACCATACATGTATTTATGCATGTTTTAACCTCTCTCTCTCTCTCTCTCTCTCTCTCTCTCTCTCTCCTTTCCTCTCTCTATACTAGGATACTGTTCAAAGATTTCGCCATTGAACTATAAACATATCACACAAGCAGTTCAATCGTGCAGTAGACCAATTTCAAAAACATTTTGAAAAACAGTTGAGACCAAACCAGGAAAAAAATGTTTGCTTCCATCCGCTACAAACTAAACCTGACGTTATTTCGATTATCCATAGTGATAACCAATATTTTTCTCCATTTCCTACAAATGTTTTGCACTCTTTTAAACACAAAACGCGAAGAGGCATTCAGAAATTAGCGTAAAGTGCCATCTCGGATCAGCCTGCGCAGTCTGCGCTGGCTATTCAGAGACACCACTTTACGACTAACGTTACATCAGATTTTGTCCCACAGTAGACTTGCGCAAAACAGAATATCATATACGAACGGAAATTGTCGTTTCGGATTAGTCTGCGCGGACTGTGCAAATGTCCGAATGCCTCTTCGTGTGTTGCAGGCCATATGGTAAAGACTTATAGCGGTAAATGTGTAAATGCCGGTGGCCCTGGTCGCCTGGGTGTGTCGATGATTGAAGCCCTAATCCAGTATTGGGGAAATAAGAATACACGATTAGTTAACTGCCGTCGTGATAAAACTGAACTACCATTTAAAGTGATGTAAAACACCCTTCAAAGTTATGCTTACAGCGCTTTGGTCTCACTTAAATGTAAAGACTTATATTGAGGTTAAAATTTGGTACAACAAAAATGAGATTTTACTCAACTGTCATATTTTTAACTTAAACCTATACTTAAAAGCCAAATCGAACAAAAGCACATGTATAAAGACATTTACATATCCAAGTTGGATGCAGCCAATGGGTAATCAATCTGAAACTTTATAACCAATCAAGACACTCTATGCAGCAATTAATGAACAATGTACATGTGTACGCTAACGTTGGATACTTTTGCTCATACAGCCGTGAACTTGTTGCATCAACCTTTCGACCAATCCTATTTGAGTTTATTTTATTTATTCAATAGACGAAAGGATAAAGCCGCTCATTTTACCGTATACAGTATGTATAAATAAACGGATATACACACCCTGACTTCAGATAAATTGACTGTAGTGGTTTACACACAATGTGATGTGAATGACGATAGGGAATGTTTATGTATTAGTTTCCATGTTCTCGAGAAAGTTTTATTCGTTTCTAAAATGGATCTTTCATCAACGAAGTTGGTTGCTGTTATAGTGTCTGTAACTCTTTTAATACTGATTTCCGGTTCCGCTTCACGTTACTTCTCGAGCAACAACCCGATAGAAATCGAGAAACCTCAACGAGTCAATTTTCTCGACAGATATGAACTGTATAGTTTTAATTCAGAAGTGCCAAATCTTAAAAGACTTTCACTGCAGTACAGGAAAAATAGACAGAAACAAAAAGACCTTATTTCTTCCCCAGATCGGGACTGTAAGACTTTGTCTTTTCTTGGAAGTGTTACTTGTGAGATTTGTGACTATGTTGTTAGCCATTTGAAGACATTAGTTGATTCGGGTAGTACACAGGAGGCCGTTGTCGAGTTTTCAAGGTTTGTTTGTATTGCATTCGAAATCGAGGATGACAGAGTATGTTCTACCATTGTGGAAGAATTCAAGGTAGGCTAATATAGCAAGGTCGTAGCGTACATTACTCACAATACACAAGTGCGTAATTGTAGAATAAAATGGGAACAGGCGAAACATTGTTTTATCACTTTATAAATAGAACAACTTTATTTTCATAACTGAGCCTTAAACTTCGCAGAAAAATAAATGAAAATTTCCAACCGCCAGTAGAAAGCGAAATATTGCCATTTCAACCTATCTGTTTTCAAAGGAAAATCGAGTGCTCACTGTATCGGACAGTGAAGATCACGATCAGACTGCACGTTTTGTGCAGCCTGATCGTGATTTACATAATGATTCTAAACCCTTGGACCCGCTCTTGTATACATAGTGTCTTCGTAAATGTACCTTTTAAGGCCCCTAAAGAAGACAGAGTAGAAAACATCGTGGGAAAAGGAGAAAATGCTGGTTTCCCGCTGTTTTCAAAACGATTTTACTTCAGGGTTGCTAAAATCCGGGATGGTATGGTAAAGGGGGAAGTCTTTTAGCACACGACAACATGTACGACTTAAAAAAGGAAATGGGATTAAATGATTGATTGAATAGTGTTTTACGCCGCTTCTGAAGTTATTTCAGTCATATCATGGCGACAGCTCACATTTTCATGCATGTTTTTAGGAGTACTAGGCTAGGGCTTTCAAGTGTCTTACTTTAGGGCACACCCACGAAAACCTAGTGCTTCTAAAAAGACTCGAACACGGAGCCTCCACAATGTTTTCAAACGCCCTCTTTCTATATAAGTCGTTAAGAGTAAGGTCTGTTCGATAAAGGGTTTAGCCATAATCATAGAGTTACAAGTTTTTATAGCTTGCATTAAATTCAGGAAGCTTACGAAGACCTGATTTATAGAAAAAGATCGTTGCTTTTCACATTAAATAGATCCTTTCCCACCACCCCCACCCCCATAAAATTGCGTATATCAAATCTTTACCAAACAACTAAAATCTAGACTTGTCTAAATTGAAAGCATGCGCAGTCGACAAGTTGAACGTGGCTCAATTGATGATATTTTTCTTTTAAAGGAGTAGGAAACATTGTGGAAAAAGGAGAAAATGCTGGTTACCAGAATTTTCTTCTTTTCCAACAATGTTTTCAAAAGCTTTCTTTCTCAGGGTTGTTAAAATTAGGGACTGTGTGATAAAGGGGTTAATCATTAAACTCTCATTTCCTTTGAATATTTCCCCTTTGTATCATAAATTTATTTTCCGGTAGGTCTAAATATAGCCTGTGTTGCAAGTAACTAATTGAGTAAATGGTGATTTACGCCGCTTTCAATATCACTTCAATCATAGCACGGTGACGGTTTACTTATTTGTTTACATCCAGGCTTTTACCAGTACTAGGTTAGGTTTTGTCCTAGGTATCTTACCCAGGAAAAAAAACAAACCGAAAATCGTTGCTTTGATTGTAGATCGAACCCGGACTCTCAAGGTTTAGAATTCTACATCGCCACTGCTGAACCACACAGGATTCTGAATGTGTGGCAAAGGGTTCAATCGTAGACGTTTGAAAATGACGATATTTAAAATCCACTCTGTTCTTCCTTAGTTTAGATTTCTTTAGCCTGAATCTTCGGCCAGAAGAGCTAACACTACGACAGGCTATCCCTATGTCTTTAATACTGTAGTCTCGTCGCGGCGACAGCAAGACAAATGTCTTAACTTTTCGACCTCACGACTTCAAATTTTTGTATGATGTTTGGTTATATAAGAAATCTACATGTGGCTTTGAAAGAACATTTAATAGACCACCTTGAAAGCATGGGTAGGTAAGGTAATAGATTATATGTATCATGTTCTCATTTTGATGATAAGTGTTCGTCAACAACAAACTGGACAACCTTTTATAAAATCGGCGCAAAAGTTAAAAAGAGCATCTTAATCAATATGTAAACCCTTGGGCTGCTAAGCGCGACTCACTGACCTTTTGTGGACAGTGTAGATCAAGATCAGACTGCACAGATCGTGCAGTCTGATCTTGGATCTACACCGTCCGATAAGGAGACATATTTCCTCCGAAATAACTTTCAAAGAGCAATATTTGGATTTTTACTATCGGTTTGAAAGTTTCATTTTTTTTTATTTAGCAGGAGAAGAGTTAAAAAAAGCAATGATTAAATCTGTCTGAAATGGCACCTAGGTTTGTGGACAAATATGCTGTAGGATCGAATCTTCTGAAACCCATTGCGATTCTAAGTGACTCATGATGATGAAAGTTTTGTAAACAAAGCTACTGTAGCTAAACCACAAAGAAAGTAAATTTATGCAACCATTTTAATTAGGTGAGTTCGTGCGCCGTAACCGTATGAATTAAGCTTTATCACCTGATAGATGATCACAATATTTAATGTCCGATAACAAACCACTAAATCTGCCGCTTTCTTTAAAGGTAAACAGGGAAATAAGATGTTTTACTTCCTTTCCATGAAGATTATTTTAGAAGTTTTTTAATTACCTTAAACTGGGCAGCCTCAGGCATTACTTGTCTACCCGGCACACCTAGCTTCAATACATTGAGGACACGGGTGCATGGAGACCATACTAAAGTTCTCCTACAAGCAAAACATCCGCATAAAAACACATCATCTGCATCTAACCTCACCGAAGCGTCCTGGAGGAACCCTAGCCCAAACCTCTAGCACCAGTTTGACCTTGTCCCTAGGAGCCACCTCTGAGCCATGACCCTGACGGTTTCAGTCAGCCACAGTTCGCATGCGATATCCTCTACTCCGTGGTCAGCAACAGGGCGCATTTACGTCGTAACCCTTTACCAAACAATAAAGTTTTGACTTGTCCAAATTGTAAGCTTTTGCAGACAAGAAATTAAATATGGCTCATATGATGGAATTTGTTTCTGAATGGTAAAAAAACATTATGGGAAAAGGAAAAAATGCTGGTTACCAGCATTTTTTCCTTTTTCACAATGTTTTCAAGAGTAGTTTCTGTAAGGGTCGTTAAAACTCGGAACTGCGTGGTAGAGAGTAAAACGAGTCTACTGAAAAAAGCAAAAGGGCCGTACGCTTAAGAAAACAACCAGAGTATCAATGCCTGAATCGTGTGATTATTCACCAGTCATTAACGGCACCTTCTTGAAGTGCCAAAAGATAATTGCCAGAGCACTAGAGAAACACTATCCAAATGATTGTTTAGGTAGCTGCCAGGGATGCTCTTGGGCCACTTTTGGAAGAACAGGGACTTGTTTGCGGCGGGGATTAAAGAGATGATGCCATCCACCACAGCCAAGAATATTGCAGTTCTAGATTAAGCAAAACAAAGCCCACCGGAAATCATCGAGACTGGAAGGGGGATTCCTTCCTCGACAACCTGCATGAGTCCAGTGCTTGGAAGTATGCATAATACCAAAAGAACATGAAAAGATTCAGGTTGTCAGACATTTTGGGAGAGGACTTTGTTGGAGTCGCCCATCTCAGGTACCAACCACTGCTAAATATTTGTAACCAGAGTCTCACAGAGTCAGAGCTGCAAGCTCGACGTAATATTCTCCCTTTGAAAGCAACAAGAAAATTGACGCCCCGTCAGCTAACACTACCTATCCAATTTGTTTGACTTGGATGTCGGCGGAATCGATTTCTTCACCTTCTGTCACGGAATTTAATGCCCCAAGCTTGTGAGGATGATCACTTAATTTCATGACAACATAAGAAATATTCAGCACAAGGAATCATTCTGTGATTTCTTCTCATTCAAGAGCGACGTGAAGCAGGGATGTGTATCGAAAGCCTTTACCGTGTTTTGGTCCCTGCTCTTGCGCAATGCCAAATAGCAGTCTACAGCTGATATCTTCCTACACACTACAAGCGATAGGAGTGGCTATATGGCATGGTGCGCAGAGACGTTCATATGACAGATACTCATCGCAGACGATGTTTTCCTTACGATCCAGATGAAGGAAGCTTTCATCTGGCTCATCGCCTCCTTTGCGAAAGCATGTACCGAATTCGTTAACCATTATCTAGAAAAAAGACTCATGAGTCAGAATGAAAGTTATAATGTTTAAATTAACACTAGTAAAAACAATGCACGTATCCCGTCTCAAAAATCTCAGGCACGCCGATAAAAAAAAGCAACAACATTGGCTCGCCTACAATACGAGTAGAGAGTGTGGAACAACACCATGCTTACAACGATCACAATGATAAAGGCGTATCAACGTTGTGATCTGAATACCCTCCTCTACTCTAGTAGTGCTAATATACTGCACTCCTACCAAGAGCATAAGCTTTAAAAAGCTCTCCACGTGAGGTCCTCCTACGATTCTTTGGTATCCCATGGCAATATTGTGTCACAAATGAAGATGTCCTACCACGCGGCTGGGTCAACTCTAACACGAGTTTGGCATTATCTATTAAAGATGGACGTACCCTAAAAGGCACTTTGTATGGGGATAAGGCTCAAGGTCGACCTATCCTTCTATACAGAGGTCTGCAAATGTGAACAGAAGGAATTAAGCATCCCTCTAGCGGACAGAAACCAGTCACATACGACGATTTCACGAACTGGCAACCTACGGTCAAGACCGGTTTCCCACAAACAAAGGAGAAAAGAAATGCTATATAAAAGGCAAGAGGTATTGCAAGTACAACAGCTTCCAGGAAGCTACCGACGAAATCCACAACCAAAACATTACACGTGTTGACACTATAATTCAGAGCTCCAGACAGAGGGAGTGATTTTGATTCCAAAATTAAAAATATCAATTGTTCTCCACTAAACCCAATGTTATGAGTACGCACAGCATAGGGCTTGGAAGAGAAATAATGGATTTAGAATACCATCACTCCCTCTTATCTGGAGGTCTGTACTAGATCTATATAGAGATCAGCGTTCGCTGGTAACATTATATCGGTCACATCGGCGAAACCTTTATTTGCAGTTTTTTAAGAGCACTAATAGATACTATTTTGCAGTATTCTTTGATTCACCTTTGGTCTATACCAAGTATGCCCAGAACACTAATTATGAATCTGCACCCTGCAAATTCGTCATGGGATTTCTAATATATAAGTATTCTCGAGTGTTATGAAATAGGTTTTGGATTCTTTGATTGGTTTTATCGAGAAGAAAATGGTTTAAGAACGACAATATCACCACTTATTTGGACCTCTACCTTTGGACTCTGATACGATGATATCAGTCAATGTGCTTGAACATTAGTTAAATCACATCGAGATAGGTGGCTCACATGTGATTTTTCTGGGGTTTATACACTTGATTGTTTCGGAATTGCTTGCGAAAGGTTTCATACGTCAGCTCGTTTAACCGATAAAATGTTTAGCCCTCGCAATCTAACTGAATTGAGCCATGCTCTGTGAAAAGAGGATTTAATGCCAGGGGTGTGGAAATCCTACGTCCGACTCGTCCAACTCGGGTAAATTTGACGTCGGACAAGTGGCTTTTTGCAGTCTACTCGTCCGCGGACAAGTAGAAAACGAGGGAGAAATTGAAAGTAAAAATCTGTATTATATAACATTATCCTTGTGAAATGGAAATGTTCTCTCCGTCTCACTTCGTAAACAAGAACATTTTTAAATTGAATTATGATAAACTATTCCCTGATACCTGGAATCAAAACAAAATTTGGCCGACTCTGATTTTATCGCCTACGCAGGTTTTTTTTTGACTGCGCTGCAGTGCGGCCGAAATATTGTGGTTTCTTGGCGCCATTTGGTTTGTTAAATGGAGGCAACAATAACCGAAACGAGTTATTTTTTTGCATATTATAATACCGCACGTAGACTTGACGCGGTTGTCATTTCCCAATCTTTCAATATAAAATTCTTTTTTGTCGTTCGCAAAAACTTGCAGCTGACAAAAGAAGTTGTCTTCATTTAACACTGTGGAACACATTCTTTCTCGGTTGCAGTAAACGTATTTGAAAGAAAACCAAACATGCTTTATCCAAGTAAAACATGTCAAAAACCGGGAAACATTATAAAAAGTTTGTTAAAAGGACTGTAGACGATAAAGGCCAGCGCAGCCTTTTTACTTTCGGCGTAAAACGTTTAAATTCTTTGCAGATCGATCTACAGGTAATTAAATCTCCGCATACTGAGTCTCAATCTGAAGTGCCGGGTCTGTCGGACCACAGGAATTTGACATTCTATAATGAAAAAATATGATTAAATAAGAAAAAAAATATTCCCCTATATATAAAGACACACAAGGAATGCAACGCCTCGATTACCGGCGACTACACAAAAATGCCCTACCCACCCAAAAACACCAACGAAACGAAGAGTGATCACAATTTCCTTTACCCTAGTAACAGATAACACCAAAATGTACCAGTGACATTCAGCGATAAGTAGACACCTTTTCACCAGAGATATCCGTCATTTTTTACAGCTTTTTTGACAATTAAAAGCCATCGAGGAGGCCATTTGCTGATGTCACTACATTATGCCCACAGTAAATGTTATGGCTGAGGGGTATGTATATTCTCCGGCCCCACTCGAAAAATGAGCCAGAATATTCCCGGCCCCTACGGCCCCCGTGATAGAGTAGAAAAGACTTTGAGGAAAAGCATAAAATGCTGGTAATAATCAGTTTTTCTTTTCCCACTATGTTTTCTAAAGGCTGCTTCCTCATGGTCATGAAAACCATGGATTGTTTGTTAATTTGTTGATATTTTCATTTCTGTGCTTCACGAAAAATGATCAGTCGAATAAGGCTGATGTCAAAAGAGTTACGTCCCCTGATGGGTTTTTCCCTATTCATACAAGTGAAATATCCTTCTTTAAAAAAGAATACTGACAAACATTTTTGTTAGTTACCTCAAGAAAAATATGTAGTATCATGCGATGTACATAAATATATTTTAAAACAAAAATAAATATGAAAACGAAAGTAATATTTTCTGCGGGCCTTAAAAAATAGTGACATCAGCGAATGGCCTCCTCGATGGCTTTTAATTGTCAAAAAAGCTGTAAAAAATGATGGATATCTCCGGTGAAAAGGTGTCTACTTAAGGATCGCTGGATGTCATAGGTACATTTTGGTGTTATCTGTTACTAGGGTAAAGGAAATTGTGATCACTCTTCATTTCGTTGGTGCTTTTGGGTGGGTAGGGCATTCTTGTGTTGTCACCGGTAATCGAGGCGTTGCATTCCTTGTGTTTCTTTATATATAGAGGAATATATTTTTCTTATTTAATCATATTTTTTCATTATAGAATGTCAAATTCCTGTGGTAGGACATCGCCGATCTCCCGTTGTCTGAAAACTAAACAATTATTATCACTGCACATGATGCAAACTCTACATCTCCAGACACAATAACCAAGTTTAGCCTTTTAACTTCCACAGATAATGATTCCCTTGTATCATATGATGGCTGGTAAGCAGTTCTGCTGAAGTATTAACTCCGGCATGCATGGGTGTGCCACAGTAGTGTTAAAAAGGGCTGTAAGGGCAGACACCGAGATATTTGGCCATGGTTTAAGCAGTTATAGTGTAACTGTTGAATCTTTTTCAATTATTAAATTGTTGCACCTGTCTATTTATATGTATGTACAGTGCCATTAATTTGTTTTATTGATGTACCTTGAAAGTCAGTCTGCTTTTTCCCAATTTGGCCAAAATCGCACTTGAACATAAAAAAAAAAAAATGAAAGGCTAAGGCCCCTTCCCAATTTTTGGGAAAAAAGCCCCATAAAGGTTTGCTTGATTTATTTTCATCATTATTATTAAAAACCCAAACAAAGCAAAGTTAAATAGTTAAAAGGACATCATTATCTGCAAACTACATTCAGTTAGGTCTTTGTGTGCCATTTAAAATTGTTTTGTTTTGGACAAGTAAACTTCTCTGAGGGACAAGTAGATTTTTTAGATTTACTTGTCCATGGATAAGTAGAAAATTTCAAGATTTCCACACCCCTGAATGCATTTGCAAAAAGTACCGTATAGCTGAGATGTCTGCATTTTCCTTACTTCGTGAACCTTACTTAGGTAGGCTCGTCTTCCGAACCGACTTGTTTACCGCCATATAAAATATTCTATTGCTATAATATTCTATCTATCCCATCCTACAACCACATAACTCTGATTTTCACGGAAACACAAAGAATATGCCGAAGTCTGATTTGTCTCCATTCAATAATACGAAGTACATGAGTCATACTTTGTGAAAAAGAGGTTTGATACAGGCTGGTAAAATTTTCTGTATGTTAAATGACCCTTCTACCTTATGATTCAGCTGGGTGCTTGACAAAATGAATTGTATGGATCCATAATTATGACAATAATGATGCCTTGGTCTTTTTTTTTTTTCAACATTTTTTATTCCACGGAAATACAATATACATGAGCAATACAATACAATCAATTAACAAATATGATCCTGCAGAAATGGATGGGAATGAAAGCAAGGCTTACAGAGTTCTTCTCCAATTTCTGGTTATTGCATGTATAAAGTACGATATATTTAAGTGTACAAAAAAAAACGTTTAAAGGAAAAAAATGTCCTGCTTCGTGTAATGCATCACGAAGAAGCATTAAACCCCCTTATATCAGAGCCCTACTCAATAGAATATTACTTACTGTTGCAGGATGAAATATTTGGGGTCGCACAGAAGCTGGTATTGACTCCAAAGGAAGCATGTGGTTACATACTGGGAACGGACTGTGGGGCACCCTTCAACCCAGAGAGCATGTGGAATGTTACTTTTCCAAATGTCACTAAGCCGCCAGTGGTACCACCTAAACCACCCAAGGTAAAGGTCGTAACTGTTTATCCCTTTACTAAACAATCCCTAGTTTAGAAACAGTCTTCTGAAAACATTGTGGGAAAAGGAGAAAATGCTGGTAATCAGCATTTTCTCCTTTTCCTACAATGTTTTCTAACCATTCACGAACCAAACTGAAGCCACATTCGATTTGCCATCTGCAAATACTTTCAGTTTAGACAAGTCTAAAATATTGTCATTTGGTAAAGAGTTTAAGTACTGGTAAAGATATTTATATCTTTATGGTAACCAGCATTTTCTCCTTTTCCAACAATGTTTTCTAACCATTCGAGAACCATATTGAACAATTGAGCCACATTCAATTTGTCGTCTGCAAATGCTTTCAATTTAGACAAGTCTAAAATGTTGTAGTTTGGTAGAGTTAAAGTAATGGTAAAGATATTTATACTTTATGGTAACCAGCATTTTCTCCTTTTTCCACAATGTTTTCTAACCGTTCGAGAAACAAACTCAACATCTGAACCACATCCAGTTTTTCGTCTGCAAATGCTTTCAATTTAGACAAGTCCAAAATGTTGTTGTTTGGTAAAGAGTTAAAATAATGGTAAAGATACTCGTATTTATATAGGGCTGCAGTATAAAATCTGATTGAAAGAATCTGACATTCATTGGCCTTTCAGATGGAATTTTAGTAAATTCTTGTATAAAAATGTAATTGCGTTCGCCACACATTTTGCTGGACTCATGTAACCCTTAGCCTGCTAGATAAGTGAAATGAAACTTTCAAGCTGATAGTAGATATAAATTAGTTTATTGAGTATTTAGGCCTCTGGCCTCAGCGTACAATTATACATTTTATTGTAAAAAACTCAAGTTTTGATATGTCAAAGGTACTTTTTGGGGGAAAATATTTCCTCATCCGACATTGTAGATCCAATATCAGACTTCACGTTCTGTGCAGTCTGATCTTGATCTACACTGTCTGCAAAAAGTCCTTGATTGGCATTTAGTAGCCTAAGGGCTAATAAAATTTTACCAAATGCCAACTTTTGTCAGATCCCATATACATATACATGTACATCAGTTTCATATAGCGTTTTATTGTAGTATGATAGTGATCCACATCCTTGTTGCGTATACATACATGATAAACCACATTTCGCTCTTCCTCTAACTTATCTAGATCTTCAAACTTTATAAAATAAATGTTAAAACAATAAATGATTTTTCAAAGCCATTACAATTTTTTTTAATCACCTGAAACTAAGTCTTATTGAGAGAGCTAACTGACTATGCACAAAGACAAAAACTTGCTGCCTGCTTAGCCAGATCTTCAGACTGTATAATAAATATATAGTATATTTCATGTGTCTATTTTTAGAAATGTTATGGGTAAAGAAGTGTCGTAATTTAAGCTGGGGGGAATTATTTCCCTGTCACAGTGAATATTTTCCTCCTGCCGAAAATCTGGAACTACTTTTTTAATTTTTTTAAGTTTTTAAGTTTTAAAAGTGGCATTCGTTAACAAAATAATCAGAGGAAATATAATATATAATTTATTTCATCAGCTTGTGGTTAATTTGGGGTAATATTTGCCTCAAAAGGGAAAGGTCTGCGAAAATAACTCGTGCCTTACGGCACTCGTTATTTTCGCATACCTTTCCCTTTTGAGGCAAATATTTCCCCATATTAACCACAAGCTGATGAAATAAACTCTATTTGAGCCACTTTCAGGCAAAACGGGGTTAATGCATAATGTGAAGCATTATACGAAATACGTCATCACATAGTTATGCATCCATAAAATCTACTTAGTCTAACAATCGACTGGATCTGGAGGTGGATTGGTCCTTTGACATGCAGATAGCATTTTACAAATAGCAGAAAGTTTCGATACTTTGTGCAGATACCTTAAACCCCCTATTGACAGAGCATGGTTCATTTATATGTATAGGACGAATTACAGTTATTTTCTTTTTAAATTAAAATAGAGTTAATTAGCTTCCATGGAGAGCATGAAACCATTATTTTATGCATCGCTTCCACCGATTTCCTTTGTAAAGACAATATGTCAAGATTAGCATACAAGCTACAACAGTTTGATATATTCTCTACCATTTAATAATTTTTGCTTCACTTTGCCCGTAATACATGAGAAAGATGTTCGTCAGCTTATTTATATTATGAAGCTGGATAAAGATAGTTCCTTTCCAATTTATTGTTTTTATCATGGAGCAGCCTGGTTCCCCAACATTACGTGTACTACACATAACAGACTTCCATCATGACGACGAGTACTTAGCCGGAAGTAATGCAGAATGTGGAGAACCTTTGTGTTGTAGGGTGGATGACGGGCCCCCAGGTAATTTATCCTAAACCAAGATTTTTAGACATGAGAGTGGAATGAACGCATGGTTTCTCTGTATATTATGCATTTTTCAGTGTTACAAGTGAGTATTATATTAATCTTAATGCTAGAAAAAAGCGTAAGGTAGTGTTTTTCCTCTTAAACTAGACCTATATTGTCTGTGCTATAAATAGAAAAGAAAAAGGTTAAATCTATGTCAGTATTCCGGTTATGTGGGTTTCAAATTTTTGTCACACCGCTTTCAACACTGCTTAAGTCACAGCTCGGAGACAGTATGGACACATTTAATTTTGTCGACTGCAAATTCTTTCAGTTTAGACCTTAGATTATGTATTCTGGTAAAGAGTTAACCAATGAGTCAAGAAAGACTCATCCAAAACATTGAATCACATACATACCACAGAAAAATATGAGAGTGGTAATGGTGACTGAACGAAAACAAATTTGTCTTGATACAAAAAGTAGTTACAATATGTTTTATTTCAGCTCCTGGTCACGTTGGGGCCGGTATGTATGGTGACTATAGAAACTGTGACAGCCCTAACAAAGTTATCGACAGTCTGTTCCAACATTTACAGTCAATACAGGATCAGGTTAGTGGAATAAAATTATTTTTTTCTCTGCTTTTCCCTTGATTCTAGAAAAGTAGATCCATCAGTTAGTTATGAGTTGATATTTTAAAGCTGTTTCTTCACAGTTCATGCGGATATACAGCGAAATGTAGTATTATGGGTGTTTTGAGGCCGTATAAAAAAAAAATGAAAAAAATACACAAATGTCGTCATGAACGTGGCAGTATCCCGCGGAATATCATAAACGAGAAAACTTCATTCTTGTCTGTTGTTGTTTCAGGTAAGAGAAGAAGATTTGCTTTGGTGTAGGATCAAAATATAATTTCATTTGTGAACAGCAACATTCAATATTTTCTCTTGTTACTTCGCCTCTCCTAAAAAGATCAGCGTTGGTGCTCATTCCGTGGGTCATTCTCTATGAAAAGGGGGTTTAATGTACCTACAAAAACTATTGATCCATGGGGTTGACACGGGTCAAACCTTTTTGTTATTTGTATTTTTTCGCATATCCAAAGAACATTCTGCTTCATGGTTCGGTCGATCGTTAGACAAATTGACTCTATGGATCCATAGTTATATGATGAGTTGTCTGGTATATTTGCTAGAGTGACGCTTATTTTGATTTTTACAACAAAGTAAACACTCCCATATCTGTTATGCACTGGTAGGACTATTTTTTTCTAAATAAAATTTTCACAAAAGCTATAGCTTAAGATAATTAATCAAAAAACTACGTGTAAGAAAGAAAAGAGGAAAAATCTACTGCAAAACGATCCTGAAGACGACAGATAGCAATTTTCAATGTATTTATGGTCACGATATCTCACAACATATCGCACAGTGTAGACTCAAAATCAGATTTCACAACCTTGATAAAAGGAAATATCTCTGAAATCATCTACAAGTGTCTGTCGTGCTAAAGAGAGTAAGAGCAGATGAAGTCCACCTTTTCTTTTTTTTTGGCAGTTTGATTACGTCATATTTACCGGGGATATTCCTGCGCATAATGTATGGAATCAATCCAGATCTGATCAACTGAAGGCCCTGCAGTACTATACAGATACGCTCAAGAAATACCTGCCAGGCAAAACGGTGTTTAACGCATTGGGTAATCACGAAAGTGCTCCGGTGAACAGGTAATCTTTTTATGCAGGTTTATTTGATTTACTGGATGTTCAAAAGCCTTTTCATTCATCTTAGTGAATTTTCTTTGTTTCGAAATACCAATTTTAGTTAACCATTATGTTTCAGTCAAGTAAATCTGGGAATGTAAAAGGGTTACAACATGGTGTCGGGATTTTTTACCATATCGATCAATGCAGTTTCGTTTGTCATTTGGCCCGTAGTATTCATACGCCATCACCCAAAGAGTTCATGAGAAGTCACTGTTTCTCCGATTGTCATAATTCATTTTTTCCCTCCATCAAAAGACGTCTAAGTTGAACAAGAGGGTCATAATGGCCCTGTATGGCTCTACTGCCTTATTAACACGTGGGCCGCACATGTGAGCGGTGGTTTGGCAAAAAGAGGTTTAATGTATCTCCTTAATGTATTGTAGCACGTAAGTCATCATAGTATCGATCCAGGTCAACCTGTGAGGACTGCGCAGGCTGACCTGGATCGATACTTTTTGCAGGTGCATCAAACCCCTTTTTACAGACTATGACTAAAATAGTAGATGATAGGTTTTGCTCCGTTTACAATTTCAGTTACCCACCGCCATTTATAACAGGGAAGGACAGCGAAATCTGGCTGTACAATGCTCTAGCTGATAGCTGGTTAACATGGCTGCCACAGGAGACGAAAGCAACAATAACAAAGTACTTAACCTTTTGCCTTTATTCTGGGATATTAAAACTTTTTATCAGACGAAAAAAAATAAGAGCACCGCATGCGGGTGCCAAAGCTCGGATGCAGTTGCTTTGAGAAATAGGTTGATTTTCATTGAAAATTCTAAGTCAAATAAGGGGCATAACTGTGTCAAAAGTAATTTGATGGTTACCTGTCCTTGTTGTATTGGTTCCCCTTTTGATAGTCAACATCAAGACTGGGTTTGAAGTAAATATCTTCAGTAATAACAGAGATATTATAAAATGTCAGAGTTTTTGCACGATAACGCAGACAACGATGACGCAGGTGCAGACAACGATGACGCAGGCGCAGACGACAGGGCTATGACAATACCTCGACGTTTTCTTCGAAAACAACCGAGTTAAAAATAGAAGTCATTTATAGACTAAAAAGTAAAAGTGACTCAAATGATAGGATTTTCCTTTGAAAGGGTCAAGAAAAACGTGGGAAAAGGAGAAAAGATTGGTAACTAGTATTCTCTTATTATCCCCACTACATTTTCAAACGTTTTCTCATTCAGGGATATAAAACACAAAATCGTTTTGGCAAAAGGTTTAAAACTAGGCAGCTTGAAAATTATTTCGGTGGACTTGTAGGTGTACAGAATCCTCATACGGGCATTTTAAGTTCAGTTTGAGTGCCCCGTCAACAAAATTTTAGCTACAGATATATCATGGTATCTCCTACCCCCATGGATATTTATTTGAGCCCCGCTCTGACAAAAGGGTGTTTAATGCATCTCCGTGATGCATTATACCAAGCAAATGATCACAAAAGTAAGGATCCTTAAAATTCCTTTTGTTTAAGAAATGATTGAATCATGATGCACACCGGGTCCTTTTACATGCAGAAAATGGACCAAAAGCAAAAAAGTTTCGACACAGGTCGGCCTGTGCAGACTGTGCATGCTGACCTGAGTCGATACGTTTTGCAGATGCATTAATCCCCCTTTTCACAGAACATGACTCATTTGTTTTATAACAAACTTAGCCCCCAAAATTTTTATATTAAAGATACAGAGGACGAAGTATATCAAATGCAAGTGCCTATGTTCTGCACCTATCAATATACGTTCCTAGCTCTCCCACACGAACAAAACTTGAGACTATGTTCCACGTTAAAAGAGTGAATCCTGGAATGATCGCAATGACTTTCTCAAGTGCCTCTAAAATAGTTTTGGCCAATTCGAGATTCGAACTCACAATTCCTTGATCATTAGCACTGCAGCTTTACCATTGAGCTGCGGTTACTCAGGCTGACCTGTCAAATCATACAGGAGTGTTTGTGTATTTTTATCCTTTTTATCTTTGATTAGCACTGCCTGCTTTGCTGAAACATTCTTGACAAAAGCTCTTGCTTTAAATTTCAGAGCCGGTTTTTATTCTGCCTCTCCTTTTCCGGGACTCCGAATTGTATCTTTGAATATGAACATGTGCAATAACGAAAACTGGTAATATATTTCTTGATTGTATAACATTTATTTATAATGTATGCAACATGATCGAGGCATAGGATTCTAGTCAGGAATTGTTTATTCTTAAATGTAATGTGCTTCGCATTTATTCTTATATGTAATGTGCTTTGCAGAATCAACATTATACTAGTATAGTGTTTCACGCCATTCTCAACAGGTGTTTTTCGATTGTATTACGGCAATCAACTAATTCCTATTTTCCTTAGGTTCACAAGTACTGGGCTGGGTCTCTGCCTTTCCCAAAGACACGTCCACACATCCGCTGCAGGACTGAGCCTAGAACATCTTGACGTATTTTAGATATCTAATGGAAGCATTTTACACACAATCTCTGACCAATACGTTACCAGTCACATCATACCAGTACATGCATACAATACTGCCATAGCTTTTAGGTCTTCGATACTGCAAAAGCGAGGCTTTAGGTCCACGGCCACCAGCTCTTAAGACGAACGCCCTAGTGGCTAGCATGTTCTATAACATTTAGACTTTTCAAAGACATTGATTTCAATGTCGTGCATATAGATAAATGTTTTCTAGATTTTGATGGCAATGAATTCGAATAGCGCAAGTCTAAAATTCTAGTTCAAGATAATTCTTATGAAAAAAAAAATACCAGTAATGCTTATTCGTAAAAGCTGTCTTAATTCCTGCTATACATTTTTTTCTCCTGTTATGTGTATTGTATGAATCATTATAATTGTATTCGAATAGTCTAATGCATGAATTATCGTTAACACAACGCAATTATGTTGAAACTCAGGTGGCTATTGATCAACGGCACAGATCCAGCGGGGATGTTACAATGGTTGATAAACGAACTGCAGGACGCAGAAAACAAAGGCGACAAGGTCGGTACAGTCACCTCATAAGCAATATCCGATTTTTGGAGATAGGCATACAGTTATAGCTCGATACTTTAAAAAGTAGTTCAAGTTTTCAGTATTTTTCGTCATAGGTACTAGTAAATGAATAAATTATAAGAAAGATGGCCCCCATGTCATAACTGGTAAATATATGTGGAGAGGAAAGTGAATTCCGGTCAGTTTGGCAAATTATTTAACAGTTTAAGGTTTTTATCCATCAAAAACTAGGGCCTGTATGACACTATATAAAACTTCTGCTCAGAGGCCTTTCTGTCATTTTCTAAGCACTATCAATGCAGCTATCATCTCGATCACTGGATACTGGTATAGTAAGCCTATCATAACTGTGAATGCAACAAAACATGGTATCATCCACAACAGGGGAATCCAAGGCCGAATCTAAGTTGGAAGAACATGTGGCCCGACCCCATTTCGTCTTTTGAATAAAATACATGTATGTTTAAACTAACATGGTGATCAACATGGTGAATTAGAATTAGCTCGGTAGAAGTTATCAGCTCATGGCCACATTTGCTTCCGGCAATGACGATTTCTTTTGACTCCCAGACTACTTGTGAAAATATGTGGCAAAAAAGAGAAATTGCTCGTGACGAGCAATTTCTCTTTTTATGCCACATGTTTTCTTACATTCAACTTGACTTAAAAGCACAGATTTTCACAAACTATTGATACTAAACGCTTCATCTCTCTGTTTGTTTCCGTAAAGTTATCCCTGGGCTCACTGTACATGTAGTCTTTTGCATTTTGTATCATGTTTCAGGTTCATATCATTGGCCATATCATGCCAGGTTGTGGATGCTGTCTGAAACCGTTCAGCTGGAATTATTACAAGATTGTTAACCGGTGAGTACTTCAGTGCCAAAATGATCCAAATCACGTCCCCGGTGGCTTCCACGCCATGTACGTGTATTTCCTCTCCTCTCTCCTTCCCCCCCCCCCTCGTCTTTTGGCGATTCAGCGCTATTAGATGTCCTATGGAACATTGGAGAGTAAACAGTTTTACCTTTCATGAAATAAACTTGGCAGTTACCACAGTTATTCGCCCAACTTTCATTGTAAAATGGTTGGTCGTTGCACCATTATATCTACATTTTCTTCAGTTTCTTTACCTACATAGGTTAGACGATCAACGAATTCACAACTACGTTCGACCTACGATCAACACACACACAAGTACATTCAACCTAGGAAACAGCTTTTCTTTATCTCGTAAATTGAATCTTTTATTCACTTTTAGATATGAAAGTACTATTGTGGAGCAGTTTTTTGGACATAGCCATGCCAACTATTACGAAATGTTCTATGATGACATCATATTCCATCGACCAATCGGAGTGGCACATATTCCCGGAAGTATTACAACGTATAGCAACTTGAACCCCGGCTTTAGAATATATGAAATCGATGGGAATTACAAGGGGTCTTCATGGGTAGGTATTAAGATTAAATCCACAAATATACCTACCTATTGCATGCATATTGCTTCAACTAGGTTTTTCACCTCATTTTTCTATTCCAAAAATGACATCCGTGTTGAGGATATCCTACATCATTTCCATTTTAGGATATCTTTTAGCAGGTATGGCATAGTAATTAGCAAAGTCATGTAACTGTTTTGGTAGTTTTAAAGCGGTTTTTTATCCCACAGAAAGAATCTATTTTTAACATTATCTTGCATGAAATGATTGTTTTGTGTGTTTCTTTACAGCGAGTACAAGATTACACTAACTACTACCTTAATCTGACCGAAGCTAACCTCAGCGGTACAGCAGTTTGGCAAAAGGAATACAGTGCAAAGGTCTGTTCATATTTGTGGTGTGCTTTGGATATCTAAAAATCAAGTGGGGGTGGTGTTCACACATTGTATTCTAGAAATTTAAATATCCAGTTATTATGGTGCCAGCTTACACGCTGTTTTCTAGATATCTGAACATCCATTATGGGTGGTGCCAGTTTACACATTGCTTTTTAGATCTCTGAATATCCAGTAAGAGTGGTGTTCACAAAAACTTCATTGTACTGATAAAATTCTAGATCATAAAACCAGTGTCCGTGCTTATAAAGCCTTGGTCCGTGCGCATCTGAGTTTGTTCTCAAACTTTAAGTCTCAGTTAAGCTAGAAGTTATGAAAATTTGAAATGAAGATTGATTTGACAGACGGAGACAAAGAAAAGTTTACCAGTTATTCCATAAGGATTAAAATACTTTTATACAACTTAAAAATTCCTTGCTCGGCTGAGTTGAGGACGACAAAAGTTTTGTAAGCATTGGCCATGTGAAATGAACAGTCTGCTAGTTTGTTTTGGTCAGTCAGTAAGATTGTAGACTTGTCCACTGATTTGAAAGCATTAGCAAAGAATAAATTCAATGGTATAGGAGAGACTATCATCTTGCCTACTATAATATAAGTCATGCTCTGTTAAAAGGGGGCTTAAAACATTTGCAAAAAATATCGACCCAGGTCGGCCTGCGCAGTTCGCGCAGGCTGACCTAGGTCGAAACTTTTTGCTGTTGGTCAATTTTCTGCATGTCAAAGGACCAGTGTACTTCATGAATCATTCTGTTGTAAGACAAACAGTCACTGGATATTATGGATCCATAATACCGTGATGTCTTGCTTGGTATCATGCATTACGGAGACGTATTAAGCCCCCTTTTGCCAGAACATGGCTCATAATGTAGGTGAATAAAACCACGTATACTTTAGAATGATATTCTCTTCTCGTTACATGATGGAAATTGTGTTATCCGTATATGTGTTGCTTTCTATGACAGGAAGAGTTCAATATGACGTCACTGTTCCCCGAAGATTGGAATAATCTGATATACAAAATGAAAACTGACGACACATTATTCCAGAAAGTATGCGTGTAAGTTATATAACTGACATTACTACTTTACATACTCATAGATCTCTTACGGCAAGTTGAACATTCTCCCTGAGAGTTTTTATCTTTTGAAAAATAAAGCTTTTTTTTAATGTTGATAATCCATAATTCTATCTGAATGTTTCCAATCACAGTTGTTTGCTGCAAGTTGATTTCAGGAAGCAAAGCGGTAAAGGGTCTAATATGCATTTATGTAGAAAATATTAATGACCCTCCATCAGGAACCGTATTCACCAACCATTCTTAAGAACAGTCTTAAACTTATTCTCAAGAATGTTCTAAATGCAAAAGTAACACAACTTCTGATTGGCTAAACCAAATGGTTTAAAATCCATAATAAGACCAAGACTGTTCTTTAGAATAGTTGGGAAATACGAACCCAGTATCACAAAACTTGCTGACCTTATCTCAAAACGAATTTTGCTTTTTCTGATACAGACTTATTATACCATGGCTAAATATGAATCGTTCATTTATTAGGTTTACTTTTTTCTTATTTTGAACTTTCAGGCATTACCAAAAGTCTGCCCCGAATACATGCTCTACGTGCACTGGTGACTGCAGGAAAGGATTTTTATGTAACCTGAAAACGGGGCGCAGTGGAGACCCAAACATTTGCAATGATTTGTAAAAATACTGATGAGACGCACAAATTTAACAATGATGACACTCGTTTATTGCCAAGTTCAAAGAATTTAAACGTGTAGTGATTTTTACACAATTAGGAATAGCTTGTACTTTTGCGGGCATTGTAAATAATTTGTTAATTTATTGCTCAAATTGTTATGTACAGGTTTCAGAATTATAACTAATCTATAATATGATTAGAATTAAAGGGCCTAATTGCTGCTATAGTGCAATCATAATTACCAACTTAATTTGAAAGGTTTTCCATCATACTTGACTAATTTTCACTCATAGCCTCCTGGAACATAGCAGACGACATGGATTGGTAGTTCAAGCCATAGGCCTCTGAAATTCCATTGGTCTATCTAGGGATAACGAAATTTTCTTTACAGACACCGTTACTATAAATAGCACATTAGCGATTCCTTCTTTATCGTATAAAGTAAGCACCATATGCGATATAGAGGGAGTGACCAATGTACTATTTATGGAAACGGTGTGAATGAAAATTTGAGTATATTCCGTAATATACAGGCGATACACCAATGTGTTATAAGTGTCCGATGATCGACCAAGGAAAATCTTAGTGTTCTGTGATAAAATGATAGAGTTTCAAAGGCCTGTGTAAAAACATATTTTGTTCAATGGGGTCGGGCCACAAGTTTTGGATTGGTTGATTGTTTTTAGTGGAGTATAATGCCGTTATAACAGCTTAGGTCATATCACGGCAGTTAGTGTACCTACGCATGTATATCCTGGCTTTCTCACAACTTTCCGAGTCATTGACTTTTTTTCTCATCGAAATGATGCATCATGAGGTGAGAGGCGAAAAATTGCCGGAAAGAAAGTTCGCCTCAACCGTGTATTGAACTCGCAACCATCAGCCTCACGAATCCGAGCAGACGACTTGGAAAGCATGCCTGTGACATAGAAATAACCAACATTAATCATGGTAAACTCTTTACCAGACGACAAAATGTTAGACTCGTCCAAATCGAAAGTTTCTGCAGACGACAAAAATGTTGTAAAAATAATGATGTATGTTTTTAAAAGCGTGGGAAACATTTATGGAAAAGGAGAAAATGCTGGTTACCAGCAATTTCTCCTTTTTCCCAAAATATTTTCATACGCCTCTTCCAAAAGGTCGTTAAAGCGCCGCAATATGGAGTAAAGGGTGAAATACATGAGCCATGATCTGGCAAAAGGGGGCTTAATGCATCTCCGAGATTTATGATACCAAGCAAGCCATCACATACTTATGGATCTATAATATCAATTTTTTTAACAACTAACTTAATCATGAGATAGACTGGTTCATTGACATACAGAAAGTTGACCAATAGCGAAAAGTTTCGGCCGAGGTCAGCCTGCGCGGACTGCGCAGGCTGACCTGGGTCGATACTTTTCGCAGAGGCATTAAGGCCCCTTTTCACAGAGCATGGCTCATGTATTTATACATTTGAAAACATTTTAAGTGAGAAACCAGACTCGAGGATATAGGCCTTAGCCTATTTTCAGCAATCGTCGGAGGAAGATGCTGGTCAACCACGCCAGCATCAACCTTGCCGGAAAAAATGACATCCCTCTCTATACTAATACGGGAAAACCATGCACTGTATAATCGATTTCAGAAGAAAAAAAAAAAATGCCAAATATCCATACAGAACTACGAGTGTTAGCTGGTTATTCTTTCGTTACATTTTTTTCAAATAAAACAGATGCTCTTCGCAGGAGGAAAGTTTCAATTTAAAGGATTATCATTTCCCTTTATTCACGCATTCGTCATTCGTTTTCTATTCTGCACATACTCATATTTCAGTACCTTCGATGCTTCTTTTTACGATTACTCAATAAAATCTTTAATATATCAAAATGGATATCAATTTATTATAAACCCATAGTGAGGACTTACTCGATGATTTGTTTCATCTCAGGAAAAAAGTTTAGGGTTTACTCTAACCCTTATCCTTTCTTTTAAATCGGGCAAGCCTGTGAATGAAGCCCTCATATATAGGCATCCGAGGCATTTAAGATTAGATTCAATAGTTGAAGCATGTACAAGCAAGCGACAATTCATTCGAAGAGCTTCGTTTTTGGAAAAAGAGAAATAATGGCCTATCCCAAACCAATCCAAATTTAGACAGTTTCCACGAAATGATAAGGACTTTGCAGTTGGTAACCTGAAGAGAAGTGGAATTTTAACACATTGTCTGAAACGAATGAATTTTTTTGTCTTGCATCAGACTACGTTTAACACTTCTCTTACTAAATAAGTGAAATGAAAATATAAAGCCGATAGTAAAAATCTAAATTTTGCTATTTCAAAGGTGTTTTTTTTTTTTTTTTGGGGGGGGGGGGGAATATGTCCAAATCGGATGGTGTACATCATAGGTCAGACTGCACGTTCTGTGCAGTCTGATCTTGATCTACGCTGTCCGCGAAAGGTCAGTGAGTCGCGCTGAGCAGCCTTAGGGTTAAAAACAGTTTTTGTAAAAGGAGAAATCGGTGGCCATGTTCTCATTTGTCGTCATGACTTTAAATTGATTTTTATGTTGATATTCCTATATTTTAGAATGTTGTTTCGTACAGTGTTTGCTTGAGGGAAAAAATAAATCGCACAATGAGAAATGCCAGACAGTTGCGAATGTAAAAGGAAAAGTCCAGGTTACAACATGTGTATTATCTCGTTTTACTCTTCACCAAAACGACAAAATTTTAGACATGTCCAAATAGAAAGTATTTGCAGACATAAAATAAATGTAACTAAATAATTTCAGTTAGATTTGGGAAGGGTAGAAAATATTGTTAAAAAAGGAGAAAATGCTGGTTACCAGCATTTTCTCCTTTTTTCACAATGTTTTCAAAAGCTTTCTTTCTAAGGGTCTTTAAAACTCGGGCTTATGTGAAAAAAGGGTTAACTCTTCACCAGACAAACTCTTGGATACATCCATACTCAAAGAATTTGCAGACGATAAAGTAAAAAGAGCACAAACGATGATGTTTGTCTTCCAAGAAGTAGAAATTGTTGTTGGAAAAGGTGAAAATGCTGGTTACCAGCATGATCTCTTTTTCCCGCAATACCGGTAAGTTCAAAAGCACTGTTCTTAAAGGTCGTGAAAACACAAGATTGTTTGGTCAAGGGTTAAAATAAAGATAAGAACAGACTGTTTCCATCATCTTTCTTTTGCAACATGGCGACTAAAGTTCTGCTGTACAACTGTGCCTTCTTACTGTGCATTCTATATCGAGGTATACTATAGTCAATCATTTAATATCTGATTCGTTTTGGTGCGCTCGATATGGCCGTATTAATTAAGGAGAAAATCGTTTATATAAAGAATATTTACGGGATAGAGAAGGAGGTCGTCATAAACAGCAAGAACTTGCATATTTAGCTTGTTCAGTCAAGTTATACATTAAAAAATCTTCAGTATACACCCATAAATTTTTCGACTCAAATAAATGCAACGCACGCGGATAAAAGAAGACACGACGGGGAAAATCTGTATCGACACAGCATAGGCGGTCATTTTGTGACAAACTTCGCCATCTATATATTATGTAAATAAGATAAAAGTTACATCATATAGATGGCGAAGTTTGTGGCACAACCGCCTTGTAGTGATATATGTAATGTTATATGTTATACACTGTTTGGAACCTTGAAGTTCTAGTCATATTTAAAATTCTAACACGATTGCAACGCGAAATTCAATTGAATGTAAAGGAACGTATGCCCGAAGCACGGTGCTTGTTGTCAACATTACAATTCAACGAAATTTTAGCAATGCTCCGTGAAAAAGAGGTTTAACGCATCTGAAAAAAGCATCGATATATGGCAGCCTGCACACTCTGCGCTGGCTGATCTGAATCGAAACTGTTTGATAGTAGTCAAATTTTTGCATGTCAAAGGATCACTCTACTCCAGGATATAGCCGGTTGTTAGACAAAATAGATTTTATGAATCCATAATGAGATGACTAGCTTGGTATCATGCATCACGGAGATGCATTAACCTTTTACCAAACAATCCCTGATTTTTACGACCCAGAGGAAGAAGCCTTCTGAAAACATTGTGAGAAAAGGAGAAAATGCTGGTAACCAGCATTTTCTCCTTTTCCCACAATGTTTTCTACTCTTCTAAAGTCAAATTTCAATTTTTGAGTCACGTTTATTTTGTCGTCTGCAAATGCTTTCAATTTGGACAAGTCTAAAATTTTGTCGTTTGATAAAGAGTTCAACCCTCGTTTACCAGAACATGGCTCATTGTTTATTGGTTTTAGCCGCCGCACTTGATTGCTCTACACTCTCTGACGGTATCTACGATATTGGATGTAAATCTTACTCGGAGTGTCGAGGCGGGCAAATAATCCAACACGACTGTCCCCTTCATGAAGTCTACAACTCGAAAACCAGGCGATGTGATCCGTAAGTAATACTTGGGCATGTATTTTATATGCATACATGTATATATTTTCCCGGTGAAAGATTGAAAATTATTCATCGATTGAACATCATCGGTAGTATTTTCACACGTGGCGCAGCAGCGAGTGAAAATATTACCGATGATGTTCTCAAGATGACATGAATTTCGATCATTCACCGAAAAAAAAAATAATATTCTATTTACGTCATGCTTTTCGGTAATTAATCGAGAAATGATGGTGAATACGGTTTGATTCATGGTAACGAAAAAAAAACCGATTTCATACATGTAATTTCTAACTCTTCAATTGATAACGGAAACGGTAGTTGCCGCGCACTGTAACAACTGTGCTTGATTTTGACGAAAGTCCCAACAAAAAAGTGGTTAGAATTATGAAATATATAGAATATCTCGGGAGCATCATCGGTAATTTTTTCACTCGTGGCTGTTTTGTTGGGACTTTTATCAAAATCCAGTACAGTTGTTTTCGATAATTTTCTGTGGCATACCTTCCCCCACATAACAACGCATTACAATGTTACGTAAAGCGCAAGAAATGTAGGGTAATTGCGCGTAAATTAGCCTACGCCATATTTCCGTCTAGTTGAATGGCACCCACTGTTTACCTAGGTAACTATATATATAGTGCACGGGAACTACTGCTAAGAGTTAAGGAAACAATTTATGGTAAATTTCACTGGTCGAAACCATGAATTCTCAAACCTTATAAACTGTTATATTGTTTGGTTATCTGGGAGAAGGGTAAATGAACACGAGTTATAGTTTTCTATTAGATGTTTAATCTATGCTAACTAGTTATAGACTGCTATCAGAGAGGAATGCATGTAGTGTAAAAAAGATCAAGAACAGTAACTCTAACAGGTGCAGTGTAGTCTGCAATCGGAATGGCAAAGGTTATTTCCCATATCATAAACTACAATTATTTTCCGATAAACTATCGAAAATCATAAAAATAAAGCCCTTTAATTTCTTACAAGAAGTGGTTCATTTGTGAATATTCATGCGTCTTTGATGCATTTTAATGATGGAGCACAACCATACCATGGAATGAAAATGTTACCCTTTACCAAATAATTCTGAGTTCATGACCCAGAAATAAAAAATAAAATCATGGAAACATTAGAGGAAAAGGAGCAAATGCTGGAAACTAGCATTTTCTTCTTTCCAAACAAATTTTTATAGTCAGACAAATTCCAAGATTTGAGCCATTTTAATATGCTTTCAATTTGGACATGTCCCAAATTCTGTCGTCTGGTAAAGAGTTGATGTAAACCTTTTTAGTGAGAATAGAGTGGACCCTCCATGTGGATTGGTAAGAGACTGTTCAAATGTGTCGGACAAATCGTATGCTGATCTCACTCGTAATTGTACATCCTATTACACATGTGTACATCATATCTACTATGGGCACAACTACTGCACCCCAGGTACGAGTATATCTGTTTGGTCATAGGCATCTGAAACTCCATTTGGTCTATCACGGAATAACTAAATTTTAATTATCGGACACTGTTACTATAAATAGCACGTTGGCGACTTCCCCAATATCGTATATAGTAAGACTTATTCATTATCTTCCGCTAGATCTATGGCATTTAACAAATACACATCTATCATCGTTGTCTGCGCATGTCATATTTTTCGAAGGTTCGACCTGTCTGCTATGACGCATCACCTATCCCGTATACTAGGGAAAAGTAGGGCTTATACGAAGCTAGGTCATTTGAAATGCCAATCACGTGATCTTATACATAGCGGTGCCACTGTCAGTCGTTTAGCAACAACATAAACAACCTCGATGAAGTTATTTACATTTATCTATCTGTCAGTGAAAACTTCAATCGCAATTGATAAACCACGTTAGAAAATGAATGTACCAACTGTTTGTCAACTGAATTATAGTTAGAAAGATTTCGATAGAAAATTGAGACTCAAGTTTTCTTTTTTACGAGGAACCTTACAATTTTCAGAATGGTAAACCGGCGTATGTCCGGCAATGAAATGTACCGTGTAGGTGCATATCAAGCTACCAGATACAGCCAAGGGATTTGATGGCTCCCATCACCCAAGGTATGCCGAATGCTATTATAACAGTATACATGTAAACGGTTGTCATGTTAACGTCACACTTGTGACTTCGCCGGAAGCATTCGGTGTATCATTTAATATCCATTAATAACGAAAAATACTCGTAACATATTTTACCATATTTTAAGTCCCATTATCTTTCGCTAGATGGCATTCATCAAATACACATCTTAGAAGAATTTGACATGCGCAGACAACGAAGACTTGTTACATACAGTATAAAGGAAGTCGCCAATGTGCTATTTAAAGTAACGGTGGTAATGAAAATTTGAGTCATTTCGTGACATGTATACCGGCGATGCACCAATTTGGTAAGTGTTCGATGATCGACCAAGGAAAATTTTAGTGTTCTGTGATGGACCAAGGGAACTTCATAGGCTTGTGGTTTGGTGTTATCACCGATTTCAGTGGTATTTCAGATGTTTTGCACCATTTAGTGTACCTGTCAACGCTTTCTTGCTTTTTCTTTAACAGTACTGCAATTATGTACAACTGTCTTGCAGTGTAAATGGCTGCTTTCCTACTTAAAAAGAATAAAAACAAAAATTGTTTAGCAACATGATGGGAATGAATTCTGTCGATATACCGTTAACTTTCATCAATCATTGCAAAAACATTTCGGCCGAGTTACCGAGTTCGAACTTACATCCTCTGGATTGGTTGCTCTATGCTTAACCAGAGAGCTATCAGGGTTCAACATAACCCAGAGCAGACGGTCTCAACCACTGATAATACAACTGACGTATACCAGATTCTTGATTATTCAACAAGAACAGTCATAAGACAGCACAGCTCGCTATGAAAAGGAATTTGTTCTGGATGGCAATGCATTGACCTCTGACGCCTGGGTTAGTGCAATAGCTCGACCTTGACCTATTGACCACAAGCATGCATGGGCAGGGGTAAAGCTGAATGAATATGGATCTATATCTATCATCATACTAAATGGGAACCAAATTAATCCTTCGGTCTGAAAAATAGCTCCAGAAGAACTTTAGCTTTAAACTTCAAAATCTGTGACCTTGACCTTAATATCTTGGATATGGGCATGGCTATGGTATTGCTCAGTGAAAGTTTAGACTTGCACCTGTCATCAAGTTAAGTATGAACCAAATCAATCAAATAGTTTGGAAAATATTTAACATAATGCAAAATGATGCAAAATATTCAAGTCTAAGACCTTAAGATCACAGGCATGAACAAGTAACTTTGGCCCTGTATATATCATCATACCAAAGATGAACCGAGTCCATCAAAAAGTTTGGAAATGTGAGCTGTTGAAAAAAAAAAAACTACATGTATAACGTAAATGTGGCCGCCGACTCCAATGCTAATGCGAACGCAGGAGACAGCACAATAGCTCCTGGATTCCGTCCAGGCGAGCTAAAAATGCTGTTTTATCCAGACAAAAAAAGATTGATATGTGTTCATATTGCGATCATATGCAACAAAACAAACTAAATGTTGCTCATTAAATGTTGGTAACCAGCATTTTCTCGTTTTCCACTTCAGAAGACTAACTGAACCTTCAGGCTGCTAAGCGCGACCCACTGACCTTTTCCGGACATTGTAGATCAAGATCAGACTACACAGAATGTGCAGTCTGATCTTGGATCAACACTGCCCGATAAGAAGATATTATTCCCCAAAACATAACTTTGAAATAGCAATATTTGGGTTTTTACTATCGAATTGAAATTTTCATTTTAGTTATTTAGCAGGATAATGGTTAAAATAGAGTCGCGTTAAAATTGTCATCTATTTATGCTTTCAATTTTCACAAGTCGTAACAGTTTGTTATCAAAGGCTTGAACGCACAATTGTTTTGACAACCATTTCTCACATGCTACTTTGCCGTGGTTTCAAAGTAACGCTTAAAACGTACGAAACAATTCGATAAAAGTTGGGAGGGTTTTTTTTTTGCTTCCTTTTAGGAACAGTTTTTGAAGAGACCATGCAGACTTGTGTGTGGCCAACTGACGCATTTCCTCCATGTGGTACAAAGACTGTTGGCTAATGGCGCTTTCCAGCATGGTTGAAATGTACTTTACCTGGTAACATACAATTTGAAACACCAATAAAAGTTAACCTTTGAACTTGGTTGTTCAGATTTCATTTCTCAAACCCATTATTTTGACAACAGGTATCATGAGCATTTGAAACCTATTTAGGTGCTTTGTAAAATGTTTTCTATTTTCCTGCTGATTTAAGATATGAACCATGCTCTGGGAAAAGAGTATTCATCTCCGTGATGCATTGTACCAAGCAAGTGATCTCATAATTATTGATCCATATAATCCATTTAGTCTCAGAATTAGCTGAGTCTTCAGACACACTGGTGCTTTGAAATGAAAACAATTTACTGAAAGCAAAAAGTTTTGACCCAAGTCAGCCTGCGCAGTGTGCGCAGGCTGACCTGGGTCAATACTTTTTGCATATTAAGCTTATTTTTCACAGAGCATGGCTTATGTTATTTTTTCTCTGCGGGTTATATAGATACTTTAAAATTCCGTGAAAACTACAACAGACACCTTTCAATTAAATAAATCTCCATTTTTACTTAGATGAAACATGTTTAACTGGCAGTATTAACCGCCACTAGACTGGTATTCTGGTCGACTTTGATGTCAACAAGGGTCCCAGTCAATCGCTCCTACACAACCCATATGGTAAAATATACCTAATTGTAGCTTATGCTGCCGGATATCGTCTACATCTTTATCAATACGCGAAAATCATGAAGATTTCCACAACGCGATCATTTCTGGTTTTACAGTATGTGACCAGAATAAGTTAGCATTTTTTTATTTTTCACCTTGAGTGGGTGGTATTGGTCTGTAATGGTCCTCTCGTATCTACCAGTCCACTTCTCAAAAACATTACAGCAAAGGAGAAAAATATTCATGGCAAGCAATTCTTTTCTTCTAACACACATGTATTCGTAGATCGGATGTTAGCTCATGTCATCTGTCCATATTTGAGACAGCTACAAAGTCACCTGCTACAAGTTTGTTTCAATGGTAAATAAACTCTTTACCAAACAACAAAATTTTAGACTTGTCCAATTTTTGAGCATTTGCAGACAACAAAATAATGTCATCAGTGACAAGATTTATCTACAAAAAGTTAAAACCTTGTGGAAAAAGCAGAAAATGCTGTTTACCAGCATTTTCTCCTTTTCCCCCAGTTTTCAAAAGCATTCTTCCACTGGATAATTAAAACTCTACTTTTCCCAAAATCTTTTTAGATTTGTTTGTTTTGTATTGGAGTTAAAGCCATTTCAACAGCTTAGGTCATACCCTGGTGGTCAGTGACGCATCCACGTGCTTCCTTGCTTTCTCACACAGGTACTGACACAACTTTCTTCCCAAAGATACTGACTACTTTTCTCACATGCATCAGAGGTGAGAGGCGAAAACTCGCCGGAAAGAAAGTTCGCCGCAACTGTTTTTGGAAGCTTTTTTCCTCAACGTCCTTAGAACTTGGGACTGTTTGGTAATGGGTTAATTAACTTACATACACTTCTGTAGCTTGCTGATGTTACACTTCAAAATGATAGAAAAAGAAAATTTAAAGGTCCACTAGAGACCAAAATACAACGGCAACTGCAAAAATGCATTTAGTTTAAATCATACCATTTAAAAGTATGGAAATATTGTGATAATAACAATCTTTTATTGTGTGGTCGGTCCAAGTGTAAGTCGCTGGCAGAAAAATTGATTACAAAATCAGGCAAAAAGCAAACAAGAGATAGAGTGACCTGGCGACCTTTAACCTAGTTTTGAAATTAATTTCTCTACCAGCGACTAACCCTTGTACCGACCATACAAGGACAAATTACCTTCTTAACAATAATTTTCTAAATCATTAATAAGTATGATTTACATTTACATGCATTTTAACATCCAGTTTGTTTACTTCCTGCAGCTGTTGTTTCTTTAAATGAGATATCATAAAACCAAAGGATAAGTTTTTACCTAAAGCAAGTAGAAACTTACGTGTAGACCAATCCACTTTGGCCATTTCTTTTTATTTGCTTACTATACGTCAAATAATATTTAAATAAAAAAGAAGGCATCAAACATAAAAATCAGTAACTTTAATGGCAAACAATTAATTTACAATCAGACATATCTTTAACATGGTATGTCTTTTGTAAACAAGCAGAAACCCTTTCTACCTTATCTCTCTTTTTTTTTTAATCCTCATGCAGATTTTTAAGCTTCTAATGACTTACCTCTTTACTACACAACAAAAATGTAGGTTTGTCTAAATTGACAGCATTTGCAATCGATAATTTAAATGTGGATCAAAGGATAGTATCTGTCTTTGACAGGGTAGAAAACATTGTAGGGAAAAGGAGAAAATGCTGGTCACCAGCATTTTCTCCTTTGCCAAAATGTTTTCAAAAGGCTTCTTTCTCAGGGTCGTTAAAATTCCAGATTGTGTGGTATAGGGTTATAGAAATTTCCCTCTTGAAACCCAAAGAGATATCAGAGGGTTTACTACCTGAGGAAAATGAGTCTTTTAAAGTCAAAAGTTGGAAAATTGCAAGTCATATTCATATGGATTTTGAAAAAATTAGGACAAATGGAGAGACTGATTCTAATATTTTCTTCAATCTCTCTTCATTAATCTCTTAATCACCAAAGTTTAATTCCTTTTTCCTTAATCCTCTTCAGTCTCGATTACTCAAGAAGCTACTGTTAGAGGAAATACAAATGTAGTTAAAGTTTTCATTTGGGTTGGTTTGTACTTCAAAAAGATTTATCAGTAACTGTATAAATCTATGAGAAACAATAACACCAAGCAGTACAGTTCAGTATAGTCACTAAGTTTTCGTGATGATAGGATAGTATTGCCAGCTGCTTTCACACTTATCTGTATAAATAGTCAGCTTGTAAATTGGCCGCAATGGCTGGTTCCCACATATCACCATTTTGTAACAGTTTCTCTTTGTTGTACAATAATTCCTCGTGGGTTTCTGTGGAGTATTCAAAGTTAGGGCCCTGAAAAGATACGACATTTAAGGTACAAAAGGATTGTTACAACAGTTTACATTTCTGTGTTGTCAAATTAGGTTGAGTTGCATGTGTAAAGAGGTGCATATTTGATAAGATCGGAGGTGAAATCCAATGTAAACCTCTACACACAAATAACTCTATCTAATCTGACCACACAAAAATGCAGACTTTTGTAATGTTCCTTTTATGACATACCTTACTTTTACAACTGTAAAATAGCATAAAAAGATAATTCAAACAATAAAACAAGAAGGTCATTGGCCCTAAAGCGCTCACCTGAGCAAAATCATCTAATCACCTAGGATTGATGAAGTTGAACATATCCTGGTTGTGATGATCTAAACACATGAGTGTTAGTGACCTACTTTGTGATCCAATGCAACCCAATTTAAAACTTGTCCAAGACATTATCTAAACAAATATTCTGACCAAGATCTGACTGATGTGACATCTAGAGTGCACTCAAGGTTTTTCTAAGATTTTACCAAGTGACCTACAGTTTAACCTAACACAACAAAATTTTGAACTTGTTCTAGAAATTATCAAGACACACACTCTGACTAGTTATCATGTGTATTGGACTAAAAATGTTGCCTCTAAAGTACACACAAGGCTTTTCTAGGATTTGCTCCAGTGACCTACATTTTTACCTGAAATGAACCAATTTCAAACATGTCAAAAATATCATCAAGAGATACATTCTTACCAAGTCTCATGAGTATCACTGAAAATATGGCTTCTAATGACCACACAACATTTGCTTAAGATTTGTCCCGATGACCTACTTTTTGACCCAACATGGCCATATTTAGATTGGTACTAAATATCATCAAGACAAACATTTTGACCAACTTTCATGAGTATTAGGCTAAAAATGTGGCCTCTAGAGTACACACAGGGTTTTTCTAAGATTTGCACTGGTGGCCTACTTTTTGACCCAACATGACCCAATTTGAGCTTGGCTCAGATATTATCAAGACAAACATTCTGACCAAGCTTCATGACTTTTTGACTGAAAATGTGGCCTCTAGAGTGCACACAAGGTAACTGTTGGCACCCGGATGGCTGACCACATATGATAGACACGGCACGATCATAAAAGCTCACCTTGAGCACTTTGTGCTCAAGTGAACTAAACACAGTCAGCCACACACAGTTTTGAAATTGGGCAGAAACAGCTAAATGTTAATACACAGATGTAGTCTGTGAACATGATAATGAATATTTAGCACAACAAGGTTTAAGATGTCTTAAAGTCTAGATGAACACTTGGTAAGAGGTACAACAAATCACATTTTCTATGACACAATGCTACAATAAAATCCTCCACAAACCTCCACAATGGCATCTACAGGGCAGGCCTCCTGGCAAAAGCCACAATAGATACACTTTGTCATATCTATATCATATCTTGTTGTCCTCCTACTCCCATCTGCCCTTGTTTCAGCTTCAATGGTGATTGCCTGTAAATAGAAAACACAGGCTAGTGTTAAAGCTTGACTACTGTATGTGTGGAAATTTTTGCCATGTGGAAACTTTTGCAATTTTGCAAATTTGAAAAATTTGTGAACTCTTCTTTAAGCATATTTGACCATAAGTATGCCAACATGTAACAAGTGTCTTGATATAGCAAACAATTCTATAGGCAAATGTCCGTAATCAGTAATTCACAAAATTTTTGATACATGTATATATCCACATATATATCCACGTATACAGCAAATAATTTAGTGTTAAAATGGTAGTGAGGCACAAGGCTTCTTGAAAATAAAGTAGAAAAAGGAAGAAAATGCTGAAAACACTTTGTCATATTGTGTATCTTGTCATCCTTCTACTCCCATCAGCTTTTTTTTTAAATTTGATTGCCTAAGGATAGAAAAGGTATTAGGTTACAAGGTATTAATCATTTACCTAACAATCCCATGTTTTTCCAACCTTGAGGAAGGAGGCTATAGAACACTGAGGAAAAGGAACAGTATGCTCTAACACAGACTCAGTGTTTCCTACCTTTTCAAAAACAGTTTTTCATCATTTGAACCACATTTTAATATGTATCCTGTAATTGCCTTAATAGTGAACAAGTCTACATTATGTTATCTAGTATAAATATAACCAACACAAAGCAGCTAAACAGCCAAAAAAGTGCTTGTCATGAATAATTTCACCTTTTACCACAATCACCCATCAAATCTTTTCAAAAGCTGTCAACTACAAGATACAACATTGTCCATGGGAGGTAATGAATTAAACCTTTAAAATTTTATCACCAGTTTAAACAACCTAAGGAAACAAGCTTTTCAAAACATAGTTGGAAAAGGAGAAAGTGCTGGTAATGTTTTCTACCCTACTAGAGAACTACAGCTCTTTTGTACCAATTTAAAATTTGCCATCTATAATTTCTTTCAGTTTGGAAGAGTCAAAAATTTGTTGTTGGGGAAAGGATTTAATGAACCATAATCATGTTTGCAAGGTGAAACTTTTTATAAATAGTTCAGCCTTTAACACTCAATCCCAACCAACCAACCAGAAAAGGAAGGCTTTTGAAAACTTTAAGAGAAAATGCTAGTTAACCAGCAATTTTTCCTATTTCCACAATGTTTTCAGAACTTCTTTCTCATGGTCCGTATTCACCATCCATTCTTGAGAATATTCTTGGTATTCTGCTGACAAATTTTCTAAATTTGAAAGTAACACAACTTCTGATTGGCTAAACCATTTGGTTTAGCCAATCAGAAGTTGTTTTACTTTCAAATCTAGAAAATCCTTGAGAATTATACATACAGTAGATTATTCTTACAAATGGTTGGGGAATACAGACCCGGGACATTTTGATACAGGCTTAAACAAATCATTACCACATCTACAAGACAATACTTTATGCAAGAAGTAGAAACTTTATCCAAGTATTACCTGGGCAGGACATATGGCCTCACAAAGTTTACAAGCTATACATCTTTCTTCTCCTGATGGATACCTCCTCAAAGCATGCTCTCCTCTAAAACGTGGACTCAACGGACCCTTTTCAAAAGGATAATTTAAAGTTGCTTGTTCACGAAATGCTGTTCCAGTGACAATAGACAGACCTGAAAATAAGAAAATTAATAAAATATCTTGTTCACTGTTAACCAATGTAATTATTTTTAACCTCTTACAGCTTAAATAGATCTAATAAAATATTCTCTGATATGGGAAAAGTCAAATAGAATTATGCAGGCATCAACTTTCCTTCACAAAATCAAGCTGCTAAAAGTCAAAATATGTGGTGGCAAGTGCATCTATCCATGCTTTCCTGGAGTTTTCTTTCACCAGTACATTGCAACATATTCTTTCAAAGCCACTGGCTGCTCTCCCACATAACCATTGTCAATGTACATGTACCAACAATTCAGTTTTTGTTTAAGAAATAATCTTCTTTTTATCGTGGTTTATCATTCAATAAACCATGGTTGTGAGTTAGGAGGCACAATAAATAAACCACAAGGGCATCCCGGAGGAAGGAGACTTTTGAAAACACTGTGGGTACAGGAGAAAATGCTGAACACCAGCTTTCCACTCTTTTAAAAGCTTATTAATGCCATCATTTAAGCAGCATCTGATGTGTGGTCTGTAAGTCCTTTTGAATATAGAAGGGTCCAAAAACTTGTTGTCTTGTAAGAATTAAAGTCACACAAAGAAAAACAATTTGAAGGAAGAGAGAAATATATTATACATTTGAGGTATCTGGCAAAAGGGGGCTTAAGGCATCTCTGTGATAAATGATACCAAGCAAGTCATTAGATAATTATAGATCCATAGAGGTTATTCTGTAGAACAACAGACTGAATCATGTGGTAAACTGGTCCTTGGACATGCAGAAAATTGACCAATAGCAAAAGGTTTCGGTCCAGGTTAGCATGCATGGACTGCATAGGCTGACCTAAGTCAATATTTTTTGCAGATACATTAAGCCCCATTTTCACGAAATATGGCTAATTTCTTATGAGCACTATATAAATCAGTTTATGAAAAGGAGCATTTTGCTCATGTACTCAATGGCTGTTCTATGACAAGGTGAAAAATGCCATATTTGTGGGATAATGGTGTGAAATACTGACCTCTAACAACTTCTTGTAAGAATCCTGCGGCCGCAACATCGTCTCTGATTTCATTCCACTCTTCTGGACGCTTCCTGCTCACATCCACTGAAAAAAATTGTAAAAAATAAAGAACTACAGTACATGTATAGCCAATCTAATACAACAGTTACTATCAACCCATGGTCAAGTGCGTAGCTAGCCCAAAATATTAAAGTATACTCAAAAGTATGGTACAAATGAAAACATACGTATACACAAGGGCGTAGCTAGCCCAAAATAAAGTATACTCAAAAGTATGGTACAAATGAAAACATACTTATACACAAGGGTGTAGCTAGCCGAAAATAAAGTATACTCAAAAGTATGGTACAAATGAAAACATACCTAGTGGTAGAGAAAAAATGCTCTTTACCAGCACTATTTACATTCACCAGAGCTCCAGATAAGATGGAGTGATGCTATTCTAAATGCATTATTTCTCTTCAAAACCCTCTGTTGTGGGCACTCATTAGAATCGTCTCAATGAGACGATTCTAATGAGTACCCATAACATAGGGTTTAGTGGCGAATAATAAATGTTTTCAACTTTGAAATCAAAATCACTCCCTCTGTCTGGAGCTCTGTTCACCACATGTTTCAAAAGTGGTCAACAAAAAACAAAAAACGTAGTCTGCAGTGAAAACCAAAAAACTGTTGACAGTTGTAAATAAGTTCTGAAGAAAAGCAGGTCAAACCTGAAGGGAATTTTTAAGCTCTCCATAATGAGGTGTCTGCATGTGAGAATGGTAAGAATACACAAGTATCAAGAAATCTCACTGAAATGAATAAAACTTATGGTAATCTTACCAAACGTGCCCTCATTTCTCTTGCTCTGCATAGCAGTAACACATCTTGGATAAAGGTTCTTCAAACCAGCAGACTGTCCTAAATCACAATAGATTAAAAAAAATAAAATGGAAACTTCTGCTTCATTTCTTTTACTCTGAACATGCTTCTGATACACATATCAATCAGCTAACACATAGTGCTAAGAAGCATGGTACCAGTATTTTTTTTACTGCATGAGGTCATGTATTTTGTTTTCAATTGATTTGATGATAATCTCCTGAAATAAATGTCATTATGAGTCATTCTCTGTTATTCATCACTGACACTACATAATCCTCTGGAGTCACTGAGTGTTTAATACCAGTAGTTACTGTATGCAATGACTATTCTCCCAACTATCTCATACAGTGTATTAATACAGTGTTTTAGCTTTGAAATCATGTTTTCGAACTGGGCCTTACACACTTATGATAAATTCACAGACAACAGTCTTTCTTTGATAGTCAGCCTGCACACACAACAATCAATTTGTGGTCACTGTCAAGCATATGTCTCAAAATCATACTTGTATGAAAGTTATTTGTACCAAGCATAAACATCTTTATAAAATTTGATCTGATGGAAAGACTACATACAAAAAGGTTTTTTTTCCTTAAAGCACAACTTTGCATGAGTTGGCTTCTATTGGCAAATAGATTTGAGCCGTGCTCTGTAATAGGGGGCTTAATGTATCTGCGAAAAGTGTCATCCCAGGTCAAGCCTACACAGTCCGCGCAGGCCGACCTGGGCTAAAACTTTTCACTATAGGTCAATTTTCTGTATGTCCAATGACTAGTCTATCTCATGATTAACTTTTTTTTTTTTAAAACTTTATTGTCCACGTCTTTATGGTACTTGAGGGTCGTGGCCATCCCTCAATGCACCTTACAGATCGTTGTTAGTATTCTGTGTTAGTAATTGAACATTAAAATAGAAACAAAAGTCGTAAATACAGATTCCAGATTTTTTTACAGCTACTACGTATTGTACTACTATATTGATATGGCTACTAAAATATGAAGATTTTAACAATAATGACTAATAACAGGTTTAATTTTCTTCTTTGTTACAGTTTTTTTTTTTATATGTGGACAAAAAAGCTTATTTTTATATATAAATTTTAAAAAAAAAACAAATTGTGTGAGAGTTGCGTGAGTGTGAAAGTGATTGTGTTGATAAAGTGTTACTTTGATCTTGGTTCAATGTACCGTACTGAAACGTCAAAAGCAAAAAGGAAACGTAACATATGGTAGGTACTCTTTTGAGGCTTCAGCACTGCAGCATTGTTCGTGTGTATGGAAAAAAAAATGCTTTTGGTTTATGGGAGGTCTTGACTGATGTATTCTTCAATTGTCGTAAGCCTTCGTTCATTTTCATAATTTTTTGAGCTTCTAATGATGCTAAGATTATAGAAGAGACTGAAAAATTGAAAAATAGTCTCATCTCATGATTAACTTGGTTGTTAAGGAAAGTGGATATTTCTGATCCACAAGTATGTGATGGCTTGCTTGGTACCATGGATCATGGAGATGCATTAAGCCCCTTTTTGCCGGAGGCTCGTTTCTTTATTTTTCAAAAAGAGTGAAGGGCTTGGTATTCTCTTTTTAGCCAATATGATTTGTTTGTTTGTTTATATTGGAGTTCAACGTGTTTTAACACCATGGGCCATATCATGGCGGTCAGTGCACCTACTCATGTGTTTCCTGGCTTTCTCACACCAGTGCTAACACAACTTTCTTTAGAAGTCAATGACTACTGGTACTTCTCTTACATGCATCATAGGTGAGAGGCGAACAATCGTAGAAAAGTTTGCCTCAACCGTGTACCGAACTCATAACTAACACTGGTCAAAAGTCAGATACACTACCACTGAGCTACCTGGCTGGGCGCCAACATGGTTACATCTTTACTTTGGTAATCATGATACAAGACTGTGTCAGTATGCTTGACCATATAATACAGACACCTCTGAATAAAATCTGTTTTACCCTTAACCCATATCCCAGGTTTTAACAACAGGGTTCTCCCTAGGTCCAGAATCTCAAGAGTCATTGACTCTTGGGCCCAAATTTTCAAGAGTCAAAATGGAATTTCCAAGAGTCTAATAGAAATGTCCAAGGGTCAAAATTATCAAGGAGAGATAAGGGTGAAATAATGAAAACTTTCCATTTATATTCTTTGTTTATGGATAGGAATTAGATAAGAAAATACCCTATCTTATGTAGAGACTTGTTGGAATGAAGTGGACAGAAGAATTTTAAATTGCAGCCCTAGCATGTAATTCATCTTGATGAATAAATGGACACAAACAACTTTTGAACTGTTTACCAAAGAACAAAAACTTTTGACTAGATCATAATTATTTTAGACATTTGCAGACGACAATTCAAATGTGGCTAGAACGACTTGATTTGTCTTTCTTACCCCAGAACATTGTGGAAAAGGGAGAAAATAAAGGTCACATCCATTAAAGTGTTATTTCTTAAGATTTAAGTCTTCTTTTCTTGTCCAATTACTTTTTCTTTCACACTTGTTCCGGTTTCCACCCCCCCCCCCCCCCCCCGGTCTTATCCATAGGTTGTTGTTTATTTTCATCTTAAAAAGTTTTTCCTAATTTTTAAACAGAGATTTTAGCTTTCACTTACTGTTTCATAAAGAAATAAGTATAAATTCACTGTTTAAATTTGTCACCAAAGATGAAAAGATAGTTTGAAGTGCCTCTGATCGGACGATGTCAAAATGATTTCTGTTGTGTCATGGGTTTTCACGTTTTTTTTCCAGCGATCTTTTTTTCAAATCAGTTAATATTTTTTCAAGTATTACTGCATGATTTGACATAAATTTGTTAATTAGGGTAGCAGTTAACTTGAAAACCTGTCATTTTACTCTAGATAATTGGACTAAAACCTTTATCATGTTTTCAAAAATGACTCGCCACTCGCAAGCTTGATTACATGTGATAAACAGAGCTGCGTGCGTCTGTACACAGTTGACACTGATCGTGTTTATTATAGGCTACATTCATGCCGGATGCATGCAACATAATTTATATGACCCTTTGGCTGGTAATCTCATGCGTCAGATTGACGCTTAGGCAGATATTTTTGAGCGTCAAAAACGGGTCATTTCGGATTTCCATGCGTCAAAACCCGGAGTCCCGGGTCAAAGGAGAACCCTGAACAACCCTTATTTAAGTTACGAAGAAAACTGAAAACATTGTCTGAAAGAAGAAAATGCTCTTAGCTACACTTTCTCCTTTTCTCACAGTGTTTAGATCAGTTTACTCTATTATCAATTACAAATCCAATCATTTGGGCCACAATCATTTTTGTTGTCTGACAATGCTTTTAACTTGGCCATGTATAGCATAATGTTGTATAGTTAGCCAAAGAATTCCAAACTACAAGTACAAAGTACTTGCTAAATCTGTTACCATATGAAAAAATCATAGGCTTCTTTAAATTGAAAGCATCAGTAGTTGGCTTATTAAATATGGTTGAAATGATAGAAATTTTCTGTTATAGGTTTAAAAAAAATTGGTGGGAAAACAATAAAAATGCTGGGACCTGTATTTTCTCCTATTCATACAATGTTTTCTAAAGCATTTTCCCCTCGGGTTGTCAAAACTAGAGATTATTTGGTGAAACACTAAAATAGACTTACATTGTCCATATGTCATACACTCAATTGGCAGATAACTGTATGGAATTGATTGATATATTGAATGGTATTTTACATCGCTTTCACCATTAATTCAGTAATATCACAGTAACAGCTCAATATTCATGTATTTCCTGGATTTCAGCAGTACCAGGCTAGGGCTCTGAAGAGTTTTGCTAAAAGAAACTCCTACGAAAAACCGAGTGGATCAAGTGCGGCTTGAAACCGGGGCTCCAGGTCAGCCCTACACTTCACCACTATGCCACCCTGGACCCCTTGCTGTATGGAAACCCGCAACTCAGTGGCCAGCATCTGAATCCATATTGTCTATTTCAGCGATGCCCAAATGACCTGTTATTCTTATGGGAGAAAAAACATGTCAATCCCACAAAAAAGTTGGTCTGGCCTACACAATTAATTATGTAACTAGTTGGTCCTAGCTGATTAATAACCAGTGGATGACAGTTTCCAATTACTGAAATGATTTTTCGCACACTCTATAAAATGAAGCAATTCAGCAAGTCCTTTTTCTTTGTTTGTTTAATTTTGAACTGTGCAAAAGACACTCACATACAACAACGTCATTATTTACCTTTTTTTTTTTTTGACAAAGTCAAGGCCAAAGCAAGGGTAAACAAGAAATCGATTACGAAAATATATTCACTGCCGTTTTCTGTAAAGCTGGGTGCAGGTTTCAACTGTCAACTAAACGTAAAACACGTATGCCCTTGTAAGTAATTAATGCAATAAACATAGATCATGAAAAGTTAAAGGTTCCTTACCAGTCCTACACGCTGAAAATATCTTCACCAAGGCAGCCATGGTGGATTCTGTTCATGAAGACCTTTCAGGGGAAACTACTCCGTGAAGTTGGTCAACATCGGATTGGCGGATTTGCACTCGTCACAACTGGGATAGGGTCAAAACGGTCCACATCCAAAACGGCCCTGTCCAAAACGGCCCACGTTAACGAAACGACCCAATGTTATGGGTACCAAAACGGCCCACTTTTGAACTACGAATTACTGTTTTATTTCCATCAATTTTGACAGTGAATTTTATAAATTTCTTTACTCTTATCTATTTTCAAATAATGAATTTATTTATGGAGCTTGGGCGTCGATTCTCCATACTTGTGTGGGTTGTACTCTGCATTCCTATCCTATGTTATAATGTGAGTTCATTTGTCTTTCCCCCCCCCCCCCGTTCTTTCTCATGATCAACTGGAAGTCTTCTAAAAAATGTATGTGTCGTGGTTTGCTTTCCTACACTCTTTCTACCTCAGTTATGCACAAATATTAGGCCTATTTATATTGAAAACGACTGTTCCAAACTTTCTAGAAAGGATACATCTCTGTACACGTTTCAATAAATTCGTAGCAGGAGACCATCTCGCTCGATTCACATGATCAAAATTCGAGACCATCTCGCTCGATTCACATGATCAAAATTCGGGTTATAAGAAAATTTTATAGATTTAAATAAGTGAATTTTATAACAGTAACTGTGTGATCCAAGTGACGGTTCTTCAATGTGTTTTATTAATGACAAAAAAGTGGGCCGTTTTGGTACCGGGCCGTTTCGGCACTGGGCCGTTTTGGTACCGGGCCGTTTTGACCCCAAACCGTCATAACTCGGCCGATTCCGTACCTACATCTACATTTGATGGCTACCATCACCCGAGATATGCCGAATGGGCGGATTTGGTCAGCCGAATGTGGGTAGGCCTAAAAAACGCAATGGAATTTTTTTACGAAATGGAAATCGTTTTCACGAAATGGAAATCGTCTCTGACTTACATTGATACTTACTTGATATGGGATTACATTACTCATGTGATGATATCATTTCAATATGTTTTTAATGAATATTGCATGATTTATGCATTTTTTCCTCATAATTTAGGCTTTCAATTTTCTTTTTACCCTTAAGTTGGAAATTTTTGTAATGAACATGGCGAAATGGAAGCGTTTGATGAAACTCAAACTTTTGGTATTTGGTCTTTTTTTTTTTTTTGTTTGTACTCGATGGAAATTTTGATACGAAATAGATGAAATGGAAATCGATCAATAAAATCAAGGATCATGTATACATATAGATCCCTGACAAAATGGAAATTGTCACGTCTTGAATTTCATACTTACTTGAGGTCAAAATAATCTTTTAACAATATCATTTCAATATCTTTATAAAGAATACTACACGACATATGCAATTTTGCACTCAACGTTCATATTTCAGTGTCAAAATTGTCTTTTATCCAATGGAAATTTGGCTATGAAATGGAAATAGTTTGACGAAATGGAAATTATGAACTTGAACCAGAGGTTAGCCCTGCTGAAATTAGGCTAAAAAGGATACATTTGCGTAAATTATGACGTTCTGTATCAAGAGCGTTTAGTTTCCATGTTCAAATAATAGAAAATAAAATTTGTTGCTCAATAATTTTCCATAATTTGAAATTGTAATCCATGCCACACCACATGGAGGTGCTCTCAACTGTGGCCCATTTTTTTTCCTTTTCCGCACACATTATTATGCAGTCTATTATAATACAATTTTTACAAAATGGGAATAATGGCAATAGATTTTAATCAACATATGCAGATAAAACTTGTTAAAACTCTTAACTCTTTACCAGACAACAAAATGTAAGACTTTTCCAAATTGAAAGTTGTTGCAAAAGACAAACAAATTGTTACTCTAATATTTAAATTTGTTTGAGGAAAGGTAGAAAACATTTTGAAAAGGGGAAATAGAGAAATTTTGGTAACAACATTTTCAAAAGCCTTTTTCTTTGGGGTCGTAAAAACTTGGGATTATGAAAATTTGCTCACATATTGATTAATTCCATAGTACATGAAGCAAATATTAACAAATCAATGAACACACGCAGGTAAAAATCTTTACCAATCGACAAAATGTAAGACTTTTCCAAACTGAAAGTTGTTGCAAACGACAAACTAATTGTTACTCTAATATTGAAATTTGTTTGAGGAAAGGTAGAAAACATTTTGAAAAGGGGAAATAGAGAAATTTTGGTAACCAGAATTTTCTTCTTCTTCCTCAATATTTTCAAAAGCCCTTTTCTTTGGGGTCATAAAAACTTGGGATTATGAAAACTACTCAGCACATATTGATTAATTCTGTAGTACATGAAGGAAATATTAACAAATCAATGAACACATGCAGGTAAAAATCTTTACCAATCGACAAAATGTAAGACTTTTCTAAGTTGAAAGCTGTTGCAGACGACAAAATAAATGTTTCTCTAACATTGAAATTCGTTTGTGGAAAAGTAGAAAGCATTATGGGAAAGGAGAAATTGCTTGTTATTTTCTTCTTGTTCAACAATGTTTTTAAAAGCCTTTTACTTTAAGGTAGTTAAATCTAGGGATTTTGAATGTTACAACAATTTCTTGAAAAAGGCATTAGCCGAAATATTGAAGACAGAGTTAATAATTTTAAATTGTGTATTATTCATTCCCTTAGGAATATTAAATGTATTTAAAACGAACAAGATTCTTCCTAAAACTAAGGCAGCCTATGGTGGGGTAAAACATCCCGTTCATTCATTTATCTAATTATTTGTGCGACTTTTAGAAGTTCCTGTATTTCATGAACACTTTTACTTTCTTTCCACTCTGTTTACGCTGATTTTCGTCCATGGGAAGTTCTGTGTGGCACGAACCGGCTTGAATTAGGAATAATTTTATGGTCAAAGGGAGAAAACTCGTACATACCGACATCATTTTTGTAATGGCAGAGTTACATCCCTTATATTTGTGGACAGCATAAAACCAAAGACGAATAAACATCATTGCAGTTTGAAGACGATCTATATCGAAAAAAATGTTCGTAGAGCTGTCATTATTTCTGGTATAGTTTAAGACAGGAATGTAGACGCTGCTACTTCTGAAAATATCATGACAGTAGACATAAAAAAAAGAAAAAACAATAGCAGACGTGGTTACTATTTTGTAAATAGGCGGTAGTCTCCCCTGTATTCCGTCACATTTGTAAACAAGGCGACCGCCAAATTTAAACTTGGAAGTAACAATTCGGTTATCAAAGTAAGAGCTCACGCAGAATATAATTTATATAATTTTTATAATAAAATTTATCAACTAATGCATGTATACGATAAATAAGCTTTCTTATCTTACAATTAAAACTTATAAACCAACGACATGTTTTCGTTCAATTAGGTTTTCGAGGTTATTAACAAATATCGTTAATATGCGCCGAATTGTCGAATTGCAATCATTTCTTTGATCATTGACCGTTAGGAACAGGGGACAGAAAGTAAAAGCATACCTGAATCTTCCAAGCTAATAAATGGAGATGAAAGCTATTTTTTATCCCGATATTATTGATGTTGATTCCAGTTTAGATTCTCCCCCATTTTTTTCATGGAAGGGGGTTATAAGATTGGAGGTCACTCTCTATTAATTTAAACACTTAATCCCTTAGACAATAAACTGATTCAAGGATAGGGCACCCTAATGCAGATTCCTGTACATAGCATCCCCTGTCTTCGCCGAAAAACGTACGGATTCGGCTAAGACTCGGGTAAGATTCCGTAATCGATCGGCCGATAGATGCTGATTCCTGCATCGATTACGGATTACCCGAGTCTTAGCCGAATCCGTACGATGAAAGGCGATGTTACACGAATCCCATTAGGGTGCCTTATCCTTAAAATAACGAAACAGCATCCTGCCTTTGACAGAAAAATACCAGCGGGAAAACCATAGCTTTAAGAATCAGCACTGACTAAACTTGGGTGTTCTTATGGACGTGCAGTCTGATCTTGAATCTACACAGTCCATTCAGAACATTTTTCCAAAAGAATAATAGCAAAGATTGGGTTTTTTAAATCGGCTTGAAAGTTTCATTTTACTTATTTAGCAGGATATGGGTTAACAGAGGGTCCGGGTTTTTCGATAGACCGTATGGGTATAAATTAACCTTGCACCGCTTCTTAAAGTTTTGGTGTGACTGTTTTTAATAGTTGAAAAAAAGACTATTCCGAGGTGGGGGGGGAAATCAATAAGGGAGAGTACTCTTCATAACTTATGGATAAACAGATTGTACGAGTTTTTTCCCTTTGACCATAAAATAATGGAATCTAATGGTGACCGTTTCCAGACCCGAGACCGATCCACAATGATATTTAGGAGCTTTAATTTCTCTCGTTTCCTTTATTCTAGTCCAATTTTGATCTATTAAAACATCTATTTCCTCCCTTAGATCTATTGCCTACTATCTTTATTCGCAATTTTGCTGTAGATCTAGATCAATTAAAATTTGATTTTCTATTACATGTAGTTGGCTGGTTAGGACAGGAGGCCTACCTTCGATTCGGAAGGTAGCTCTGTTGTTATTTTAGTGGCTTTGTCTCCGCTGGAGCCCTCTACACTCTAGCCCTTACAGGAGAAACAATTACAAGTAAAACGTTAGGGTTACCCTTTGTTTTGAAGGTGGAGAGGGGTTTGTTAACCCTGTTTCAAGTGGGATTCGGGGGACCTACCTCCGGAAAAAAAAATTCAAATTAACAGCGATTCTGACGCATTTTGAGACCAGTTGTGCTAGTGAAACTCAAATAAATAGACTAGATCTTTTTTCAATAAATACTTGCTGAGTAACATAGATCTAGATGTACTGTAAGCAGTCGAAATAGTGGTCCAGCCATGGCCGGATGTTGACGACAGCCTTGATCAGGAAAAACGGACTGAAATTATTTGCACTAGTATTACTCCATACAGACATAAGTTTTGCTCATTATTTAGTTTACTCTTGCATACAAGGATGATACGCAGTTGACATATATGCCCGGGTACTAGTGTCAACATTGAAACAGGAAACAGACGGAAACTGGTCAATGGTAATGCACCGGCTGCACATAGTAGAGTAAGCAGACTGTGATAATTACAAATTTGCGGAGGGTCCTCACAATGGCACCCGTTTTAAAGCAAGCTCCCAAAGAATCTGATAGCTCAGGAGTGCCAGGAATCAATACCATCAGGGTTGAGCAAAGGAACCCACTGAACAGCTTAAATATGATGAACCATACTAATATCTTGAAGTAGTCTTTACAGAATTACTATTTAAGTCCTATCAAATTCATTCAGAGACATTTTCCATTTCGAGAAAAAATTTGCATTTCGCCAACCATTTTTGATTACCGAAAATTTCAACTAAAGGATAAAAAGAACACTGAACGACTAAATTATTATGAAAAAGCACATAAGTCATGCATTATTTCATTGAAAAATAATTGAAATTATATTATCATGTGAATATTTTGATCCAAATTTCAGCAGGTATCAAATTAAGTCAGAGGCGATTTCTATTTTGTGGAAACGATTTCCATTTCGTGAAAAAATTTCCATTGCATATTTTAGGCCTACCGGCCAAAGGTAACAGGCTTTTTCATCCCTGGGCTTGATTGCCCGGGCTCGTTCATCCGGGTTGTTCGTCCAGGCTCGTTTGTCAGAGCTTGTTCGTCCCATCTGATTTTTTGTTGGTCCGGGCTTGTTTGTCTGACCATGTTTTAGCAGTTTTAGTGCCGTTTTCCCTCTTTCGGGGACGATCCCTGCCTCATTTCAAAAAAACATGCCAAGAAAAACCTTGTAACGATGAATTATTTGTCATCTCTAACAGACTAACATAAGACTGACACTAGACTCTCAGTCGGACATACATGTATACATGAGTATCTTCTAACCAAAGGTGTTAATAGTGGATACTTCACTGATCTGACAGTTATGAAAAGGTGTTAGATACACATAATCCCCGACTATTTTACTCAACCCAAGAATATCTGACCATGCAAAAAAAGTCATCCCCATCATTTCGTTTAGAGAGGAAATCAAAGTAAAAGAAAAATATTAATGGATATGGACTTCCAATTTATAGTGTGTTGTAGGACGGCCGGTACTAAGGCATAGACAAAGGTGGCGGACTACTGGCTGCCGCGAAAAAATACAACGGTGCTGAAAACGACGTTAGATACGACATTGAACAATAAAAACAAACAAACTCTGTGCTCTTTGCCTATCATAGTAATTTTTACCATACAATCATGTGTTTGAACAAATCCAATAGTAAATGATATTTCGCCAAGAAATGGCAATCAACTCGCAGTGTTGGAGAATAGAAAATAGTTCAAAAAACGACAAAGAGAAAGGCAGAATCAAAGCATTGATATGTATTATTCACTGTACATATTAAATGCGATAGATAAGGTAATGTGGGGCGAACAACCCCGGGCGAATAAGCCCAGGAACGAACAAGCCCAGGGACGAACTGGTTTTGGAACGAAAAAGCACGGAGCCCGGCCGAATGTATCCGAATTTAGGTCGGGATATTCCGGAAAATAGGCTGACTCGACGCCATACGCCCGTTTGACAAGAATATAAGAAATAAATCGATTGATAGACATTTTGACGGAGAGGTTTCCAGGTAACACATTCACTAAGCTTTGAAAAATTGTGTTAGCTTTATTTTAAACACGTATGATGTTTTTAATTTGCGAAAAATACCAAATTGTAATCGTGTACCAGTCCACAAGGACGATTTTTTCAGAAAACATGGCGGGTCTCCTTCTAATTCAAGGGCAGCAACTCAGCAGTTGCATTTGTGGTTCTGGTGAGAAGATAAAATCGAGCAAAGATTCAATGGAAATGTTAGAAAGGGTTTGTTGTTTATTTCTCAAAGTGTTGTTCTTTTCAATGTGCAGAATCTTGTTCAAAGGGAAATAGGCAGAAAGAGTTTACACTTGGCTGTTCAGAACCACGCAATGCATTGGAAAAAAAAGAAACTGTTTTTTTTTTTCAATGAAGTGTTTGGTTCTGAACTTAAAAGTCAACTCTTTATCAAACAATCCTGAGTTTTAACAAAGGAATAAAGCTTTTGGAAACTTTATGAGAAAAAGAGAAAACAATGGTCACTATCCATGTGTTCCCTACCAGTGACAATCCTGTGATTAGAGCCACATTTTACTGAACTTGTCATCTGCAAATGCTTTGAATATGGTCAAGTCTATAATATTTTGTCATGAGATTGCAAAGAGTTGCACTTTCGACAGAGATGCATCTTTGGTTTATATACTGTGCTTGCTGTATTGTTTTTAGATAATTAGGATACAAACTGAAAATATTCATTCATTAATGAATTTCATTCTGGCTAACAGAAATTTCCACAAATTAGGAAAGGAGAATGATAGGGATAGTTATTGACAGATTAATGATAGTGTGGATCTTGAGCAGTGTTCCCACTCGCACAAATTCCTGCGTTAATCATACCATGAAATTAAAAATTCACATAAAAATGTTGGTTACAGGCGAGACCTCACATATGAAAAATCAGGGACGAAAAAAAACATTTGTGGATTTTCCTGGTTGAATGTCTGACTTTCTTAATTCTGAATTCCTTTTTTAACTACACAGGTCTATACATTTATATCGTCTAATGTCCACGCAGTGTTGCCATAGAGTGATATAGACATTTGCATTTACAAATAGATGGTTGAAAAAAAACTTAACCCCAGATTTTCTGCCCAGGGGTTTGTGTGTACCCTTGAAATAAAAAGCTAGTAGGAATACTGTTGAAGTAAGCCAAGCAGCTCAATGGTAGATTAAAGCAAGGGATCACAGATCTCTTACCAGCTACAATTATTTTTCTTGGATTTCACTACAGTGGTGACAACATAAAATGGGTAAGTGCATGTATGCATGCAACAGAGCAAATGTTTCCTTAGACAGGGGAGTTTGTCACCCACAGTTGCTGGATCACTGCAAAGAGATTTTGTCTCCAATATATATCCATCAAGCAGGACTCTTTAGGCCAGTTCTGATGTTCTTAACCCAATTGTATGCATTCATACTGAGGCTAGATTTCTTTGAATGATGATGAAACTGTGCCTTAATGTTAGGGTTGACTATTGAGGCCGTAATCTACTATTGCGATAGTATTGACATTGGACAAAATACTATTGCAATAGTATTGATATTGCCTGTTAGTATTGCAATACTGTTGGATGAATTGCAAGAGATGAATTTCACCAAATTACATCTTGAAACCATGTTTTATACTAATGCATGTACTTTCTCCGAGTAGTTTAAATTCTACTTGAGTACATGTTTTGAATAGCAAATAAAGGGGAAAATAGAGTTAAATGCAAGATGCTCAAAAATTTCAATGACTATTTTTTCTAAATGCAGATGCTTCACAAACAATTTAACACACCTAATTATTCTAAACTTTTGAAGAAGTCAACTTTTAAGTCTGATTAATATACAACAGCATGCAAAGTACAAAATGCAGACAAATGCTGATGGTTCATAAACACACCTAATAAGAAGGTAATTATAAAGCAACTTTAAACTTTTAAAGAAGTCACCTTTTAAATGTGAGGCCTTAAGTTTTTTTTTGTTTTTTTTTTGAGTTGATAGAATTGATCTAGATTCACCCATAATTGGCCAGTATATTCAGACCAAAAAAAAAAGATTTTTGTATAGTCTCCAAATCTTCAGGAAACTATCCTTCTGGAAAAAAGGGGGTGGCCGAAATAATAGGTTTTACCTTGTATGTGTATCCAAAACAATAAGGATAAAATTCGACAAATTTAGATCTATTTACAGTACCGGTGAAGGGGTCAAACTAGTAGACCTATACATATAGTTTCGCCATCTTTTTAATATTAAAGTCATTAAAAAGCTGAAAAGACGATCTGAAGTGACTCTGATCGGACAATGTCAAAGAGACATTTTGTTGTGTCATGGGTTTCCGTGTTTTTTACACCAATCAGTTTTTTATGTCTGTTAATTTCTGGATAGGTATTTCCACATGATTTGACGAAAAAAATTGTCAATAAGGGTAACAAGTAACTTCAAAACCTGTCATTTTACGCAAGAAAAGCAGATAATGGCCTTTTTTGTCCATGCATTTTCTTGCGTGAAGTCTCGGGTATACCAAAATTTGTTACGTGAATTTGAATTCTATAACATGATTTACGCAATAATTTGCACTGTTAAACAGTATCTTGCCTTTTTTAGCCCGAGAAAGAAGTAGCTTTCTAATACGAGTTAAGTCATAGTATAGAAGTGGATGGTATAGATCCAAGATCAGACAGCATGTTCTGTTTAGTCTGATGTCTATCTGCACCATCCGCCAACACTTTGAAAATCGCCATCTTGCCATCAGCAGAGTAAATTAGAACGACCATAAATGTAGGTCTATATTAGAAGCCATCTGTCTACAAGATGCCTGTAGGCCTGTCGTGGGTACACAAATGTTTGCAGTAAAATTTGGATAAGGGGTATGACGTAACGCAAATCATTCGAAGCAACAGGGTTGTAACACACCTGTTTAATTTACACACTTAAAGTGGTCTGCTCGAAGAAACTTATATCTGGCTGCAGGTCGACCTCCAATCAATTCAAAGTGACCACGCAATAAGCCTATTTCATGCACGATTTACACCAGCTGATAGTGCCTTTTTGCATTTAGTAATATAGCTGTTTCAAGAACACCCCAGTGGTGTCACATGTTTTGCGTAGTCAGCATAAAAAAGTCTGACTGTTTTCTAAAAATAATTCCTTGCAGCCGACACAAAAGGAATGCATTCAAAATGGATTACTGATAAATAAATAAAGAACGAGGTTCAGTATTCATTTTTTATAGTAGATTTATTTATTGCTTATGGAGGGAGAACACGCATGTTTATGGTTTTTAGCTGTTTTGGCGGCCTGTGTAGATTAAGATTAGACTGTAGGCAGACTGTTTGGTCTGATCTTTGATCTAAATCCACACTATTCGCTTTGATGTGAAGTTTTTAACAAAAAAAAACCGTAGTGTTGGAATTATTTTGGTCTAATTTCATGACTTAAAATTACCGCTGAGTTGGTCAGCTCTCAAAGGATTCGTTTTCGTAACGATGAACATTGCCATGCAGAAATGAATATTATGCAGTCGATCATTATTGAAAACATATTTCAAAAAAATTACCCATCTATTATTTTGGGAAATTAACGTTACAGAATGTCCGAATATTTAGGAAAACTTGCTTTTGGAACTGTTCAGAGAAAGCATTAAAAATAAATTATTTTTGTAAATAATTTAACGTGTCCGAACTTTTAGGGCGTCCGAATACATTAGCGAATTGCGGTATTTTCTCTCTCTTTCTTGTCAGTGAAACTGTCAAAACTATCGATATCTGAACCTCAGAGGTAACTATCGACGATAGTTATCGATTTTCAACCGAACAATCGATGCAGTAGCATCGACACGCTCGCCATCGGGATCCATCGATAGTCCGATGTATTGTTACACCCCTACTTAATGTTATGCTTGTTATCTGTTATGACTTGTCAGAGGATCTTTTCAGGCCTATCCAAACATATTTCTAACATGATACAGTAAGTTTTTCTCTATGACAAAAAAAATAGTTTTAACCAAACAATCCTGAGTTTTACCAACCCTGACGAAACATGCATTTGAAAGCATAATTATGGGAAAAGGAGAAAGCGCTGGTAAGTTGGTAACCAGCATTTTTTCGATTTCTCACGATGTTTTTTTTACACTTTTATAGACAATTTTAATCATTTGAACACATTTCCCACTATGTTTTCAACCATATTAAAGACAGAAATCATTATTTAAACTACCTTTGTTTTGTCGTCTGCAAATGCTTTCGATTTGGCCAATGGACCGGCTGGGTAGCTCAGTGGTTAGGGAATCTGATGCGTGATCTGGTGGATGCAGGTTTGATACCAGGTTTAGGCATACTTTCTTTTCGGCAATTTTTCGCCTCTCACCTCTGATGCGTGTAAGAAAAAGTAGTCACTGACATGGAAAGAAAGTTGTGTCAATACTGGTGTGAGAAAGCCAGGAAACTCATGTGTTTGGTGCACTGACCGCTGTGATACAACCTTAGCTGTCAAAACAGAATTAAAGTCAAATACAGATACAAATTCAATTTGGCCAAGTCTGAATTTTTCTCGTCTGATAAAGGGTTAAGTAGAGGTCTTTAACCCTTTATGGATAAACACCCTTTAGTGCAATATCCCAATGGCCTTCACAGAAAAATGGACAAAATCCCGCAATATTATTTAATTTATGTCTCATTCCAGAATATGAGGAATAAAATTGTAATAAGCATGATTTGTTTCAATTTTTACCAAATCTCTACATCGTTTACATAAGCACCTTAAGTTTTGCTGAATTGTGCTGAGAAAGGAATGGACCCATCTCGGTCACCATAGCTAATTATCCATATTTGTATATTATGATATGGGTTGCCTGTGAACCAGACAACAACATTTTTGACTTCTAAATTAAAAGCACTTGCAGGCAACAAATTACTTCTTTATCAGACAACAAAATTTTGGACTCAATCAAATAGAAAGCATTTGCAGACTTATAAAATAAAAAAGTAGTTTAATTGATGATTTCTTTCTTTGATAGGGTAGAAAAGGGAAAAAGAGAAAATGCTGTTTACAAGCTTTTTTTTTTTCAGGGTTGTTAAAACTTGAGATTATGTGGTAAAGGTTTAAATGTACAAGTAACTGGTTAAAGTACAAGTAACAAGTACTGCTGGTTACCAGCATGTTTTTCCTTTCCCAACAGTGTTTAAAAAAGCTCTTTTCCTAAGGTTTGATGAAACAAGGGATCATGTGGTAACGATCAAAATGAACATTTTTTAATTCCAGGCACCCAGTGATTATGGAGAACCCCCCTCCATCTTCACTGGATTCATCCTTGGCAGAGGGTATAGCTGTGCAAATTATACAAGCATCCTCATTGATTACTGGAGAGCAAGCCCAGCTGGTATCCTCTATCGGGAGTGGATTAGATAATCCAAATCCAGGGGTAGCTCAGACTATTTTGAATATAGGCCAGCCAGACCAGTTTGGAACAGCAAAGGTAAGGTACACACATTTCAGTATAAGTTATTTAGAAAATACTGTTGTATCAACCCTTCATTGACCCTTTAACAAATAATCCTGAGTTTTAACGACTCTGAGAAAGAAGGCTTTTAAAAACATTTTGGGAAAAGGGGAACATGCTGGTAAACAGCATTTCCTTCTTTTCCCACAATGATTTCTAACCTTGCAAAGACAAATTATTTGAGTCACCTTAAATATGTAGTCTGCAAATGCTTTCAGTTTGGATAAGTCTAAAATTTCATAGTGTGGTAAAGAGTTAAACAATCCCATGTTTTCATAGCCCCAATAAAGCAGGCTTCTGAAAACAGAGTGGGAAAAGTTGCTAATGAGCATTTTTTTTGCACATTAGCTTTTACTCGTCCAAAAAGTCAAACTCCACCATTTTCAAGCGCATTAAATTTGTTGTCTGCAAATGAGAAGCAGCTTCATATGTGTTTATACTTGGGGTAACTAGCCTGTTTTCTAGCCTTTCAAAGATAAGGCCTAACAAAAAAATATCTCTGTTTAGGGTTTCGGTCCAAGATCCTGTAGGTAGGGTAGGTAAGGATTTTTTTTCCCCAGAAACTTTTTATTGGACCATAAACCGAAATCATACCCAACCAAAGTTTAGGGTTGGTAGCATTTTCTAGGTAGAGTTGGGCAACCCTAAACACAAATATGTTTTTGATAGGCCTAAATTCCAATAATTGATCCATATCAAATTTGTTACCTGCAAATGCTTTTTACCCAAAACATTACAGTCATCCAGGATTTGGAAAAGAGTTTTAATTAAAACTACTTGCAAACTTAAGCTAACTGGCTATAACTGAGGGAATTTAAATACATACGTATCTGTAAATGCCACAGTTTGAAGCACATGCCTTTTAGAGAGTGTTTGTAATTAATTTAATACACTGGTTAATCATTATGTTGAGTTACTAAGTGATACATAAATACATGACTATGTGAAAATACTGTGATAAGAAAAAAAAACCCATACATGTAGAAATTATTTTAAAAGTAGTTTGCTGCAACACAGAAGTACATTGTAATTGTGTGCAAATTATTTGTATAGCTGTTTTAATATGTTTGTAAATATAGGTTGAGCTGCCAGTCAATATAAATGAGCTTGTGAATATACCGGTAGATGTAGAGAATACAGACACAGATCCCATTCATCCAGGGATTGAGGATGAAACTAGTCTTGAAGAAGAGAAAAAAAGGGTAGCTGAAGACATCAGACATCAAATTAAAGAGTTGGTATGTACTGATAGATTTACTTAACCCATATCCTGCTAAATAAGTTAAAAGAAATTTTAAAACCTAAAGAAAAAGTCCAAATATTGTTATTTCATACTTAATTTCTGGAGAAGAATATCTCCTTATTGGACAGGACAGTGTAGATCCAAGATCAGACTGCACATTCTGTGCAGTCTGATCTTGATCTACACTGTCCACAAAAGGTCAGTGAGTTGGGCTCAGCAGCCTAAGGGTTAACATGCAGAGTCACTTTTCTGACAAAGGCCAATTCTTCACTTCTGCACGATCCTTCTACATCGTGTAAATGGTTTAGTTTTTCCAAAAGATATACTTTCATGGCTCCCAATCTGATTGATTTGTGACTACAACAGCAATCAATCTTGACCTTGTACATGTACAATGCACATTTGCTAGCTAGATAATACAGTCCTTTTAGGGTTTAGATTTGGACCTTAAGCTCATCAAGTTCATGTTACTGCATTTACAAAACAAATTTTGCATGAGTTTTTTCACTTGTAATTTGCTGGTGTCAGTTATTATACTCCACACGACTACTTGAGGGATGAGTTTTATGACATGTACTTGAATCAGCATGTAAGTCTCTCTGTTATTTGACACAATTTTGTGATCTTTCTTCCTCCCATAGTTTTGTACAAATATCACTAAGTGGCTGAAGCCTTACCACCATTGAAACTTGTGCATTCACAGTTTCTAGACAATACTAGTAAGAAAATGATATTTTTGCTAAGTAACACGATTATGATAGCACATTGCAGCTGATTTAACAGCATTCATTTCACTGCTAGACAAAAAAAGTCGTCAGCCATTACTAACATCCTTACCAAACCACAAAAGTTTCGGCCTGTCAGTATTAAATGTATATGCAAACAACAAAATGAATGCTACTCAAAAATTAAAACATGTCCTTGGAGAGGGTATAAAACCTTGTGGGGAAAGGAGAACCAGCATTTTCTCCTTTTCCCACAATGTTTTGAAAAGCCTTATTCTTTAGAGTTGTTAAAACTTGGCATTGTTGGGCAAAGGGTTATAGTAATATCACCATTAATCTCTCCCACCCCATTCTTCCCTTTCAGTGTAATCAGCTGGCAGATGTTGGTGAGGAAAGTTTTCTGGTGTCAATCAGAGTCAATGATGGTACCTGTGAGCATGTTGGGTCCATCAAGGGAGACCATTACTGTCTGTTAAGACAAGAAATGATGGAAGATTTCCATAACTTTTGTCTAGGTACATTATTATTTTTCATAACTTTTATTAATTCTCGATGCTCAGATCTATCATTCAGGGTCTCTACTGACTTAATCGCCCTTAGAATATATCTACTGAGTGTATTTAACCCTTTACCACGTAATCCTGACTTTTAACAACACTGTGAAAGGAGCCTGTTGAAAACATTTTATTGACAGCCACTCGTCATCCTGTTTCATAAATAAGTTACCATTAATAACGTCATCCCATGGCGTTTGTTGTAATACTTTAGAGAGCATGTATATTTTAATTTTTATTCCTGTTTCACGTGGACAATTAATAAGGACTGTTAATAGCACTTTCGTCTGGTTCGAACGATTGTTTGTTTTCCCCACGATTGTTGCATGATTGATAAATGCAAATCCAATCTAAATCAGTATAACCTTTATAATCACCGCAATTGACCAAAAATACCTCTGAGTTAAAAGTTTTTACAACATACATCTGTTGAAAATACAGCAAATCACTTAATTGATCACTTACAATAAAACTTACTGATTTCTAACCAAACAGGTATTAGAGGTATTAATTAACTCTTTACCAGACAGCAAAATATTAGATTTGTCTTTTTTTTAAAACATTTGCTGTCAACAAGTTCATCATTGCTCCAGTGATGAGATTTGTCTTTGAAAGGGTAGAAAACACCCAAGGAAAACGAGAACAGTTTTCAAAAGTCTTCTTCTTCAAGGTCGTTAAAAAACAGGATTATGTGGTAAAGGGTTCAATTTTAAATCCTTATCTTTTATTGTTTACAGTCAAATTGACATTTTATATACTGACGAAATGTCTTAAAAACTTACGCCCCTATTAGTAATAATAGATCTTGCCGACAGTAAGTTACTCACAGTGTATATTTATTTGAAATGCTTTGACCAAACATGGAATTACGAACATATTTGCGCTATTTCTTCTATTTCTACTTATAGATTTTTCATAAATATGGCATTATTTAAAGTATTTTTTCTTGTTACTTTGCCAATTTAGTTCAAATTTAATAAGAAAGTTGGGGGGAAAAAGTTGGGGTGATTAACTTAGAGCAAAATATCAGCTAGAACAAAACTGAAATAAACTCTCTTTCTCTATGTATTCAACGCCATTATCTAGTTTGTTTGTCAAGCGTAGCAACCAAAGTACCACATTACTAAGGTGGGCGTGCCAAACTCGCGTTTACGGAAAGGTCAATTATGTATGTATGCATGCATATTATTTGGTCTGCAACATACGAAAAGGGGCTTTCAGACATTAGCGTAAAGTGTTGTCTCATTTTATGTCAACATTAGATTTCATCCTACAGTAGGTTTGCGCGAAACAGAAAATCACACACGATCGGAAAGTGTCATCTCAGATTAGCCTGTGCAGACTGCGCAAGCTGATCTGGTACAACACTTTACGCAAATGTCTGAATGCCCCTTTTTGCGTGTTGCAGGCCATACATAAATTATGATGGTATTCAGGTATAGAAGAATCCAATGCTGTAGATGATGAAGATGTCGGGGAAGATTTTGCAAAACTGGAGGATAGTTTAGATAATAATGATGATGCAGACGAGGAAGAAGATATGGATGTAAGTCTGACATTTTGTTTAGTTCTTGTTTCAGTGACCTGTTAACCTCAGAGCACAAAGTAAACCCAGAACACTCTTTAAATCTAGAAATAAGACCCAAACAAATACAATATCTAGGTTGATTTTGTCTAGAATGTTTCAGCAAAGCAGACAGTGCAGAGCAAAGATCAGACTGCACGTTTTGTGCAGTCTGATCTTGATCTACACAGGCTGCAAAAGCAACTATAGTTTTGAAAGGTGCTTTAAGGGTTGATTGTTATGATTCTTTTTCTCCAATTTCTGATGATATTCAGGTGGGTTTTTCCCTGATTGTGCACAAGATGTGATTACAATAACTTTTTGGTAGCTTTGGTAACCTTTCAAAGAACAAAATAGTAGAAAAGTTAATCTAAAAAAGAAATTAATGATGATTATTTATTGTATGATTTTGTGTAGAATTGAAAAAAAAAGATAACTTTGAAATTTAACAGAACACATAACTTTTGAAATATTCTTCCTAAAGTAGAATTTTCTCGTAATATATTTTTAGCCCCGCCCGGATGGCTCAGTGGTGAGCATGTCAGACTCATGACCTGGTGGTTGTGAGTTCGATACCCGGTTGAGGCGAACTTTCTTTCCAGCGTATTTTCGCCTCTCACCTCTGCTGAAGCATGTGAGAAAAGTAGTCGGTGGCTTTGGAAAGAAAGTTGTGTTAGTACTGGTGTGAGAAAGCTAGGAAACACATGTGCGTCATAACCGCCATGATATGACCTTAGCTGTTAAAGTGGCGTTAAACCCCAATACAACCAACAACCAACGTAATATATATTTTTCCCTTCACCATCTTTTCTTGAGGAACACATATCCTGGTAACCCTTCACCAAACAATCCCAAATCTTAACTACCTGGAGGAAGAACTTTTTTTTTCCCAAGATATTGTAGGAGAAGGAGGAAATGTTTTCTGTCCTTTCAGAGACAAAATTTCATTATTTTTGCCACATTTGTCATCTGCAAGTGCTTAAGGTTTGGACAAGTCCAAAATTTTATCGTTTAGTTAAGACTGAATTTGAGTTTTTTTCGAAATCTCCCTTGCATTCTCATCATTGGGGTTATAACATGTTTTACAATTCACTGTTACTTAACCTTACCAAACTGTCCAAGAGTTCTTGACCATAAGCAAGAAAGCTTTGTTGTTAACATTTTGGTGAAGGAAACTGTGTCAGTTATCACCATTTTCTCCTTTTCTTGGGGTATTTTCAATCAACCTTTCCACATATGAATGAGCCGTGCTCTGGCAAAAGGGGGCTTAATGCATCTCCCTTATACAAGATACTAGCCCAAGTCATCACATAATTATGGATCCATAGCAGCCACTTTTTTTCAATAACCGACTTAATCAGGAGGTAGATTGTCCTTTGACAAACAGAAAATTGACCAATAGCAAAAGGTTTCAGCCCAGGTCAGCCTGCGCGGACTGCGCAGGCTGACCTGGGTTGATACTTTTCGTAGATGCATTAAGCCCCCTTTTCACAGAGCACGACTCAAATTTATACATTTAATTTTTCATTCATATTAGCCTCATTTGTCATTTATAAAATCTGTCAATGTGAATAAGTTTAAAATTTTGTCCTAGATGGTAAAGAGTCGACCACATTTTGGCCATGCTCTGGCAAAAGGGGGTTTTATGCATCTCCATGATACATTATACCAAGCAAGTTGTCACAGAATCATGGATCCATAAGATCCAAATTGTGTAACAACCAACTGAATTATGAAGAAGAATGATCCTTTGACATGCAGAAAATTTACCAAAAGCAAAAAGTTTCAACACAGGTCATCCAGCACGGACTGGGAAGGCTGACCTCAACAATCCCTTTTGCAAATGGATCAAACCCTCTTTTCACAGAGCATTACTCACTTATATTGTATAGGTTGAAGAGGATGAATCAATAGAGGAGAAAGCACCCATACCAAGACCAGGGGTTCCTGTTACACCCAAAGTCATAGTGCTAAAAAAGGATTCTGATGGGAAAAAAGTGACTGTAGATCACCAGTATACAGTGAAACACGATAAAATCAAACCTAAAACACAGAGCACTGTAGATAAAGAGAGCAAAGACAACAAACAGAAGACCAGTATATTATTTTTGTGTGACATTTGTAAAAATGTCTACAATGACATCAAGGAGTTACGGGTAAGATAGTTTTCCATCATGCTTGTTAGCTCGGCTGTTTTCAAAGTAAACAACAAGTTATTGTCACAGCCCTGGCACCTGTGTTGTCGTTATCATAGTGCAAAAACTTTGACATTTTGTAATAGCTCTGTTATTACTGAAGATATTTACTTCAGACTTAGACAAGTTGTTAGCTATCAAAAGGGGAACTTGTACAACAAGGGCAGGTAAATATCAAATATTTTCGTGAAACAGTTATGCCCCTTTTTCGACAAAAAATGTTCACTGAAAATCAAGCACATGCAGCTGAGCGTGGGCACCCATGTGCAGTGCTCTTGTTTGTTTGGTGTTTTATTGCTATTTTCAACTTTCAGTGATATCATTGCTGTTAGTACACCTGTCCATGCACTCCTAAAGTTTCTTTTACCAGTATTTTGTGTTTACAAAATTATTTTCAAGCCACATAAATATCATTGAAACTATGTGATGAGAAGGTAGAGATGCAGGCAGCAATAATTATCTTCAATCCTCATAGAGCTGGGTCTCAAACCTGCGAACCTGTACTGCTAGCTCTGTGTTCTATTTGGCTTGACCTTTTACCACGCAAGCCCAACTTTAAATGACCCTAAGAAAATGGCTTTTGAAAAAATTGTGGGAAAATGAGAAAATGCTGGTAACCAGCATTTTCTCATTTTCCCACAATATTTTCTTCTCTTTCAATGTCAAATTCTAGTTTTTGATCCATTCATTATGTTGTCTGCAAGAGTTTTCAACTTTGACAAGTCCAAAATTTTGTGGTTTGGTAAAGGTTTAACAGTCCTTTGATATATACTGTAACAAAAGCAAAGTACAACCATGATTTTGGTGGTATTTACTGCTTGAATTAAAAAGAGGGGAAGCAGCTTATATGAGCATTCAAAAGTAGTCTTTCACCTTTTTTTCCTAGAACAATCTGCGATCATTTTAGTGAGATAAGTAAACAACATAATTTGAAATAAGTCCTATCTTAAGCACTACCAGGCGACAAAATTTTAGACTTGTCCAGATGAAAAACATTTGCAAATGACAATTGAAGTGTGAGCTAATTGATTGGCTTTGTCACTTAACATTGTGGATAAAGAAGAAAATGCCAGCATTTTCTCCTTTTTTTTGTTCACTGAGTTTTCAAAAGTCTTCTTCCAAGGCTTTGTTAAAAACAGCAGTGTTTAGCAGAGGTTTAAGAAACATGTTAAAATATGACAGCCTTTTTTGACTAGTTTGATAATACAATATATTGATTGTTTTAAACTATCTTTTGACTCAGGTTTTGTGTATCAAGTCTTGTGTATCAGTATGTAATGATAAAAATTTAGAATTATCCAAATTGAAAGCAGTTACAGACAACTAATAAGATCTTGTTCAAGCAACAGGTTTTTTCTTTGAAAGGTTAGAAAACATAGGAAAATGATGTCTACCAGCATTTTCTTCCATTCCCACAATGTTTCCAAATGCTTTCTCTGTCTGGGTTGTTAGGAGTCCAAGTTGTGTGATAGACATTTTAATCAAATATTGAACTTATGGAGTAACTTATTTTATCTATTTTCAGGAGCATAAGCTTCAAGAGCATGATGAGGGGGACTATCATTGTGAGAAGTGTCCTCGTATTTTCTCGCTTAAAAAGATACTGGAAAGACATTTGGTAGATGCACATTATAATGAAGTAGAGGCAGAGGGTAAATTTGTGTGTGATTCCTGTGTAATGGAATTTTCAACAGAAGCAGAATTACATAAGCATATTAAAGGTAATTTATGACTTGTTAAACTTACTAAATGAACCCTAGCAAGACTAATATGACATATTAATATCATAAATATGAGCAATTTCTCTTTTCGTCACAGTGTCTCGTGAAATTTTTCTCCATTGTATAAGTTTTACTTAATTTTTGTAGGACTTAGAATTTTACCTTTTATAAATTACTTTTAACCCATCTTTTAATATGTTTTGAACATATTGTGGCAAATGGAAACATCACTCAAAATTAGGAACCTATCAATGTAAAAATGATTTATTGATTTTGGTGACTATTTATTGGACATTTACTTGCCCTTTTTTTCCATAAATGACTTCAGCATTAAGAAAAATCAAGCATTGTTTATGGGTTAAAAGTTTAATTCTTTTCCCCTCTCACTTTTACTGTGCTTGATTAGAAGGACTTTTGTTTTCTGAAAATAAGGTAAGAAGCATAGGGTTAAAGATGAAGATTTAGCCTATGCTTGCCTGAAAGAGAGATGTATGGCATTAACTCTTTACAGCACAATGCTGACTTTTAACGACCCTGGGAAAGAAGCCTTTTGAAAACATTGTGGGAAAAGGAGAAAATGCTGGTAATTAGCATTTTCCCCTTTTCCCACAATGTTTTCTACCCTATTAATGAAAAATTGCATCATTTGAGCAAAATTGAAATTGTCGTCTGCAAATGCTTTCAATTTGAACGAAGCTAAAATTTTGTCGTCTGGTAAAGGGTTATAAAATAGTAAGTTAAGTAAGATTTAATTGTTTGTTTATAAAGTTAAGTGTAAATGAAAATCATACTGCACAGAACAAGCATTCTGATCTTGGATCTACAATGTCCAAGTAATGTGGTTGTGAAATACTTTACAACATAATCCTACCTTTTAACAACCCTGAAGACAAAGGCTTTTGAAAAGACTGGGAAACGTAGAAAATGATGGTAACCAGTGTTTTCTCCTTTTCTACCTATTTAAAGATAAATCGCATTAGTTGAGTCACATTTATTTCGTCACCTGCAAGTTCTTTCAATTTGGACAAGTCTAAAGATTTGACAAATCTTGAAAAAGTTTAAATATGTTTTACTAACTGAAATCATCCATTTCTTTTTTCTGACACTGTAAGGTTGAACTGTTTTTGCTTTACATTTATTATTTATTTTCTGGCTTTTAATTTCAAACTTCTGTCTTCTTTCAGATTTTCACAACTATGATTTACCCATGAAGTGTGATATATGTGAACAAAATTTCCCTGAGATTAGCAAGCTAATGGACCACAGAAAAATCCACTTTGATTATGACTGTTTCTGCCAGAAATGCTGGCAAGGTTTTTTTGACTACCTAGAACTAGAGACACATATTCAGGTATTAGCATTCAGGCTATGAGAACTTTAACAATGCTCCACCAGCAGACTGCTGTTCTCCTTTTGCAGCAGAACACCTTTAGAAAACATTGTGAAGAATAGAAATTTTGCCACTGTATTGAACGGGTAGAAATAGATGCATGACACTTTATGTTAACTATTTCTTGCCCTATAAGGAAATTCCTCTGATTTTTTTTTTAATGCATTGTGAAAAAGAGGTTGTACCAGAGACTATATTTCCTTTTTCAAACCTGTTCACATTAATCTTTTCATAGAGCTAAAATGACTTAAGTAACTATATCATCATGTTAGTAGATGTTTAGCCGTCATCATATGATTATGGATCTATATAATCCATTTTGTATTGCAACAGACTTAATAATGAGGAAGAGTCACTGGTCCTTAGGCATGCAGAAAACTGACCAATAGAAAACAGTTTTGATCTATCCTAGCCTACGTGGATTGCGAAGGCTGACCTGAGTCTACACTTTTTGCAGATGCACAAACCCCTCTTTTCACAGAGCATGCCCCATACATATAGGTTATTTGGCAGCATCATACATCCTGCTGATTATAAAACTTTTTATTTTCAGACTAACTGTAGATACAAAGAAGCTCTGTACAAATGTGACATTTGTGGGAAGAAATATACAAAACTGGCTGCTATAAATAAGCATATTGATACTCATCCAATACACTCACCACATGTATGTAGAATGTGTGGTCGTGGATTTGACACAGAGAAAGATTTGAAATACCATAGAACTGCAGCTCATATTGTCCGGCCATTTAAATGTGAATTTTGTCAGAAGACATTTAAAAAGAAAGAGACGTTGATAGAGCATAGAAGAATTCACCTGCGAGTGAAAGTATTTTCTGCAAGTGAATCAGGATCTTTCTCCATGGGAGGTCTGCTAAATGGTGATGAGGGATTGAAAAACGAGAAACATGTAGACATAGAAAATAGTTATGAATGTAATTTATGTGGCATTGTGTTGCCAACCCAGAACACTCTAGATCAGCACATGCATCAACATGAGACAGCGACAGAGGAACACAAGTGTGACAGATGTGATAGGGTCTTCTTTTCCCATAGTCTATTGACAGTTCATTGTAGGAAAGAGCATAAAGTCTTTCTTAGTTCTAAGGTAAGTAAATTGTAACTGATATCTTTCTATAGATAATATTTAGATTGATGGTATTGACATTAAACTTTTCAACATAAAACATCTTTGGATGCCTCTGTATAGGTAGCGTTTGAGAACATTGTGATGAATGGAAAATTGGTGTAAATGAGGACCATCTTCATTTGTCATTACTGTTAGAGTGGCCATACCTTTTCTTAACTTGATTGAAATTCTTTTTTATTTCTTTGCATACTGAGAGCAACATAAGGTGCTTTTACAGACATTGTAGACAGGGTTATACTGCATGCTGTCTGATCTTTTATCTGTACTATACATATAGATTTATTTATGTAATTTACCAGCCAAAACCGCCTTGTACTTGAATTAGATATGCTCTCTTGAACCCTTTTCCACATAATCCTGAGTTTTAATGACCGTTATGAAAAGGATATTTGAACACATTGGAAAAGAAGAAAGTACTGGTAACCAGCATTTTCTGCTTTTCCCACAATATTTTCTACTCTCCTGTCTACAGATAATTTTTTGTATTTGACCGGAGCCACATGGGAGACATCCTCTGCAAATGGCATTGAATTTGAACGATTTGTAATTTTGTCATTTGGTAGAGACTTAAGATTCTTAAAGTTTGTAGTTATTAGTTACTATTTATAGAGTTCTTACATTTTATACCTCTGCAGGAGACATCTTTTGAAAACATTGTGAGAAAAGGAGGAATGGATTGTTACATGTGTTAGCTTGTTCTACCACAACTTCATACCAAAAAGGCATTGTCCAATCCTTCAAATTCACTGCACCATTTTTTACATGTATTATTATCTATTTTCTCACATTGATTTTTCAGGTTGATTCTAAAGCTGCTGGTGTTGGATTGCTTGCCTGTGAATGGGAAGGTTGCAACAAAACATTCTATGACAGCACAAAATGGAAGTATCACATGAAGTACCATGAGGCCCGCGCAGACAAGATAGCCCGGGGTGTCCCACTGACGCCCCAACAGTCTGTAATATCCTGTGAGATTTGTGGGAAAGTTCTGAAGTATAAAAGTTACCTCAAGGCTCACATGTTAACCCATAGCAAGGAACAGCCTCACCAATGTGAAATCTGTGGACAGGCCTATTCAAACCAGAGACGGCTTGAAGATCATATCAGGTGAGCTTTAGCCCTTTACCAGATTACGATATTAAAAATTAAGACTTGTCCAAATTGAAGTCAGTTACAGAATTCATTTATTTTGAGAACATGGGGTTGCTGGTTTGAATCTCCAGCATGGCAAATTTCTTTCTCAGGATTGATAATAATCATTGTGGCAGGATTCATTTCTTTCTCACAGCTGATCATTTTTTTGAGGATGGTTATATGGGAAAGCAGCTAGTGGCTTTAGAAGAATATTCTGTGGAGAACTGGTAATAGAAACTCGAGAAAAGCACTGGCTGCTGTGATTTAATTGAAACATTGTTTAGAACGGCGTTAAAAACCATACAATTGTACAACCCTCTTCAGGGTTATTAAAAAAAGGTCTGTTTGTTAAAGGGGTTAAGCAATAAATGAATGAGCCATGCTCTGGCAAAAGGGGGCTTAATGCATCTCCGTGACGTATGATACCAAGCAAGCGATAACATACTTATGGCTCCATATTAGTCACATTTTTAAAGACTCGACTTAGTTATGAGGTAGACTGGGCCCTGGAGATTCAGAAAATCGAACAAAAGCGAAAAGTTTCAGCCCATGTCAGCCTGCGCGGACTGCGCAGGCCAACATGGGTCGATACTTTTCGCGGATTCATTAAGCCCCCTTTTCACAGAGCACGGCTCATTAATGTAGATGACTTTTATCATCTTATGACATTGCACATTTGAAAACATTGTGGTTGGTTTATCATTTACCTCACAAACCCAAGTTTTAACAACCCTGAGCTACAAGACTTTTCAAAACACTAGGGGAAAAGGAGTAAATTCTAGTAAAAAGCATTTACTCTTTGCTCACAGCACTTCAGCTACATTTAATATGTCACCTGCAAATGCTTTTATTTTAGACAGGTCTTACTTTATGTTGTTTGGTACAGAGTTAAATGTTTACAAGAAGACACAATTTTAGACTGCTTCATATGGAAAGCATTTGCAGCAGAAAAATGTCTCTGAAATTGAGAGATTTGTCTTCGAAGGGTAAAGAACATTGTTGGAACAGGCAAAATGTATTTTCTCCTTTTCTCACTATGTTTTTAAAGCCTAAATAGTCTTAAAACATGGGATTACAGGCTATAATATTAGTATTTTGGTATGCTGTTTTTCAGAGTTCATAAAGGGGAGAAACCATTTAAATGCAGAATATGTGAAAAGGCATTCACATCAACATCTCTACGTAATCAACATATGGTGGTCCACTGGGGACATAAAACCTTTATTTGTGATGTATGTGGGAAAGGATTTATGTCGAGAAAACATTTCCATGACCACATGAGAATCCACAATGGTGAACAACCACATAAATGTGAGACCTGTGGGAAAGACTTTATTTATTACAGGTAAAAATTAGTTTTTGCTTTGAACATTACCCCTTGTAATGCTTATCCTGGATTCATTTGCTTTTGCAGACAGTGTATATCCAAGATCAGACTGCACAGAACTTGCAGTCTGATCTTGGATCTACACTGTCTGCTTCCTTGCCAGGCTGTTTTGACAAATGCAGATTTGAAATTGAGATACCTAAACATGCAGTAATGACTATGAATGTCCACAATTCTTATTAAGTATTACAAGAGTTAACACTTTTCAAGATGAGATTATGTTACACTTGTCCATTTTCAAAACATTTGCAGCCGACGACATGATAAATGTTGCTCGAATGATTGAATTTCTCTAGGAAAGGTTACAAACTGTAGTTGTTAAAAGAGAAAATACTGATTACTAGCATTTTATGCTTTTCCCACAATGTTTTCAATAACACTAGTTTTTTTCGAGGTCATAAAAGTTGAGATTATCTGCAAAGGGGTTAAATGTCAACTACAACCCTACAGTAGAGTATCTTTTTACACACCATTCCTAACCATGGGAAATTTGATTGCTTAAAACTCATTTTCATCAATATTCATGATCCAAAAGAGTAATTATTCATGCATTTAAAATTTGTGTTTCAAGCAAAAGCTCTTGCATTGAGTCTGGCTATGATGTTATGGTCTGGATTTTTTTTTCTTGACATCAGACTGGAAAAAACTTTCTGGTTAGTGATATGGAGTATGTCATTTGATTCACATAGGTTTCAGCATAGTAATATCACAGATTCAATGAAATGCTTCGTGAATTATGTTTGAAAAGATTTCTCAGCAGACTGTCTGAAGCAACATGATGAAGTGTAATATAATCAAAGCAACAAAGGTAACCACCAATCTGTAAATATTGTAAAACATGAGCAGCACTTTTGCAAAAGGGGTTTAATACATCTCTATGATGTATTATGTCAAGCGAGTCATCACATAGTTATGGATCCATAAAATCCATATTGTCCAAAACTAGATTGAATCATGAGGTAGAATGGTACTTAGACATGCAAAAAGTTTACAAATTATACCTCTTTTCACAGAGTATGTCTTGTACATATAACTTTGATACAACAGGATTCAAGGTATAATTTAAACACTTTACCAAACAAGGATTTAGTTTTGTTCATATTGAAAGCATTTTCAGACTAAGAACAAAATGTAGCTCAAATGGTGGGATGTTCTTAGCAATGGTAGAAAACTTTGTCTTTGGATTCTAAGAATTAAAACAAAGTGACTTTTCTTTTCAGGAGCCTTGTACGGCATGCCCTGACTCACATTGACCCCAAGGAAAGACCCAAACCCTACAAATGTCAATACTGTGGGAAAGAGTACACGGAAGTGACAGGCTACAAGCATCATCTGAGATCCGTTCACACAGGTTTGGTTTGATTCCTTTTATCTGTTATAGCCCGCCTCCCCATATCAAAGCAAATGGGGGGTGAGTGATTTTACATTAAAACCAGGCTCTCTGTCTTTGTCTGTCTGTTTGTGCATATGTGCTTTGGTGTGTGCACATTTGCCTGAAATTTTCATTTGACTTTTTAATACATGATCCCATGTTTAGACAACTCTAGCAAAGAAAGTCTTTGAAAACAGTGGGAAAAAGGGTAAGTACTGGTAACCAGCATTTTCTCTTGTTCCGACTAAGTTTTGTACTCTATCAGAAACAGATTCTATCATTTTAGCCACATCTTAATTTTCCTCTGCAAATACCTTGAATTTGGACTAGTTACTAATTACACTAGTTTGTGTAGGTTCAGTTGTGATTGGTAGACTCTTACAGGAGTAAGAGACTTTTTTTCCCAGGTCAATGGACAAGACAGTTTGGCAGGGACAGGGGTTAGGTATTTATTAGCCTTTGACAGTTCAAGTACAGGTTGACAGCTTTTGTGCTTCTCTTAAATGTTTCTGAAGCTTTCCTTCGCTGGGTCATCATAACGTGGGATTGCTTGGTAAACTTTGCAAACAGCAGCTTTGATATATTACAGGTGAGAACCCGTACCAATGTGACATATGTGGAGATGCATTCCATCGCAATGACAAACTGAAGAGACACATGAAGTCAAGGCACGGCAAGTCAGAAAAGCAAGCACTGAAAAATATGGCGCACATTGTCACAACACGTCGATCTAATTCCCAGACTGCACCAATCATCATTAAGACAGAGACAGAGCCAAGAGATGATCTTTTCCAGATTATTCAGGAAGGACAGGCAGTGGAAGGGGAACCAAGTGAACTTCATGTGGATGTTATACAGGAGTCTGGTCCTCAGCAAGTCTTCCTCATAGGTATGGGGTGTTCCCTTTTGTAGCAGAATTCTTTATCTCCTTGAGGTTATTTTACCTCACGTTAGTTCGAAGGATTTATATGTACATAGGGAATGCTGCACCACTGAAGAATATCTTTTTCATAGAACAATCTTACTGATATTTCTTCTCATTATCTGTTGTTCTCCTAAAAGACAGTATCATTTTTGTTTTTTAACATCATTAAGGCATTAAAATGCCTTTCAGTATCTTTTCATTCTATCATTTCACAGATTAATGCCATGTACCTTTAACTCTTTCACTACTGAATAAATGAATTGCTTTTTCTCAAGGGCTAAAAATACATTCCTCTGCAAGACCAAGAGACAGTTCTGTCATAAGCTAGAATATAGCAGTGGAAAGTGCAGATCAGAGATCAGACTGCATGTTCTGTGCAGTCTGATCTTGATCTGCACTGTCCACAAAAGCTTCTGGTGTCATCAATGGTATGGAATGAGTTTACAGGTTTCCACACATTCCGCAGTTTAAACGACTCTGATGGGGACTGCTTTGAAAACTTCTGGTAAAAAAGAGAAAATGTTGGTAATCAGCATTTTATCCTTATCCTACATTGTTCTCTATCCTTTTTACAGACGGATCCCAATATTTGAGCCATATTTAATTTGTTCTCTGCAGATGCTTCCATTATGGACATGTCTAAAACTATGACATAAAACAATGTCTGTTGGTAAAGTTTGAATAAGCTTTGTTATTAATGCAAAAATGCAAACTAAAACTACATGTACAGGGATGTGATTTTCCCTCCCTTCAGAGTACTTCCTCTCTTCGAAGCTCAAACTGAAAGTTCTTAATTCTCCAAACTGATAAAGATCTGTTAAGACATGATGTACTTGGTCAAGTATTCATGGGAGGGGGGGGGGGGCATTTTCGTCCCATCTTATATTTCATGATTCACACAGCTGATATATAGTATGTTCATTCTCTTTTCCTTGAAGGTCTAGGGAACGAAACAGGAGAACCAACCTTTTTACAGGAGACTCAAGTAATTGAAGGTCCAGATGGGGTGAGGTACATTATAGCTGGTTCAGGAGAGGAGCTACAGGTTATAGAGTCCAATGGACCTCAGGTAGTTAAGTTCACATTAAGTTTACATAAATGGTTTTATCTCTTATCACATCCTAGAAAAAAAGTGCTGCATACTATTTATAGAATTTCCTTGTAATGTCGTAGAATTTTGATCATTTCTATGAACTGAAATGTAAAAACACTGTGGCGAAAGGAGAAATTGCACATTAGAAATAAGTCAAATGGAATGACGTTATTGCAGGTTATAAGGACTGCAGGTAAGTTCTCTTTGATTTACCCATACCATGCTAAAAAAGTGAAATGAAGCCGATAGCAAAAATCCAAAATTTATTATTTCAAAGGCCTTTTTAAGGGGAAAGATATCTCCTAATCAGATAGTGTAGATCCAAAATCCGACTGCACATCACGTTTTGTGCAGTCTGATCTTGATCTACACTGTCTGCAAAAGGTCCTTGAGTTCACTTAGCAGCCTAATGGTCAAAGAAGAATACTTACCTACCTAGTTTAAATGGTAAATAGTCTGTTATGATTTTGTTAAACTAAACTCTCTGAAATATTGTTGTACCATGTAGTGTGTACGTGTATTGACCATGTTGAATTTAAAGTATTGAATCCTTACTGCACTGCATTTATGGAGTGGACCTCTCCATTTAGAAAGAAAGCAAAACCATTTCATGGTTGGCCAGAGTATGTTTTATAGCAGCAGACAGTGTAGCTCCAAGATCAGACTGGATTCTCTTTGCAGTCTTATTATGATTTATACAGTATGCAAAAGCAAGGCTCTAAGCTTTATCCCTATCCCAAATAATCCTCTGTTTTAATGTCCCTGAGAATGACTGGTTTTTTTTCTAAAATCATTGTGGGAAATCAAAAAATGCAACGTAGCATAGATCTAAGATCAGACATAATACATCTTGCAATCTGGTCTTGGTTCTACTCTGTCTGGTACTTTATTCTGAAGTTTGACCAAAATCCCTTTCAAATGAGGGAATTGTTTATTAGTGCAGTCTGATTTTCATACACAGTGTTAGCAGAAGAACATTATGCTATCCCTATTTTTGTCATTTTATTTGTCATTCTTATGTATCTTAACCCTGTATCACACATCACAAGTGTTCATGACCCCGTAAGGGACAGCTTTTGAAAACATAGTGGGAAAGGAGAAAATGCTGGTGACCAGCATTTTCTGCATTTTCCACAGTGTTTTCTATCCTTTCAAAGAAATTCCATTCATTTGTATCACTTCTGATTTTGTCATCTGTGGAAGTTTTTTTTTTTTTTTTTTTTTTTTGCTTTATTTATCACGTCAATAGGTACGTGGGGGTCGTGGTCATCCCCCACCATACCTTACATAAGCTGTTAGTAGACAGTGTTAGTTTCATTTCTAAACATATAAACGATGTAAACTATAAACGTATTTAACAACATTTAAACGTATTTACAATAACTTCATGAAAGAAAACATTTTCTTATAAAAACATACAATAATATATATGAGACATTCTCTGGCAAAAAGGTGCTCGATGCCTCTCCGTAATCCATCATGCCAAGCAAGCCATCATATACTTTTGAATCCACAACAGCCACTTTTTTTCTCAAAACCGACCTAATCACTAGATAGAATGGTCCTTGGACATATAGAAAACTGACTTTTAGCGAAAAGTTTCGGTCCAGGTCAGCCTGCGCGAACTGCGCAGGCTGACCTGGGTCGATACCTTCTCGCAGATGCATTAAGCCCCCTTTTAACGGAGAACGGCTCACATACATTCATCTTTTCAAAAAGGTAGCATTATGAAAAATGAAATAATTTCAGTTTAAAATCTGTGGCAATAAAGCGTATGTGTGCGCGCGCGAGCGTGTGTGTGTGTGTGTGTGTGTGTGTGTGTGTGTGTGTGTGTGTGTGTGAAAAGCAAAAATATGATGAAATTGATTGGTGCAAAATAAAAAAAAAAATGGCATCATTTATTGTGTGTTTAAAAAACTATGCTTATTCTGAAATCGATAGTGATTTATGGAAGGCGTTCTAAGATATGTTCCACAATTGTCATTTTATAGTTTTCAAGCCCAGTCGTTTTCGTATTACTATGGATATTCACAGCGGTAGTAAGAAAATTCTTCATACCAATAAGTGACGGTTTATAAGTTTTATTTCTACAAAAGTAAATATATTTTTTAACTTCTAGAAGCAAATTGTCTAACAAAAAGTTTGGTTTATATGTGCCCAAAAGAAAAATTCTACTATTTATTTGTAAATTGCGGTCAAAATTTTTTAATATTGTTGTAATTTTATTCATCAAAGGCGTTATATAATCACAATTATAGAACAAATGTAAAAGTGTTTCTTCATGTGTTCCACAGAAAGTACATAAATTAGTATCGATCAAGTTCATTTTGAAAAGTAGCGAATTTGTTAGGAGGATCCTGTGAACTATTCTCATCTGTGGAAGTTTGTACCGGGACGAGTCTAAAATTTGTTGTTGTGGTTAAGAGTTACCTAGCATTGTTTCAACAGTTTCAGGATGGCCATATTGTGGAAGGGGCAATGTACAATGGAATGGACCAGACAGACAGTGATAATGTGATGATCATGAATGATGGGCAAACTTACGACCCAAACCAGGAAACACTGACCACACTGGCTAACATGGCCAGTGTAGTTGAAGGGGCAGAAAATGATTAGTGTGTAATTATAAAGGTGTTGCATTGCAGAGGATAGCTTTTGAAAACATTGTTGAGAAAAGAGCATTTGCTTTCAACCTGTTAAATGAAAAGAAGAGGTGGAGTGCATGACCATACAAATCTGACATTGAAGACAACAGCTTTTTGAAAAATGTTGAAAAAAGCAGCAAGATGAAGGAGAAAATAAGGAATGCATGACCACATGACTTTAGCATTTCTGTAGACTGCTTCTGAAAACATTGTGGGAAAAGGAGTAATTTCTTGAAACTAGTTTAAAGGGAGCAAAAAATGTGGAACGCTTGACCATACAGTTATGACAATGTAATTGACAAGTTCTGAAAACTGGGAAAAGGAGCAAGTGCATGTTTCGTAACTATGGATCCATAAAATCCATTTCATCTTACAGTCACCTGGATCTGGAGGTAGAATGGTCCTTTGTCATGCAGAAAATTTACAAATAGCAAGAAGATTTGACTCATGTCAGCCCGTGCGAACTGTGCAGGCTGACATGGATGGATACTTTTTGCAGATGCATTTAGCCCCATTGTCACAGAGCAAGGCTCATTTAGAAAGGCCATTTTTCTTTCTCCCAAAATAATTCTCATGTCCATCTCTTGTGCTTATTACTGGTGTATTTGATAGTTGCCTATATTGTAGAATGTTACAGAGTTTTCTTGTGAATATCATTTTTATTTATACCTTTTTTCTTTTTATTACTTGAACATAAATCAAAATTTTCAGAATTAGTTAGGACAAGCATGACATTTCAATGGTAAATGTCACTATAATGATCTTTTGTGAACAAGATCAACATTATGAGTGGGGGAAACATTTGATCCACATTGATTTTTTTTCGAGGTAGGAAACTGTTTTCATTTTTGACTCTTCAAGCATTGTACTGAACACTCAAAGAGAAACCATGGTTATGTAGCCAGGTTGTTGTGTCTTTAATTTAGTGCTGTTCTGGATTCTATCACAGCTGCTATTACGTGTTATTTGAGGATGTCCTAGTGCAAGACACTTATGAAACCAAAGTAATGTAATAGTCTCTGAGAGAATGAAGTGTTTTAACCCTACACCAAAACATCCAGTATTTTTAACAACCTTGAGGAATTAGTCTTTGGAAAACATGGGAGAACAAGAAGAAGATGAAGGTATCAAGCTTTTTCTTGATTTCCCACAATGTTTCGTACTCTTTCTAAAGACAAATCTCATCATCCCATCTAGTTTGTTGTCAGCCATTGCTTCTAATTTGGATAAGGCTAAAAACTTGTTATTGGGTAACGAGTTAATACTGTTTTAACTCCATTCCAAACAACAAACTTTGACTTGTCCAAATTAAAAGTATTTGCAGTTAAGAAACTAAATTGTACTGAAAATGATTGGATTTGTTTGTGAAAGGTTGGACAACGTTTTGGGAAAGGGAGAAAATGCTGGTAACCAGCATTTTCTCCTTTTCCCAAAATTGTTTTCAAAAGGCTTTTTTCGTAGGATTGTTAAAACCAGGGTTTGTTTGGTAAAGGGTTAATGATGAAGATTTCAGGAAGTTTATATCGTGGCCCTGTGTACAGTAGTGTGTGTCTGTCCTTGCTATAATTTTGATGAAATTTCACAGAAATGATCCTGTTATGGCCTTCTTCAGATTTTCTTCAAAAAATTAGATTCCGGTAAAAACTTTTGTTGCCATGGCAACAAAACTGATAGAAATTGAAAAAAAAAACTTTAAAAATCTTCTTGTTTGCAACCATAAGGCCCAGGGCTTCCAAATTATTTAGCTCGTGAAGATTGATACACCTCTTTACCTGAAAGTAAGATTTTAGACTTTTCCTATTTAAAAATGTCTGCAGACAACAACTGAAATGTTTCTCAAATCAGTCAAAGGAGATTTTTCTGTGACATGGTAGAAAAAATTGTGGGAAAAGGAGAAAATGCTGGTAACAGCGTTTTCCCCTTTTATCAGAATGTATTTAAAAATGTTCTTCCCCTTGGTCGGTAAGACTCGAATTTCTTTGTTAATAGTTTAATCTGATTTCAATTAAAAAAAACCTGTCTGAGGTAGATTCTCCTTAACTCTTTTCACACCATAGACGACGACAGAAGCTTATGTTGACAGTGTAGATCAAGATTAGACTGCACAGAATGTGCAGTCTGATCTCCGATCTGCACTGTCCACTGCTATATTCTAAATTATTACCAAACTATCTCCTGATCTTGCTGAGGAAATGTATGTTTAGCCTAAGAAAAAATGTAATTTGATTATTCAGTAGTGAAAGAGTTAACATTGGTGCTCGTGCTTATGAAACTTAAGTTCGTGCTGGAGTTAGCTCAAACTTGAAATCTTGTTATTACTTTCGAGAGAGAAAAACTTAGTTAGGACTTAATTTTGATAAGAAAACAGATTGAAAAGGTACAAGGATGGATGTATTAATATTACATTTCACTAAATTTGAATTTAAAATGCTTTCAACTATGAAATCTCAGCTGAGTTATGTATGAGAAAAGTTCTATAAGCTTTATCTATGAAATGTTATTATTGAAACAGCTACAAAACAACTCGAGGGGTGAATGCAAAACTATTCCATCTGTGTTTTTGAAAATTTTACAATCTGCGGTTTGGAAAGTTTTACAGTAGAGGGGGAAAAAAATCTCATTTCTGTAAAAAGTATTGTCAGATTATCTTGTTTAGATAATTATGTTGTGTTGAATTGTGCGAATGAATTCAGCACAAGATAATCTAAACAAAAGCAGCTAACGATGCTTTTCATAGAAATGAGGTCTTACCCCTCTGTTGTAGAATTATCCAAAACGCAGATGGAATAGTTTTTCAATCACCCCTCGAACTCTTCTTCAGTGTATGCGATGCAATGTTTATTTGTTGGCTTAATATTTATTCATGTTATAGATTGAATGTTCTTTTTTTATTAATTAAATTTTCTTTGCGCTTTTGGGTGACAAAATAAATTAAGTTGGCACTGCATTACATTTTGTCATCTATTTTTCTATAAACAAATACCACCAGCACACAACCTGCAAAAGATTGCCTGTGAAAACATCGATGCACAGGGGAATTTTTCGTAATGTGCAATTTCCTCGTTTTGCCATATGTTTTCACCTGTACTGACTCTTTTCCACTCAATACTTTGTTTTTACGACCCTGAAGAAGAAGACGTGAAAACATTGTGGAAGAAAGAGAACATACTGGTAACCAGCATTTTGTCCTTTTCCCACAATGTTTTCTACCCTTTCGACAAAAAAATAAATTTTCAGGTCACTTTTACATTGTCTGCAGAGGCTTTCAATTTGGACCAGTCAGAATTTTGTCCTTTAGTAAAGACATATGTATGAACCTTTACTTAGGAAGATTTTCATAATTATTTTGAATGTTGCCCGCCACAACTTTGTTTCAAGAGGTACGCTTAATATGCAGGTCGATGTGTGTTTCTATTTAGTTTTTCAAGTAGCGATCAGGGTAAATCTACATGGGCATCCTGGAATTTTTACCTTATCCTGCTAATAAAGTGGGATGAAACTTTTAAGTCGATAGTAAAACCCAAATTTTGCTATTTCAAAGGTAATGGGGGGGGGGTCCTAATCGGACAGTGTAGATCAAAGATCAGACTGCACGTTCTGTGCAGTCTGATCTTGATCTACACTGTCCGCAAAAGGTCAGCGAGACGCGCTTACCAACCTATGGGTTAGAACTTAACATGGAGCCCCAGTACCCACGCCCCCAACCCCGTTCCCCAAACAAAGTGGCATGCATACTGTAGACATCATAAAAGAACAACTGCCAGGGGTTGGGAAATTTTTAAACATTTTTAATTTTTATGGAATAGGGGCATTCCATACTTTTCGAAAATGTCTCCTACTCTTGCTTAGATAAATTCCATCTTTTTAGACAAATTTGTCGTCTGCAAGTACAAATCCAAAATTGGTAAAAAAACAAGCAAACGATTTATAACCAAGATTTATTTTCCGTGCCTTATCTCAACAATTTGACCTTAAGGACTTTTCCCCAGCTCAGTCAGTCAGTTTAACGAAAAAGGGACACTCCTTATTATTTTATACATGTAGACAAAGTCAAACTTGCTTAAAAACTCTTTATATGACAGTTAAATTTTAGACTCGTCCATATTGAAAGTACTGGCAGACGAATGCTCGAAAATCAATATCTTGTCAGGTCATCTTGCCGAGTCCCGGTTGCTCAGTGGGCAGCGTGCAGGACTTGAGAACAGGGGGTCGTGGGTTTGATCCCTGGCTTGACCAATATCTTTCCGAGGATTGATGATAGTCATTGCGACAGGATTCATTCCTCTCTCACCGCGAACCATCGTCTCGACGATGGCTATGTGGGAAAGCAGCCAGTGGCTTGGAAAGAAAAATTGTGTGGAGTACTGGTAAAAGAGACTCCAGGAAAGCATGGATAGGTGCATTGGCCGCCGCGATATAACTGAAATAATGTTGAAAACGGCGTTAAACACCATACAATCAATCGGGTTATCTTTTAACCGAACAAAGATTATCGCCCTTTGTGACCAGCCAGCTTATGTCATGGCCATGTATCCATCGTGCGTCCGTCCGTCTGTGCGTTAACTTTTATTTGAGACGTGTTCTGTGAAAAGGGGGCTTAATTCATCTCCGTGATGCATTATACCAAGCAAGACATCACAGTATTATAGATCCACAAAATCCGTTTTGTATATAACAACCTACTGAATCATGAGTTACACCGGTCCTTGGGCATGCAGAAAATTTACCACCGTTTTCAACATTAATTCAGTCATATCGCTGCGGTCAGTACACCTTTTCATGCTTTCCTGGAGTTCCCATTTACCAGTACTTTGCATGATATTCATTCCAAGCCGCTGGCTGCTTTCCCATATAAACAAAGATTAGCGATGAGAGAGGAACGTATCCTACCACAATGCCTATCTTCAATGCTCGGAAAGCAGTCTATAAAGAAAACAGCATTTAGAAATTAACTTTGTTATCAGTTTCATAACAGATATGAATAAACCTTTCACCAAACGATCCCATGTTTTGACGATTCCGAGAGAGAATGCTTTTTAAAATATTGTGGGAAAAGGAGAAAATGCTGGTAACCAGCATTTTCTCCTTTTCCCACAATATTTTCCACCTTTTCGATGACAAATTCCAACCTTTGAGCAACATTTGATTTTTTCGTCTGCAAACGCTTTCAGTTTAAACCAGTCGAAAATTCTGTCGTCCGATTAAGAGTACAAAGAGTATTTTAGGTCAACATAAGGTGAACCTGTCATCATTTTTGCAGTCTGATTGAACCATGAAGATCGCAATTTTAAGTCTTGTAATTTCGGCTTGTGTTCTTGGTAAGAAAATTTTCTTCTCCACTGTTTTCTTATTCATATATGTATATGAATTTTACTGCTTTCTCAAATATTCTAGCTCGAACCAATGAAACCTTGGCTCGGTCTAACGAAAAATCTTAAGTCTCATGTTTTGTTCAAATTCACTAACAGACTCATTTTTCGACATCAGTATAGTTCGTCATTCGTGAAACATTTTACTAATTTATTTTACCAGACTTGAGTAACGTACTCAAACCATGAGCTGACACGAAGTTTCAAACTCACCTCGGAAAAATAATGGACTTGCGTCTTTTAATTAACTGAGTTGAGTCTAATAGCTGTTTCCACTTGGGATTTTAGAACGTTACTAAAGTCTGATAATGCTACGTAGTGAAATACGTCGTGTTCGTATTCACCATTCATTCTCAAGAACGTTCCAAGTCTTATTCTAAATTTAGAAATTCTAACATGACACGTGAATTGAGCTCTATAAACACTGTGCAACGAAAGCGTGGTAAAATCTACGTTATTCTATGTAGAGTGACGTAATTCTGTATAGAGTGACGTCATTCTGTATAAAGTAAGTAAGTAAGTTATTCAATGGAATATAATCTGCATCCGCGTTTTTACTCTAAGTATGAACTTGTTTTCCTTTGATTAAGAGTTGGTCATGTTAGAATCGAAATAATCTTCTTTGTATCGTGGTTTATCGTTCAATAAACCACGTTGTGAGTTATGAGGCGCAATGAATAATCCACTCGGGCTATCATAACTCACAACTGTGGTTTATTGAACGATAAACCACGATAGAAAGAAGATTATTTCTTAAGTAACACTTCTGATTGGCTAAACCATATGTCTTAGCCTATCAGAAGATGTGTTGCTTCCAAATTAATAAAATTCTTGCGAATATGACGAAGTTCTTAAGAACATTTGGTGAATACGGATCTGGGCCTACGTCTACAATAGCATGTCCACCAAAAGTTACAGCTATTATTATGTCAACCCCGAAGAACACGGCTAATTCCAGGGCATAGATACTTCTATTACTTAATAAATTTGTTAGAAATACCATCTGGCAAGTCCTATCTTTCAAAATGTTGTGTCACAACGATAATTCTCTTCACTCCTTGGCGTCCATCTATCCCATTTATCAATCTGTCCATTTGCATTTCCCTTCATTTTGCTCATCTGCGTGCAAACCATCTCCCCCTCTCTGTCCGTCAGTTCAACCATCTTTCATCCATGATTGATTACAGGTGTAACCAGTTTTCCACAAAAGAGACAGACGGGATGTAACACGTTCTGTCCTTTGTACATTATACAGTTTTGTGGCTCCGACGGAAAAACATACAACAGTAACGAATGTTTCATCAAGTCACAATGGTGCAGGTAAAATATTTGTATGATATTTGTGTGATTAAAAAAAAAAAAAATTTCAAGGAAACGTGCAATAAAAAGGCATGTTGCCAACAACCTAATGGTGTACCAAAGATGTAGCAATGAAGCCTAGTGATTGATGGCGTGCCATGGTGGCTCGGTAGTAGGTATATAACGATACTGGGGCAAAACTAACCAACCTTTCAAAACTCAATTTCGGTTTCTGAAATTCAAGACAAGCAGAATGAACCTGAGAACAGTGATAGTCTCTAACTATCTTAGTCTTTCTATTAGGAAAATAAAAGTAGCGGGGAGTGTTCTCGTATATTCAAAAACAGACTACACATTCTGTGCAGTCAGATCATGATCATGATATTTCCAGTTTCAAACTAACACAATCAACTGAAATCTGCCTGTGCCGTCCGCCCTGCCTGAGCTGTGTCGACAGTTCGCTTTGATCTGATTTTCTGAATAGGGACAATTTTTACTTATTTCTACTAATAAACTTTTTTTCGTGAAAAAATTACATAAAAGCAATTACAGACTGAATATAGGCAAATCCGGGCCTGATATTTTATGATAAGATCTATAACTGTAATTATCATTTAATGGTTTCTCTCCACAGCCAAGGACGAAATGACTTCGAATCTTTCTCCACGCTTCACATGGGACCTTGTACAGGGGACGAACTGAAGGGGGCGGCAACAGCACCTTGAAATGGGTCTAAGTTTTATATATTGACATGAACTGACCCAAGGTCGTTTCTTTAATAAATCTTTGCTAAAACTAAATTTTATCTAGCTATACTATTTACTACAAGGGCCCTGCAAGGCTCAATGAAAAGGGGTTGTAGGATTCGAAACTTGGAAGTCCCAGGTTCGATCCTCACTCGACGCGCTGGATTAACGTCTCGTCTAACGGCGAAACGTCAGAGTATAGTTAAGCGGCTTCCTGGAATAAGCGGCTTCAACGCGTCATCTGAATGTATTATACCACGGAAGTCGTCAGATAATATAGCTCCATCTTCTCTAAAAACCGAGTGAAAAATGAGGTAAAAACAGTGCTTTGACTTTTGAGTATCGAGAACCTGGACTGCCGTATTTTTTACCATGAAGAAGTGGCAATAGACAATGGCTTACTCTTTATCGAATGACAAAATGTTAGACAGATCCAAACTGAAAGCATTTGAGCCATGCTTTGGCAAAAGGGGGCTTAATGCATCTCCGTGATACATGATACCAGGCAAGTTATCACATAATTATGGATCCGTAATATTCACTTTTTTAAACAACCGACATCATGAGGTAGACTGATCTTTTGACATACGGAAAATTGACCAATAGCGAAAAGTTTCGGCCAAGGTCGATGCTTTTCGCAGATGCATTAAGCCCCCTTTTCACAGAGCGTGGCTCATTTATAGACTACAAAATTTAAGACATTGCTGAATTGAAAGCATTTGCAGACGACAAAATTTTAGACATGTTCAAATTGAAAACATTTGCAGACGACAAATCGAATCTGTCTGAAATGATAGGACTTGTCTTTTGAGAAGGAGAAAAAGCTGGTTTTCAGGTTTTGGAGAGAGATTAGGTTCTCAGCATTTTCTGCTTTTCCAGCAATGTTATCGATGGCTTTCTTTCGCAGGGTTGTAACAACACAGAATCGTCTGTCAGATGGTTAACCCTTATCCTGCTAAATAATTAAGATGAAATTTTTAATTTGATGGTATAAACCCAAATGTTGCTATTTCAAAAAAAAAAATTATGTTTTGGGTAATACTATCTCCATATCGGACAGTGTAGATCCGAGATCAGACTGCACGTTCTGTGCAGTCTGATCTTGATCTACACTGTCCGCAAAAGGTCAGTGAGTCGCGCCTAGCAGCCTAAGGGTTAAGTTTTGGTGAAGCAATCTTATAGGCTTTTCGGTAGAGCCTTGTCCTAGCAAAAGGGCGTTTAATGTATGTCCGTGTTGCATTATACCAAGCAAGTAATCACATAATTATGGATCGATACAATCCATCTTGTTTCACAACCGGCTTAATTCTAAGGTAGACTGGTCCTTTAACACGCAGAAAATTTATCAAAAGCAAAAAGTTGCGACACAGGTTAGTCTGCGAAGGCTGACCTAGATCATTACTTTTTGCAGATGCATTCAACCCCCTATTCACAGAGTATGGCCCATTATCAATTTGGCGCCATTCTTATGACTATAACTTTTTACAAGACTATTAGAAAACTGAAATACCAACATTTTACTCATTTTCCAGCAATGTTTTCGAAAACATTATTAGATTGGTCCTTAAGACACGGGATTGTTTGAGAAAGTGTTAAGAAGAGAAACAAAAGGTGATTCATAGAGTGGAACCATCAGGTGACCCTTTTTCTTTTGTATCAATGTAAAGACCATGTAAAAACGGGATTGTATGACTTCTAAACATAGCCTTATTTAACATAGGCAGAGCGTAATAAAGTTTAACCGACTAGAGACGACTTCTTCCACCTGATCAGAAGTCAGGGTGCGTGATCATCAACCATTGTAAAGAATATTCTTTGTCATGTTCTAGATTTAGAAAGTAACACAAGTTCTGATTGGCTAAACCATTTGATAAAGCGGGGGGGGGGGGTTGTTCACCGTTATGCATTCAACCAAGCAAGTCATAATTTGAGTTCCATAAAAATCTAGTTCATCTAACAACCGGCTATATCATGAACTAGACTGGTCCTTTGACATGCAGAAAATTTATCAATGATGAAAAGTTTCGACCTCTGTCAGTCTGCGCAGGCTGATATGGGTAGGTACTATTTGCAGATGCACTAAGCCACTTTTTATCGAGTATGTTCATTTCTTAGCCATGCACGCACTGTGCCGGATACATTTTATTACGACATAACAAATCAAGTGGAACGTACGCCTTTTGTTTTTTAAAACTATTTCGAATCAAAAACTGACATACTTTTGAAAAACACTTATCTCAGACTATTACTTACTGTATCTGGAACAGCCATTGATTTATTAAAAAAAGAAAAGTTTTCTAAACGTTGATTAAAAGGAATTATTAAATAAATTAATAAATAAATAAATCTAAATAAATAAATCGAATTCTGTTAAAACAATAATTATTTAACATCAAACAAAAGAAAGTTAACTATGGGACACGGTGGCGCAAGGAGGAAGCGGGTTCGAGTCCGTGACGAGCTACGGTGGTTCGAGATTTTGATGTGCTGTTGTAAATGTAGAAAGGAGTGTAAAAATTGTGGTAAGATTTTCTTCTTCTATATCATCGCAGTAACTTTGTTTTCGATTTTATAACTATTGTAACATTATTGAAATCTTAGGAAATCTTCATATTTTATTATTTCGTACTTTTATAGCTCGATTTTACCTACTTTAAGCGATATTGGTTGTTATCAGACTGCCGTGTCAGGTAGGCAAGCAGGTAGGCAGTCTGCCGGAATGATGGATGGACGGGCGTCGGGTCGGTCGATTGATGGGTCGATACCGACCGTATGTCAGTCAGTCAGTCAGTCAGCCAGCCAGCCAGCCAGCCAGCCAACAATTCAGTCAGTTAGTCAGTCAGTAACATTGAAATAATCAATACGCTTCAAAATAAATTCACGAAAACTCATGAAAACACTATGCCTAAGGAGCAATTTCTCCTTTCGTCACGAAGGTTAAGAAAGTGGATGTATATTATAACACAGAACAAAGTAGCGGAAAGGGTAAATCTTTGATCAGATAAAGCAAGATACAGGACGAAAATAATCCTAGGTGAGGCCTGGGAAACGTTCTTAAGAACATCATTAGTCTTATTCTCCAGAATTTTCTAAATTTGTAACTAACACAACCTCTGATTGGCTAAACCATTTGATTTAGCCGATCAGGGCCCGTATTCACCTACCACTCTTAAAAATGTTCTTGCTCTTATTCTCCAGAATTTTCCAAATTTGAAAGTAACACATCTTCTGATTGGCTAAACCAGATGGTTTAGCCAATCAGAAGTTGTGTTACTTTCAAATTTGGAAAAACTTGGAAACTAAGACAAAGAGCGTTCTTAAGAGTGGTTGGTGAGCACGGACCCAGAAGTTGTGCTACCCTCATATTTAGAAAATCTCAGATACAAATACCGCTAATGTTCTTAATCCTTAGGCTACTGAGCTCGACCCAATGTGCTTTTGAGGTCAGAATAAATCAAGATCAGACTGCACAGAACGTGCAGTCTGATCTTTGATCTATCGTGTTCGATACGGTATTTTGTTTCCCCTGTGAAATCAACATTGAAACAGAAATATTTTACTACTGAGGAAATTTTCGTTTCATTTACATAGCAGTTAAGAATGGTTGTTGTTCCTGTACGTGTTTGATGTATAACACCGTCACACTGGACGTACGTTTCACCCGAAAGACTGTTACTAATTTTGTTCAAGTGTTTTGTGTATAATTTCAGTGACCGTACTATGCATGTACTACATTCCGACAATCTTCATGCTGTTGGTGTCGGCTGCTTGTATCACATTCGGTAATGTATCAGTAAACTGATAAACACTTTCAATGCCAGATTATGATCTTGGCCTCTTTTGGTGGTTGGAAAGGCAATTTCTGAAATTCATAGATCTTATATTTTATAGGCTAGACCAAACAAACTGACGGTATAGGTCCAAGATCAGACTGCACGTTATGTGCAGTCTGATCTTGATCTATGCCGTGCACCAAAGTCTCTGTTTTCACCTCTGGCGCTGAATGGTTAATTATATTCTTCAATTCTTCGTCATGATGACCATACCCACGCACATGCACTATTCATTGCTCGATGCCATATTATTAGGAAACAAAATCGTGAAAGGGAGGTAACTGGAGAAAATTTTTATAGATAGCACAAGTTACTCCCCTTATTACACTACACCCTGCTTGGTAGCATACAAATTCCAGCTCAACAAGTAAAAATTCAGTAAGACCCTGTAAAACTCAAATATTGGAGCATGCAGTGATATAAATCGGTAAAATATAAGTCTTTCCTGAAGCAGGCATGTCTTGAAAATAAACGTGCAGCAGCCGGAGATGTGATTGCCGACATGAGCAATGTTTCTGTTTCAATGTTTTCTGGTATGACAATACTATAAACATTTCGCAAAGACCAAATAACCTAGTAAATACCTTCTATAACCATCAGACACACATCAGGTTGTCTATTTTAGTGAACAATAAAGAAAGACCTATTACTGTCGTGTTCATTAAGGCTTCCAAAAGATAAACACATGACGTTGTTTAATTATCTATTCAGATTATAGAAAAGTCTCTCTACACGTCTGTGCGAGACTGATCTGAATAGAATCTCTCGCAATTGAATTCTCGACATTCAAACAGATATAACATTTTCGCCAGTAAACAATGTAATATGTCCGTCTTTCTTTCTTTCTTTTTTATCACCGCATACGAGTGAACAACGTATTATTTTCCTTTTTTTTTTACTCACACTCAATATCAAGCAGCGTAAATATGTCTCTCTTAGCTACGTAATACGTTCTTTTTTTTCTTATTTCCACTCTCAGTAAACAACGTAATATGTATTCTTTCTTTTTTCTTTTTCAGTGTCTTTTTTCTCTTTCTTTGTTCATCCCAATGAGCCACGTGATATTTGTTTTCTTTCTTATTTTCACCCTGAATAAAGAACTTTATACGAGTATTCATTATTTCTTCCTCTTATTAAACAACGTAACAATTCAGTTTCTTTATTGCTTCCAAACCCAGTCAAAAATTTAATATTCAATTTCTGTCTTACTTATATTCATAGTAATTTACACAGTATGAGCCATGCTCTGGCAAAAGGGGGCTTACTGCATCTCCGTAATGCATTTTACCAAGCTAGCCATCCCCATGATTATGGATCCATAAAATCAATTGATTTTATCATATAACTGACCGAAGCATGAGGTACAATGGTCCTTGGAAATGCAGAGATTTGAACAAAAACAAAACATTTCGACCCGGGTCAGCCTGTACGAATTGCGCAGGCTGACCTTGGTCGATACTTTTTGCAGATGCAATAAGCCCAGTTTTCACAGACCATGCCTCATGTTCATTTACCGTTTACTTTTCCAAATAAAATACGTTTTATTTCTCTTTTATCTAACTTGTTTTCCTTCGCCATCCAAAGTGGTTATTTCCTGGATAAACGATGACTGTCGACTGGTTGTCCGTATCTGGCTGATTGGAAGTGCTGTGACTCCGTATCTCCTCCTGTTCTTCGTGAAAGCACTGAAGGAGCCGTATCAGGGCATCACGTGTTTCCGGTGTATAGCATGTATAACCTACGGTGTTTTCACATTATGGCTGGTATTTGGTAAGCATTATTTTTTTTAATTACATTGTATATTTTTAATTGCCGAGCCCTGGCAGCGCAGTCGGTAGCATACAGGACTCAAGAACAGGGGGTCGCTGACTCGATCCCCGACTTGGCCAATCTCTTTCCGAGGACTGATGATGATCATTGCGACAGGATTCATTCCTCTCTCACCGCTATCATTGTTTCGACGGTGTTCATGTAGGAAAGCATCAAGTGGCTTGTAAAGAGTATCGTGCAGAGTACTGATAAAAGAAACTCCAGAAAATCATGGATAGGTGCACTGACCGCCGTGATATAACTGAAATAATGTTGAAAACAGCGTTAAACACTTTACAATATACAATTTCATTGTGTTTCATGTCCTGAAATTGACGGCCCGAATTCACCAACCATCTATAGTATCATTCCTCGTCTCATTCTCAAGAATTTTCTTAATCATAGTAACTTCTCACAATTTTTTCTAAAGCCTTTTTTTCTCGGGGTATTTAAGACTCGGGATTGTTAGAAGAAGGATTCAAGGTCAATTTTAACCTAAATCCGTGTTTACATGCAACGGGACGATTTTCACTGGCGGCGCTGGGTTGTTGTTATAATGTCCATGGGCAAGGTACTGAAGAGCCCCAGCCTAATACCAGTGAAACCCAGGAAACAAAAGAATAACCACAGGCCTTTGAAGCTCCATTGTTCTATCTTGGAACACTGAAATTCTCATCGGTCGATCATGATACACTGTTACTAAAAATAGCACAAACGCGCATCCCCTCTATATATACACGATACTGAGGGGATGCGCCAATATGCTATTTTTAGTAACGGTGTCCGAGGATCGAGCCATACAAATTTCGGTCTTGCGTGATAGACCCATGAAGTTTCATTGACAAATGGAATAATTGACCTATAGGCATGAATTAACTGAATACGTGTTAATGGGGCATTGTACACCATCTATTCGAACGAATAATTAAACAAAACTATGCAATTTATGTTTTGCAGGTGCATATTTGTTTTACGACACGTGGCTTGTTGGAGACTGGGGCGCCTGTGAAGAGTACCTAAAATGGTTTGTTGCCGGTGTGATCCTGCTGCATTTTGTGATATGTATCATCGCCACTGTACTCTTTGTGTTAGTCCTGATTAGAACGTGTTGTTGTTGCGTACAAAACGCTATCAACCCACTGAAACCGGGCTTTACCGCGGATGAATATGTTTGAATGGATGGTTCATCTTTTGGAATGAATGAATGAATGAATGAATGAATGAATGAATTAATTAATTAATTAATTAATTAATTAATTAACGAACGTATGAAGACCTTATGTTTTTTGTTCGTTTTTGTTAATTTTCTCCTGATGACTAGTATTACACAAAAAGAAATAAAATTTGAAAACCATCACCGTCCTATAAAATTTGAAGAAAAAAAAACATCATCGTCGTAGTCATCATCATCATTATCTTTATCATCTTCGTCGTCGTCATTGTTGTTGTTGACGACCACTCTTTTTTCGACAATATTTGTATATCTAGACGTTATGGCGCAGCATTTACTACATTTGTTGTAAGTCGTTGCCGTAAAACCGCCCGATGCACAGAGAATACTTTTAGTTATCAGAGTTCAAATATTAAAGACGTTCAAGAATACCTACACGTCATTGAGGGGCGGTATCAGGCTCGTCGTTCTGCTGCGTCTGAGCCAAATTTGCGATCTTCCTTTTTCAGCATTTTTGCACCCAGTAACTTGTAAACAGATATTTAAAATTAAAAAAAGAAATTGGGATGTCTAGATTTTTTTCTTCCTTTATTGCTGCTGAAGATGTTTTTTGTCATTGTTCAACATCAGGTAGCGAACGGCGTTGGTCCAAGATCAAAATCCAGCTTCTGTGTAGTCTGAAATAGATCTTCACTGTCTGTGAAACTCGCTACAGACAGTGAAAAAAGTTAAATAGAACTTACACTAATGGGTTTAAAAAGCAACAAAAAAAAAAAAAACCCTTTAAAGTAATTGCAGATTTCTTTACTTCGAATAATCTGGAGTTTTTGAAACTAACTACAGTTGCAAGGGAATTAACCGTTGTATGTCCATTTTACGTTGGCGGATACTATTCGTTTCCCTTTGGTCTTGACTTGCCGCCCTACCGGCTTTATTGTTTCAGGTTGTTGATAGACGACTGACTACCTTTCTCTCATATTTTAACCCTTTACAAGACAATTCCGCAATTGCACTGCGCTGAAGAAAAACGCTTTTCAAAAAAAATGTGAGAAAAGGAGAAAATGCTAGTAACCACTATTTTCTCTTTTTCCCACCATCTTTCCTGCCCTGTCAAAGACAAATACTATCGTTTTTGACAAGATTCAATTTGTTGTCTGCATATGCTTTCAATAGGGACGAGTCCAAAAAGTTGTCGCCTGGTTGAGAGTTTATCATTTCTGAGGACATAGAGCACATGTACCATTCTCCGATGACGATGAAATTCAAAGCGCTGACATTTCTGTACAATTTACGTGCTCAAACAACCCATAACTATGTTTGATCTATGTATCATCGGTACACGTGAAAATAATGACAGAAATAAAAATAGTAGGCTTAAGTTCAAGATATCTGAGTAAGAAAGCATGTAAAATTGTCACAGAAACACAAATTACAAATTAGCCATGCTCTGTGAAGAGGGGGCTTAATGCATCTGCAAAACGTATCGACCCAGGTCAGCCAGCAATGACTGCGCAGGCTGACCTGTGTCGAAGCTTTTTTGCTTTCAGTATTCTTTTTGTATGTCGAAGGGCAGTCTACCTCATAATTCAATCGACTGTTAGACTAAATGGATTTTATGGTTCCATGATTATGTAATGATTTCTTTGGTATAATGCGTCACGGAGAAGCATTAAACCCGTTTTTGCAAGAGTATGGCTCTAGCAACTCAAGACAATAGACAATGGACAATACTTTATTGACTTAAATGTACAGTTTCTCGTCAAAAAACGTCATTAAACAATAGTACAGTAACATGCAATTGAAAATGCCACACCGCAATCTGACTCAGTGTAGTTGCAAAACAGAACAGAACAGTGTCCGTATTCGCCAACTATTCTTAAGAATATTCTTTGTCTAATGGCCAAGAATTTTCTAGATTTGAAAGTAACACAGCTTCTGGCTGGCTAAACCATTAGCCAATCAGAAGTTGTGTTACTTTCATATCTAGAAAATTTTGCAGCATAAGACAAAGAATAGTCTTAAGAATGATTGGTTAACACTGGCCGAGATGTTTATTTCTAGACAAGAACACAGTTGTACATAGCCACAACAATCAGTATCAACAATAAACATGAAATTACTAGATTTTAAAAGAGCATGACGGTAAAAGTGACATATGGGCGGCGCTCTAGGAAGAGGGGATGTAATGCAATTCCATGATACATTGTAGGTATATGAAGCAAGTCATCGCATAAGTATGGATACATGATAACCATTTCGTCTTACAACCGTCTGAATCATGAGGAAGAATGGTCCTCGGACATGAAAAAGAAAAAAAAATAAATAAATAACAAAAAAATTCGACCCACGTCAGCCTGCCCGAACTGCGCATCTTTGCATCTACAAAAAGTATCGACCAATGCCAGCCTGTGCAGTTCGGGCAGGCTGGCGTGGGTCGAAATTTTTTGTTGTAGTGAGTTGCCTGGCTCTAGTATTTGCTTCTCGCCGCGCAAGAAAGCTTTGACATGTCGTTCGACCTTCGGTCTCGCGCGATATCACATTTTCTCATGCTGCTCGAATCAAATACAAGCACCAAGAAAGTCATTATGTACAACATAATATTCCGTATATATTAGATATGACGACATTGTTCTTATATGGATACGATCCCATAATATTTTGATATCGACGAGTGATATTTAATCACGTGGCATTCTCTTGCCGCAAAATTTTCAAAATTGCTCTGCACTTAGGCACAAAATATCGTTTGCAGGAGGTAATAACTAAGTACTTATAATATTTTGTGGTCCCTGTTCTCGCCGCGGAACAATGGATCGTTCAACAAATCTCGGGTGATCCGCCAGATGCAGTTACGGAATGGGCCGAGCTGTGACGAGCGGGCGATGGACCAGTCAGCTTCAGGTACTCAATGATTTCAAGTATTGTTATGAAACCTCACAACAATGGCAGCTTGGCAGTCTTTATCTAATCGAAGGGTTGCGAGTTCGAATCCCGCAGTCTCGGCTAAGCTCTTTTGAAGGATTGATGATTGTCATTGCGATAGGATCCATCCTTCTCTCATGGCCTTTTTGAAGAAAGCATCCAGTAGCTTGTAAATAGTGTTGTGTGAGGAACTGGTGGGAAAAATAGAGAAAAGCATGGAAAGATAATGGCAAACTTAGCAAAGTGGGCAATGGCAGTTAATATACCTAAACATGTTAATTTCATTTGTACTCGAATTTGCATTTTTTGCTTCGTGTTGGCAGTTTTATCGTATTGAAAGCAGAGCATTTGCCATGTATGGACCTTCACTTCATCTGAACGCAATGTAAAAACATTTCTTTCCAATATTGTACAACATAAGCTAACAAGCCAAGCAAGTTGGGCTTGGGTCTAGATAGCGCGCTTTTCAATTTCTCTGGGTGGTTTTTTTTTTCTTTTTAGATTCAGTTGTGGAAGGCCTATTTTATCAGCTATGGGAACAAATATTGTATCTCACACGAAATCATACAGTCATAATAAATCCACAAAACTTAACTCTAGTTACTTCACAAGCATATACAGATCAGATGAGATAGCGTTAAATTAAAAATAAAGCCTACAGTATGCTCTTGGTTTACACTATGATTTTGAGAAATTCCTGTCCCAAAACAATCTTGAAATTACAGAATTTAATCCTTCGCCAAAGTTCTCTGCGTTTTTTACGACCCTGAGAAAGATGTATCTTTCAAAAACATTATGCGAAAAAGAGAAAATGCTGCTAACCAGCATTCTCTTCTTATTCTGTCATGTTTACCATCTTTTCAAAAACAACCACCATCATTAATATTTGATATGTCGTCTTTACATGCTTTAGATTTTGTCAAGTCTGCCTTTGGTGCTCTCCGGACTAACCCTGAATTAACTGAATATAAGTTGTTTTTGCACAGGAAAGAGTAAGCCAAGATCAATCACTACCCAATGTTTTTGGGCTTGGAGGATTGAAATATGTCACTTTGTAGCTTAAAACGCCCGTCATTTCGGTGTCATTCGGAACACGCCCCCCCCCCCCCCCCCCCGTCATTTCGGTGTCATGGGGAAGAGGGTGTGTGTGTGTGTGGGGGGGGTTTAACACCCACCGCTACGTTCATGAAATATCTGTTTATCTATCTAACAGCTACATTGTTTCATAACTTTCTCCTTTTTTTTTTTTCTGATTGGTCTGTGAGTAACATGGCGAAAACAGTAGTTTATATCGGCCTTTGAATACGTGTTTTGACTTTCCCTATCAAAAGACGATTCCCATCGGTTAGGCCACATTTAACTTGACGCCTGTAAATGCTTTCGCATTTGGAAAGCAAATGCAGACAACAAAATTTTAAGAATAAGATTGAACGATGGGGCTTGTTCGGTTGAAATAATGGAAAAACATTGTGGATAAAAATGACAGTCACTGCCCTTTCTCCTTTATCGACTTTGATGTTTTCCAACGCCATTTTCATCAAAGTCGTACTAGACAAGGGATCGTTTAATAAAATGTTAGGACTGGTGACAACTCATCGTTGTAAGACCCACCAAAATAAAGAGCTGTAGATCTAATATTACATATTACATTTGTGGGTTACCTACCAATTTCGGCTTTTGTCGCACTGATTCTGTCTTCTCCTTTGCTTTTACAGATTAAATTAACATAGAAATTCCACCGAATTTTGTTTGGACTTACAGATGATGATAACTTCAAGTCTATGGAGGAACAAGAGCTCTTCGTGAGACTTCTATACTCAAATAATAATAATGATGATGATGATGATGATGATGATGGTGGTGATAATGATGATGATGATGATGATGATAATAATAATAATAATAGTTGTCGTCAGCATCATCAGTAACATGGTTGTTCATGATCCTGAATTGTAGGCCTACTTGTACAAAAAATAAATAGATCTACGGTCTATATCTCATATAATATTTCAACCATAAAACTAATTCACAATCGTTTACTTAACATATGTTGGAAAATTTTGCATTTGTGCAAAGAAATTAAAAAAAAAAATCGAATAGATATAGCGAGGAGAATTACAGACTGAACCTGTAACTGCTAACTTTATATGAAACTTTCCAGCCAGTAGTAAAAATCCGAAATATTGCAATATCTAAGTTATTTTTTGTGGGAAATATATCTCATTATCCGACAATGTGGATCCAAGATCAGACTGCACGTTCTGTGCAGTCTGATCTTGATCTACATTGGCCGCAAAAGCGCCTTGAGTCGCGCTTAGCAGCCTAGGGGTAAACCTGGTGCCTTCAAGTTATTGGGAAAAAAGTTCGTCAACTACTATTTATATCAACGTATTTCGTTTAAAATAATCCTACAAGTTGTATCGTCTAGACTGGGGGACGAAGCGGAGAAATGGTATTTCTTAGCAATATTTGTTTATGAAACGTGAGTAAACTTTTTCGATATTTTTTTCGACATGCTTCGACAGTGTGAATGTTAAACTCTTCCCACATTGCTGCTTATTGTGAATGAGTTGCATTTTCCCATTGTTTTGTTCTAATATTATGTGGTTTAAGTTTCCCAGAAAACGTGTTTCAACAAACTTCTTAACTGTGTCACGGTTCGCCATGATGCCCGGGGAATTCTTAGAGTTGACCTACTTTTGAAAGTATGAATTCACCTAAAACGCGTTGAATTAAGAAATGATATCTTAAAATTTTAATATTGATGAAATCTACATGTAAACACTATTTGAATATTGCAAATCGCGAAAGACAAAGAGTTTTAAGAAATCGATGCCGACATACCCGCATTAAGAATGGACCCGACCATTCCTAACATGAACTTTGTACCGTTTCATCCAATGAAAGATTGATAGTTGATATTCCTAATAAGTTTGCTTAAATAAAGACTTATATTTCATATTTCTTGTATTAATAATTAGATCAGAAAATCTTCATATCTATATTTTGGGATAAAATTGTTTATTCTACCAGTATTTAACAACTTTACACTTGGAACTTTGTAACAAAGTTTGTCAGACACATCCCAGTAATAAGAACTGACAATGCCATCTTTTGTATTTTAACTCTACCAAATGACTAAAATTTAGACCTGTCTAAATTGAAAACATATACAGGTGACAAATTAAATCTGGCTCAAAAACTGAAATTTCTCGTTGCAAAAGGAGAAAACTATGTGGGAGAAGGAGAAAATGCTGTTCACCAGCATGTTCTCCCTTTTCCACATTGTTTTCAAAAGCCTTCTTTCATAGGGTGGTACGAATTTGGGAGTGGATGGTAAAGGGTTAAGATGCCGAAAATATGTCCAATAGCATTTTGTTAAACCCTTTCATACATAATGCCAAGTTTTATCACTGTAAAGAGGGAGGGATTTAAAACATGTTGGGAAAAGTAACCAGCATTTTCTCCTTTTCCCACAGTGTTTTCTTCCTTTCAAAAGACACCAAACATCTGAACCAGATTTAATTTGTTGTTTGCAAATGCTTCAGTTTTAGACTGGTCTGATATTTTTTTTTATTGCTAAAAAAGTTTGAAGTTGAAATTCTTCACCTGATATTGAATGCCTAGTTGTTGTTCCTTTTGTAGACAGTGCAGGTTAAGACCAGCCTGTCTAGGGCTGGCTGTTTGATCTGGTATCCACTATCTATATTTGTGACATGATCCGAGAGAATCAGCCTTGACAAATGAGATACTTGGGCTATTCTGTAATTAAAATTTGGATATGCAGACACATGAGAAAAATGACCCTTAGGTGAAAGGCATTTGAAAACATTGTTGGAAAAGGAAGAAATTCTGGTAACCAGCATTTTGTTCTTTTCCCACAATGTTTTCTAGCCCTCTCTGATACAGACCCCATCATTTGAGTATCATTTCGTTTGTCATCTGCAAATGCTTTCAATTTTGACCGATCTGAAATTCTGTCAATTTGTAATGAGTTAAGCTATTTTTTAGCATTGTTTTCAATAGTCCTACACTGTTGAGAAGTAAAATGAAGTTTGCAAAGGGGGGAGAAATGGGTAAAAAACTGCATTTACTAGGTAAAGATCTTTATCTTTAAGATCCTTTGTTTATGTTTTTACCAAGCAATCCCAAGTTTTAACCACCCAAAGGAATACAACTTCAGAAAGCATTGAGGGAAGAGGAGACCTTCAGACCAGCAGTTCTTCAGTTTCCATATATTTTCCATTCTGTAAAAGACATAAACCCATTATTTGAGTTACATATAATGTATTGTCAGCAAAATGCTTTTAATATCGACAGGTCTTTATCATTGTCTAGTTAGGGGTAAAGCTTATCACAGCTATTTCCCCTTTACAAAACAGTCCGACTCTTAAAAAAAGAAAGAAACCTAGTGGAAAATGCCAGCATTAAAAAAAAAACGTCCTGTGGGAAAAGGAGAATATACTTATCAAAAGCTTCTAAGTGTAGATAAGTCTTAAATCTTTACTATACAAGAAAAATATAGACTTAAACAAATTGAAGGGATTTGCAGATGACAATTTAGATATGACTGAAATAATGGAATTTGTCTTTGATTGGGTAGAAAACATTGTCGGAAAAGGAGAAAATGCTGATTACCAGCATTTTCTCCTTTTCCCACAATGTTTTCAAAAGGCTTCCTGCTCAGGAACATTAAAACCTGGGATTGTCTGGTAAAGGGTTAAGATTTACTTGGTAATTTTCACCTGGGTCTGTATTCACTAACCATTCTTAAAAACATTCTTAGTCTTGTTCTCCAGAATTGTCCACTATTTGAAAGTAACACACCTTCTGATTGAACTCTTTACCACATGACAGAATTTTAGATGTTTCCAGATTAAAAGCAATGGTAGAAAACATTTATAGAAAAGATGAAAAGACTGGTTACCTGCATTTTCTCTTTTCCACACTAGATTTTCAAAAGGCCTCTTCCTCAGGTTTGTTAAAACTTTGGATTGTTTGGTAAAGGGCTAAGAATTTTTTAACATTTTATTTTAAATGTCATTTTTTTTTTTTTATAAGAGGCTACAGATGAACTTTTTGTTTCATAATTTACTTGCAGATTAAAGCAGCTTGATACACAAGCTATGAGTAACCATGGGGACGATTGCAGGAGAGCCCAGACATGGCCACATATACCTTCACAAGACAACGAATAAAGAATTCACAGACTCTTTGGCCAAAACCGACCATAAAACACCAGATACATTCCTAAATGAGCTGTTAGATCTGTTTCTGACAAACAGTGAACATGCAGAGGCATTGCAAGTCAGCTGGAATCAGACTTTTAAGTTCTTGGCACTGCTGTCAGGGTCACAGTTCACCAACAGCAATGATCTGATGAAACACTTACTTAGTCTCTATGCACAGTAAGTTGGTCTTTTCACATACTGTGGTACTGTGGCTAGCATAAATACCACCCCCTTTTATCAAACGAATGTATAGACTTGTCAAATGTTTGGAGACAATAAATTACATGTGGCTTGTATGATGGAATTTGTCTTTGGAGACCAGCATTTTCTACTCTTCCCACAATGTTTTTAAAAGGCCTCTATCAAATTAGGGATTATTTGGTAACTGTAAACAAGATATGCTTTTGCTAATATGTTCAATTGCTTTTGTAGTTACGACGTCTAGGATTGTATGGTATAGGGTTAAGACATTTACCTATTACCACACAATCCAGAGTTTTAACGACCCTATAGGAGAAGCCTCTAGAAAACATTGTGGGAAAAGGAGAAAATGCTGGTAACCAGCATTTTCCCCAATTTCCATAATCTTTTCTACTGTATCAAAGACAAATTCCGTCATTTGAGCCAAATTTAAATTGACGTCTGAAAATGCTTCCAATTTGGACTAGTCTAAATTTTTCTCGTGTTGTAAAGAGTTAACAGACTTTTTTGAATTTATATTTGAAGCATTTGCAGACATCAGATTAGAATTGATTTCAAATGGTAAGATTTATCATAGGAAGAATAAAAAAAATATCGAGGGAATTAGAGAAAATGCTGTGTACTGGCATTTTGATCTTTTTCCACATTGTTTTCAAAGATTTTTCTTTAGGGTCATTAAAGTTTGTTAAAGGCTGAAATAACCTTCAATTTTAAATTGTAGGTCACAGGACGCAGCAAAAACCAAAAATACTCAACACATTCCACAAGAAAGAAGCTCAAATAGAAAAAGAAAGTCCCAGCCAAGAAGAAATGTCAAACCGTCTGTGTTTGAAGAAGAAGGAGAGGATCAGATCATACTTGACACAGTGGCAGAGGATGAATGGAGAGATAAAGATGAGAATGGGGAAGAGCCTAGACCGTCTGAAAGTGACGTTCCCTCTGCCACAGTGTTTGATCTGACTGTGGTGAAAGAGGAGGAACCAGATGATGGTGTGACAGGATATACTAAAGGTAAAAGTTGTAGTTGCTGTATCTTGACTGAGGTAACCTATTAAATGTTCCTGACTTTGAACAACCCTGAGAAAGAAAACCTTTGAAAACATTGTGGGAAAAGGAGAAAGTTGCTGGTAACCAGCATATAGTCTCATCTATTGTATGCAGACAGGCTTTTCTTGTTCTCAGATTCTCTCTTTCTCCCTTTCTTTTTCTTCTCCCCCCCTCCAACTGTCTATTTTAATTTAGGGAGACATAATTGATTGCTGTTGAGTTGTATCTCCACATGTTACATTTTCATGTCCACTCCATTATTCCCTGAAACCCATGTTGTCATTGAACAAATACCTCACACGTGTCCACCCATGATAAAAAAATGTGCAGGGTGGAGGTTTCATATACCAGTTTTTAAGGTCAAGGTTACTGCAGGGATTCAGAGGTCCTGTTGGGGGAGAAATCTCATTTCATAAGAAAAAAAAAACCCCCAATCCAGATAGACTTGGGTATATTTGTCTTGTTTATTTAGCAATTCTATTTGACCAGTGTCCCCTCTCTTAGTAGTCTTTGACAGAAGACTGTTCCCATGAAATGATATTATACATTAAAATTTCATCTATAGTATATAAATGTAGAAAGTATGAAGAAAGACTGTAGAAAGATGTAGAAAGTCTAATTAAAGGAGAAAAAGTTCTTTGTGACCAGCTGTTGGTCTTTTTTTCTAACATGCAAGAAAAACATTGTGGTATTCTTCAAAATTAATGTGTCAGCTCTGTGTCAGAATGATGTACTGTGCAGAAGTCTTCATGACCAAAAAATCTCCAAAAGTTCGTTATTTCACATAGGGTATTATTATATCCATCAGAAACAGAGGACCAAGAAATATTGACATAAATGAATACAGAAGTAGTGATCCTTCTTTATAGATAAATTCTATACCAAACAACAACATTTAGACTTATTTAACACTTTACCAAACGACAAATTTTTGGACTGGACCAAATTTAAAGCAACTGCAGACAACAAATTAAATCTTGTTAATATGATGATTTCTGACTTTGATAGGGTGGAAAATATTGTGGGAAAAGGAGAAAATGCTGGTTATAAGCATTTTCTCTTTTTCCCACAATGTTTTCTATAGGCTTCTTTCTCAGGGTCGTTAAAAGTCGGGATTGTGTGGTAAAGAGTTAAATTGAAAGCATTTGCAGATGGCAAAGTAAACATGGCTCAAACAGTGGAATTTTTTCATTGAAATGTTAGGAAACATTCTGGGAAAAGGAGAAAATGCTTGTAACAAGCATTTTCACCTTTTCCCAAAATGTTTTTCGAAAGCTTATTTTCCCAGAGTCGTTAAAACTCGGGATTGTGTGGCAAAGGTTTAAGGTGGCTCAGAAAGAGTGTTTCACAGAGCAGTAGGTTACTCTTTTTAGATAACATAATGATTAGATTGTCTTTGAAAGGGTTGGAAAGAAACACTGTGAAAAGGAGAAAATGCGATGTGAAAATGCTAGACTCTTCAAGGTAACTGGGGTCTTAAACAGCATCACTGAAGCATTTATATTATCCAGTTAAACTTCTTAACCCTTTTCTCAACACTCCTAAGTTTTTACAACCTACCAGAAGAAGACGACTGTAGAAAACATTGTAGTAGAAGGAGAAAATGCTAGTAACCAGCATTTTCCCCTTTTCCCACAATCTTTTGTTGTACTCTTCCAAAAACAAATTTTAATTTTGGAGTCACAGTTAATTTTATGTCTGGAAATACTGTCTATGTGGGAAAGTCTAAAATTTTGTCATTTGGTAAAGAGTCACTCGTGTTAGAAACAATCCCTGGTTTTCACGACACTGGGAAGGAAAGCTTTTGAAAACCTTGTGGGAAAAGGAGAAAATGCTGGTAACCAGCATTTTCTCCATTTCCCACTTTTTCTACCCTTTCCTAGACCAATTCATAAATTGAGACACTATTTATTTGTCGTCAGCAAATGCTTTCACTATTGACCAGTCTAAAATTTTGTTGTTTGGCAAAAAGTCAAGCTGTTAAACTGCTAAATGAATGAAAGTTACATTTTCGGTCAGTAGGACGGACCAGGATACAGCAAGTTAAGTGCAAAATTTTATATGTTTGTCAGAATTTCCAGCAAAATATCATACAGTGAAGACCCAAGATCAGATTGCAAACTTTGTGCAATACAATCAGGAGTTTTAATGACCCTGAGGAAGAAGCCTTTTGAAACATTGGGGGAAAAGGAGAAAATCCTGGTCATCAGCATCCTTTTGCCACAATGTTTTCTACTCTATCACAGACAAGTTCCATCATTTGTGTCACATTTAAACTGTCGTCTGCAATTGCTTTCAATTTGGACTTGTCTACGTTTTTGTAAATTGGTAGAGTCAATTTGCCATCTGCAAATGCTTTCAATTTGGAAAAGTCTGAAATTGTGTTGTTTGGTAAAAAGTTAAAGCTGTAGAAAGAAGCCTTTTGAGAGCATTGTGGGAAAATGGGAAGAAAAATGCACAGCCTTTTCTCTTTTCCAGTATGTTTTTCAACACTTTCAAAGACACATCCCATCATGTGAACTATATCTGATTTGTCATCTGCAAATCTTAAAACAGTTTGGACAAATTTGAAATTTTGTCCTTGAGTAAAGAAATTATCAAAAAACAAGGAAATTAATGTGACACTGGGTAGCTATTGTCTGGAATTCAGTTGTTTTTGATGTTGTAAACATATAACTTTGATATGGGGAATATTGATTTGAATTGAAATGGATACATTATGCCTTTAAAACAGCACTCTCTAACTCTTACCCACACAGCAGACTTAAGACGTCCAAATTGAAGGCATTGCAGATAATAAATTCAGTGTAGCTCGTGGATAATTTTTGTCTGTGACATCATGGAAAGCATTGTGGGAAAAGGAGAAAATTTCCCAAAGTGTTTTCAAAAGAGTTAACTCTTAACCAATGGACAAAATTTTAGACCAGTAGATTTAGAGAGCATTAAATTGTGGACCATAGATTAAATGTGGCTCAAATGATGGATTGTGTTCCTAAAAGGGTAGAAATCATTGTGGGAAGGAGAAATTGTTGGTTTTCAGAATTTTCACCGTTTCCCTCTATTTTTTCAACCCTTTCTAACCCGTCCTTTGAGAGACTTTAACCTTTAGGCTGCTAAGTGCCACTTACAGACCTTTTGTGGACAGTATCAATTAAGATCAGACTACACAGAACGTGCAGTCTGATCTTGGATCTACACTGTCCGATAAGGAGATATTTTTCCCCGGACATAAAAAAATCAAAACAGGAAAATTTGGGTTTATGCTGTTGGCTTGATAATTTTGTTTTACTTATTTAGCAGGGTAGGCTTAATCTGTTGTCTGCAACAGGCTTTCAGTGTGGCCAAGTCTGTAATTCTGTTGTCTGGTAGAGAACTTTAGAAGCAGCCAAAATTTTAACTTTAAAAGCAGCCAAAATTTTTAAGCCTTTACCAAACAATCCAAAGTTTTAATGACCTTGAGAAGATATAATGCTTTGGAAAACATTGTTTGAAAAGGAGAAAATGCTGGTTACCAGCATTTTCTCCTTTTCCCACATTGTAATAATTGACCCTTTCATTGACTGATTCTATTATTTTAGCAAAGCCTGGTTGCTAGCGTACAAGATTGATACCAGGGGATTGCTGGTTTGGACCCCCAGTTCGTAGAATGTGACAGGATTTAGTCCTCTTTCACAATTTTTCAGTGTTTTGACGATGGTTATGTGGGAAAGCAGCCAGTAGCTTTGGAAGAATAGTGTGCTATGCACTGGCATAAGAACTCCAGAAAAGTGTAGATAGGTGCTGTGGCTGCTGTGGTATGCAACTGAAATAATGTTGAAAATAGCATTAAACACGACACAAACAAACAAATCCTTGATTTAAGCCACATTTAATTTGTCATCTGCAGTTGCTTTGAATATGAACAAGTCTAAAATTTTGTCATCTAGTAACGAGTTAACTTGTTTACCACAAGAGAAAATTTTAGACTCGCCCATATGGAAAACTTTGAATTTTGCAGAGAATAATTTAAGCTTTATGACACAATCCCGAGTTTTAACGACCCTGAGAAAACATTAACCAGCATTTTCTTCTTTTCTCACAATGTTTTCTAGACTCTTAGATACAAATCCTATCATTTGTACCATGTAAATTTTGTCGTCTGCAAGTGCTTTCAAATTGGACCCGTCTAAAATATTGTCGTTTGGTAAAGAGTTAAGTGTTGCTTAAATGACGGAATTTGTTTATGATAGGCTAGAAAACATTATAGAAAAAGGAAATAATGTTGGTTACAAGCATTTTATCCTTTTCTTAAAATGTTTTCAAAAGGCGCCCTCCTCAGAGTTGTTAAAACTTGGGACTATGTCATAAGCAGTTGACCCTTTACCACACAATCCCGAGTTTAACATCCCTCAGGAAAAAAACCTGTTGAAAACATTGTGGAAAAAGGAGAAAATGCTGGTTACCAGCATTTTCTCCTTTTCCCACAATGTTTTCTACAACATCAAAGACTAATTCCATCATTTGAGCCAAATTTAATTGTCGTCTGCAAATGTTTTCAATTTGGACTGTTCATAATTTTTGTTGTGTGGTAAAGAGTTGAGAAATACTTCTGAAACTTGTGTATTTCCTTTGAATTATTTATTTCAAACTCATGTGCAGGTTAGGTCATGTTAAAGAATTTATATTGTCAAGCACAAGGCGTCTGCAGATATTGAAAAGATATGTTAATACACCCAGCTGGTGTCCAATAACCAAATCCTTTACTGTCTGAGGTCATGTTTTTTCACAATACCTATAGCAACAAAAAGTTTAAACATTGTGACAAAATGAAAGGACCGAGTGTTTTGTGCTTTTTTGATGTGTGTCTTTGTTTTTTCAATATTTTGTCTTATTTAGCCCTTTAACCCTTTACCACATGACAAATTTTTTTATTAGTCCAACTTAAAAGCATATGCAGATAACAAATAAAACGAAGATCAAAGGATCAACTTTGTCTTGGGAAGGACAAAAACATTGTGGGAAAGGAGAAAATGCTGGTTACCAGCATTTTCTCTTTTTCCCACAATGTTTTCCAAAGTCTTCTTCTGTAGGGAAAGGTCGGGATTGTATGGTAAAGAGTTAACAAACAATCCAGTGTTTTAAAGATACTATGAAAGAAGCCTTTTGAAAACATTTTGGGAAAAGGAGGAAATGCTGATAACCAGCATTTTCTTCTTTTCCCACAATATTTTCTACCCCATCAGAGCCTGGTTTCGTCAATTTAGCTACAGTTAATTTGTCAACTGCGATAGCTTTGAATATGGACATGTGTAAAATTTTTTGAGTTGCATAGTAAAGAGTTCGAAGTAATAATTATTTTTGAATGCCTATTATCTTCTAGTTGTGATGTTAACCTTTTCAGGACCGAGTAACCTGAATGGACATTTTCAGTGTAGATATGACAAGTTAAAGCAGTATCAAGATTGCTTTTTTCTAAGACAGTGTAGATGGAAGATCAGATGATGATTTGTATAGTCTGATCTTGGTCTACACTGGTGGCAAAGGCATAGTTAGGAAAGGTGGTTTAGGATAAAGATCTGAATGAGTTTTTATTTGCCGAAAAATATTTCAATTCACCTTTGAATTGATTCCATTTCTGTTCAAGATTATTGTAAAGAAGTCATTATAGGTTTTTAAAGCAGTTCAATTGTATAAAAGGACTGCATGCTAGAGGAAGTTTATCTTTCTCAAAAAAGAGTTTTTATCATCAAAGTTGCTATGGTATCAGGATAATGCACCCATTAGAATTTAACTCTCTACTGGCAAACAATATTTATACTCTTTCCATACTTGAAGCATTTGCAGATAGACACAGTGAAATTTGCTAAAATGAATTGAGCCATGCATTGTGAAAAGTGAGCTTAACCCTTTACCACACGGCAAAATTTAAGACCTATCCAAATTGAAAGCATTTGCAGTGGCTCAAATGACGCAACTTTTCTTTGATAGGGTAGAAAACTTTGTGGGAAAAGGAGAAAATGCTGGTTACCAGCATTTTCTCCTTTTCCCACAATGTTTTCAAAAGGCCTCTTCTTCAGGGGCGTTAAAAGGCGTCATTGTGTGGTATAGGGTTAATGCATCTGCAAAAAGTATCAATTCAGGTAAGTCTGCACAGTCAGCGCAGGCTGACCTGTGCCAAAAAATTTTGCTTTTGGTCAATTTCCTGCATGTTAAAGGACCAGTGTACCTCATGATTCAGTCGGCTGTTAGACAAAACAGATTTTATGGATCCCTAATTATATATCATGCATCACTGAGATTCATTAAGCCCCGTTTTGCCAGAGCACGGCTCGTTTGGTTTTCGTAAAGGAGAAAAAGGCTCAGTACCAGCATTTTCTCCCTTGTCCTTTGCTGTTTTCAAAAGTCAACACTAACCTGATGGTCATCAGAACAAAGGGATAAAATGAAGTAAAGAGTTAAAATTGGCTAAATTAAAAAAGAAAAATTAAGAAAAAAGTTAACTCTTTCACAAACAACCAATTTTAGACTTTTCCAAACTTGAAACATCTGCAGATGACAAATTCAAAATACATGTAGCTACAAATGTCAGCTTAAGTTCTATGATAGGGTAGAAAACATTGCAGGAAAAAGGAGAAAATGCTGGTAACCAGCATTTTCTCCTTTTCCCACAATGTTTTCAAAAGCCTTTTTGCGCAGGGTCGTTAAAACTCGGGATTGTGTGGTAAAGGGTTTACTGAAGGGTTGTGCTTGGCAAGTTCGTTATGTAAATAAAATACTTTCTTTGTGCAGGAATTGAAAAGATCTTTGCTACAGCCTTCAAGTCTACTCCCTCCTACCCTTACACCTAGCTCAAGTTTAGTTGCTTTAGCAGACAGTGTAGATCAATACCATGTTTTGTGCTGTCTGATCTTGGAGCTGCACTGCTTAGTGAAAAATTGAGAGATATTCTCATACAAGTAGCTGTAAACCCTTCATGAACAATCCTGTGTTTTAACGAGCCTTTTGAAAACATTGTTTAAAAAAGAGAAAATGCTTTTAACTAGTATTTTCTCCTTTTCTTACAATGATTTCTGCTTTTTTACGACAGTTTTTCTAAACTTTCGAAGACAAATCCCATTGTTTTGGCCACTTTTAAACTTGTGGCGTGGATTAAAAATTGGAGAGTCCAAAATTTCAACATATGAGATGGAGTTTAATTGCAATACGTCGATTACTGTCTGTAACTCCTTTACCACACAATGGACCCTGAAAGAAAATGCTTTTAAAAACATTGTGGGAAAAGGAGAAAATGCTGGTAACCGGTCTTTTCTTCTTCCATAATGTTTTCTATCCTATCAAAAACAGAAATCATCATTTGAGCTACCTTTAATTTTCTTGTCTGCTACAGCTTTCATTTTGGTTGAGTCCAAGTTTTTTTTTGTTTGGTCAAAATTTAAAGTAGTAGAAAATATAAAATTCTGTTTCATTTTATTGACATTTTAGCGGCCAACACTATACTAGATTACAAAATTTTCAACTCCTCCAATTTGAATGTATTTGCAGACGACAAACTTGATGTGGCTATAACACTATTTAGTATAGAAAGAGATAAGTAACATAGTAGAAAGAGAGGATAGGCTCTTTTCTAGCATTTTCTTCTTTTCCCCCAGTATGTTGCCCCAAAAAAAGTTCAGTATTTATAAGCAAATTGAAGCCAATTTTGTCATACAATATTAAATAAAATGATTGAAGGAAATTAAATAAACATATAAGCCTTTTAGGCATTGACTCATGCTTTGCTAAGTATTTAGGATAGGCCACCACTCAAGTGCATATTATGCTCAAACTGATCCTGTTTGTTTTAAAGACAGAAGAAAAAACACATATCTGTGGCAGTAAAAATGTCAACTAAATAGCAACAGGAAAATAATGTGGCAAATAAATGTACATCATAGTCTTCTGTCTAGTTATGGTTTGTAGTTACAAATTTGGTACTGTTTTGAAGTTTCGAAACACTTTCATGTCTTCCTAAATTTATCGTACACAGTGCTGTATACATGTAACTTATTGTTCTTTGACAAAGAAACTCTCTGAAAAATGGAAAAGATACATGTAATTTCTAGTGCATGATTTTTCAATTCATCTCTGTATTTCTCAGCCTGAACCCTTTAGCAAACAATCCAAGGTTTAACTCTTTATCAAACGACAAAATTTTAGACTGTTCCAAATTGAAAGCCTTAGCAGACGACAAAATTAAAGTGACTTAAAAATTGAAATTTGTTTTGGGAAGGGTAGAAAACATTGTGGGAAAAGGAGAAAATGCTGGTTACCAGCATTTTCTCCTTTTCCCACAGTGTTTTCAAAAGGCTTCTTTCACAGGGTCGTGAAAACCAGGGATTGTTTGGTAAAGAGTTAATTCTTTATTATACAAGAGAATTGTTAAGCTGGTCCAAGTTGAAAGCATTTGCAGAAGACATAATAAATGTGGCATAGAAAAAAAATGTGGCATAAAAAATTAGATTTGTCTCGATAGGTTGGAAAATATTTCAGGAAATGGAGAAATTGCTGGTTACCAGCATTTTCTCCTTTTCCCACAATATTTTGAAACACTGTCTTTCTCAATGGACTGTTAAACTCATGATTGTGAGATGAAGGGTTAAATCGTGGTGAAAAAAGGAAAAAATGCCAGTAACCAGCATGTTCTCAGTGTCTTACTTTGTTATCCACATTTTCAAAGGCAAAGCCGGTAACCAGCATGTTCTCAGTGTCTTACTTTGTTATCCACATTTTCAAAGGCAAAGCCGATTCAGCGTGTTCTCAGTGTCTTACTTTGTTATCCACATTTTCAAAGGCAAAGCCGGTAACCAGCGTGTTCTCAGTGTCTTACTTTGTTATCCACATTTTCAAAGGCAAAGCCGGTAACCAGCATGTTCTCAGTGTCTTACTTTGTTATCCACATTTTCAAAGGCAAAGCCGGTAACCAGCATGTTCTCAGTGTCTTACTTTGTTATCCACATTTTCAAAGGCAAAGCCGGTAACCAGCATGTTCTCAGTGTCTTACTTTGTTATCCACATTTTCAAAGGCAAATTTAATCATTTTAGCCACAGTTAATTTGTTTTCTGTAAAGTCTTTCACTTTGGACAAGTCTTAACTCTTTACCAAAACAACAAAATTTTAGACTTGTCCATATTAAAAGCAATTGCAGACGACAAATTAAAGGTGGCAAAAATTACTCTATTTTTCCTTGATAGAGCAGAAAACATTGTGGGAAAAGGAGAAAATACTGGTTACCAGCATTTTCTCCTATTCTCACAATGTTTTCAAAAGGCTTCTTCCTCAAGGCCGTTAAAAGTCAGGACTGTGTGGTAAAGAGTTAAATTTTGTTGACTCGTAAAAAGTTAAACATTGTCATAAGGAGTCAATTGTTACTCGTGTGTGAGTCAAGATTACATCTGAACAAAAGAATTGTTTAGAGTAAACTTCAATCCTTAGTATCCGGTGAATATCCTCAGGGTCGGTATTCACCAACCAGTCATAAGAACATTCTTAGTCTTACAGTGATTTTTTGTCCACTTTGCTATAAGTGAGTCCAGGGACTCACGAGGATGGAAAACTATGAGTCTGAAGGAAACTTTGTGCGTCCCACCTTTAAAACCGTATTTTCTATCTTATGAATGCAAGGGAAACTTGACCTTAAAGATACTTAAAATGGAGACATAAGGTAGCATATGAAATTAATAGATCTCCATTTTGCCCAGGAAAGAAAGTAATATGCTGATGTCCATTTATTGCTCAAAGCAGGGATATATATCTGCTCAAAGGCATACTGTTTCTTTCTTAATTTGCTGAAAATTTTACACAAAGTGATTGAACAACTATTATTTTATGTTTTTATACCCATATAATTTCCATTTCGTCAAAGTATTTCCATTTCAGCCGTTTTGTTGAAATATTTCCTGTGGATATTTTTGGCCTACTGAGAAAAAGACACTGGATATTGATTTTACTTGCACCCAAAAAAAGAAAACCGCAAACCATTCCTTTGACTAGAACATTATTTAGACTAGAAATAGACTTAAAGATAAAAAAGACTGAAGTGTACCAGTCTAGAGTGGAAAAATTACTGGTGTTTAGGTAGAAAATGTAACCACTTTAATTGATTGGGATCAAACAAATTTTGCAAAACACATTGAAACCGAAATCAGTAAATCACCAAAAATGCACATATTGCAAAGTTTAGCGTCGTCCGCAATTTCTTTGCATCTCTGCAGGTTAATGAAACACTGGTCTTATTCTCAAGAATTTTCATAATTTGATTGTAACACAATTTCTGATTGGCTTAACCAATTGGTTACATTCTAAATCTAGAATTGAGAAGGAAACTAAGTACGGTTGGTGAATATGTACCTAGGTGTACCTGTTGACAGTATGGATCAAGATCAATCTGCATACAGCATGCAGTCTTATCTTAGATATACTCAGCTTATTTTGTTATTCTAAAACAAGGAAGGCATAGCAGTGATTATTTGATAACTTCCATTGACTTGAATAAGATGGCTGAGTGCAGGTTTCTGGGCTATCCTGAGATGTTGATCCCTACCAGATAGAGAGTGTGGAGTTGGTAGATCCATTGAGATTCTCATTGGCACCTGAAGATGATGCACTTGGCAGACTCGGGGTCAGTGCGGATTTGAGTGTGTGAGAATCTGAGTTGAAGTGATTGGCCACGGGAGTGTCTTTATTTAGGTGTATGTCTATGAGGCGTTCCTTAATCCTAATTTGGAACTTATGTTGAGTTTCTCCCACGTATTGTTTGAGAATTTGTTGCATGTTAAGGGATAGACAACGTTATTGGTTGTACGGTTTCCTCTTAATTTGCAGTGATATTTAAGCGATGTGTAAGTACTTTGGAAGACTTGGCTTTTCTTCATCTGACAGCAAAAGTTGCAGTTAGGAAATATGCAGTCTTCAAAAGAGTTGCGCGTGACAAAACCAGATTTTGAAGGGATTTTACTTGAGAATCTGGCGCAGGTGATGGAGTCCTGAATTTTGGGGCCCATTTTGTTGGCGAATGTAGGGTAAATGGGGAAAATCTCAGGAAGAGTTACGTTGATGAGTGGCCAGAGACTGAGTATCGCATGTTTGATGGAGGAGTTTTCCTTGTCAAATGTTAAAACTACTGGTAGAACTTCCATTCCTCCTGTGAGCATGTCTATGTTAGATCTTGCTTCGTACTGAAGTACGATCTATCGAGGTTGTTTGTTCTCCTATGGTAGTAGAGTGATAGTAATTCTACTAGGTTCAGCGCTGATTGAATCAGGATCCGGTTCCATTGTGTTTGGAGTTCCGGGTCCTGAATTTTAAATTGGAGCTTCAGTTAGAGTCCTCTAAGGAGGCTATAATTCTACATAGAGGAAAATGTCTCTATTATATAGATACTCATTGCATCAGCTACTAGATGAAGAATAGTATGTCAGATGCAGATGACTTCTAGAAAACTTTCTTTTAAATGAGCCATGCTCAGTGAAAAAGGAGGTTTCAATGCATTTGCAAAAATGTATCGACCCATTTCAGCCTATGCAGGCTGACCTGTGTCGAAACTTTTTGGTATCATTAGATTTTCTGCATGTCCAAGGACCATTCCCCCTCATAAGTAAGTACATTGTTAGACACAATGGATCTTATGAATCCATAATTATATGATGTCTTGCTTGATATAATGCATTAGGGAGGTGCGCTTAACCCCCCATTTGGAAGAGCCTGGCTCATATATTGTTAACTCTTTACCAAACGACAAAATTTTAGACTGGTCCAAATTAAAAGCATTTGCAGACGACAAAATTAATGTGACTCAAAAATTGAAATTTGTTCTGGGTGGGAAGAAAACATCGTGGGAAAAGGAGAAAATGCTGGTTACCAGCATTTTCTCCTTTTCCCATGATGTTTTCAAAAGGTTTCTTTTACAGGGTCGTGAAAACCAGGGATTGTTTGGGAAAGGGTTAATCAACAAGAGTTCACAGGTAAAAATGGTAAAAGTTCAAACTTATCAAAATTCAGAGGATTTGCAGACAATTCATTGAGGCTCAGCTGATTTGCCTTTCAAAAAAAAAAGTTTAGAAAATATTGTCAGACAAGGAGAAAAAGCCGGTTATCAATATTTTCTCCTGTTGTCACAAGATTTCTTCAAAGCATTTTTAAAATGGGATTGTATGGTAAAGAGATAAAACATGAATAAGTATGAAAATTTGTGGCTAAAGGAGAAATTGCTTTTTCCAAGGAATTTCTCATTCTACCTGGAAAATTTCAAAAGTTTACTGCTTCAAGGCATTGAAATTCAACCGCAGGTAGTAATGCATAGAAAAGGGGGGGAGGGTTTTGTAAAGGTGTAAAAATTTGTGTTCTGATAAATAGCGGAACATCTCTGCCTAGTCCATATATGGTGTGCTGAGCAAACAAAGAAAATCTACCTGTCGAAATTACTTGAACCGATAATTTTTGACTGGTAATGTGATATTTCATAAACGGGCTGTACATTTGAGTGAGGCTATTTTTAGGATCTTGGAACAAAGATCTTTTCTGTGTATTTATTGTACATTTAATCCTTAGAATGCTTAGCAAAACTGAACCCTTCACCAAATGACAAAATTTTAGACTGGTCCAAATTAAAAACATTTGCAGAAGATGAATTAAGTTTTGATCAAATGGTAAGATTTGTCTGTGATAGGTTAGAAAACATTGTGGGAAAAGGAGAAAATGCTGGTAACCAGCATTTTCTCCTTTTCCCACAATGTTTTCTAAGCAAGGGTTGTTAAAAGTTGGGATTGTTTGGTAAACTATTAACCCTCTACCACACAATCCCAAGTTTTAATAACCTTCAAAAAGAAGGCTTTTGAAAACATTGTTGGAAAGGAAGAAAAACTGGTAACCAGCATTTTCTCCTTTTCTCACAATGATATTTTACACTATCAAATACAGAAATCATCATCAGAGCTACATCTACTTTTTCATCTGCAGATGCTTTCAGTTTGAGTCTAAAATTTTGTCGTGTGGTAATGAGTTAAATCTTATACAGACAGCCAAGTTTTTGTCTATATTGAAAACAATTTCAGACGACAAAATAACTATGGTTTAAATGGTGATATTTGTCTTTGAAAGGATGGAAAACATTGTGAGAAAGGGAGAAAATGCTGCTTACCGTTGTAAATTTGTCAAATGCTTTCAATGTGGGTGAATCCAAAATTTTGTCGTCTGGTAAAGAGTTAATGTTTTGGTTTAGGGAAGAATATGACAAAATTAATGTAGTTTCCAGTCCAAAACTTGACGCAAGCTTTGTGTAAATAGTGAATTTGATACTGATATAAAGTTTTTCTTAATTTTTCCCCCTGACCCCTGTATAAACCCTTGCAGAAAATATATGATAAATACATGACTGTATCATAGTTATATTGTAGTGCTGTGTCCTTTTCTGTGCTCAGACATACAGTACACATGACATTGTATTGTGTTACAGAAGGAAGAAAGGCTTCTCAGCACAGAGCCTGAGGTCCAGGGTCCAAACTCTGGTTGAATCATGTAACTAAAGGTCATTAACTCTTCACCTGAGTGCAAAAATTGTTGAATTGTTAATGCTTTGTATCTAAAAGCATGTGAAAATGGGGATTTCAATTTTTCAAATAATCAGCTTTTAATTCACAATGGAATTTATCATTGAAATAGTTGTAAACATTGTGGAAAAAAGAGAAAATGCTGTTAACCAGCATTTTCTCCTTTTCCTACAAGGTTTTCAAAAGCCCTCTTCCTCAGGGTCATAAAAACAAGGTATTGTTTGGAAAAGGCTGAAATGAGGCCTAACAAAAAATATCTGTGTTTAGGGTTTTGGTCTGAGATGCTGTAGGTAGGGTAGTTAGGGATTTTTTTTTTCAAGAAACTTTTTACATGGACCATGTACCAAAATCACACCCGACAGATATTTTTTTGTTTGAATCATAGCGTAAAAAGTTTAGAGTCGGCAGCATTTTCTAGGTAGGGTAGGGAAACCCTAAACACAGATGTTTTTTTTTTATGCCCAATGATGGTAATATAGCCCCCCTTCATAATGGTCAGAAAACAGGGTGCAGCGCAATAACTTGTCCGACAATATGGGAATAATTTTTCAACCATCTCTTGTAGAGATTTCTGCCAAGGCAGGGATCCCTGAACATTGTTCCTTTCAGGTAGAAAAAAATCTCATCATAATATTCACACATGAGACTTTGTTCCATTGAAACTTACGTGAGAATTCTTTGGGAGTTTCCTGCAAAGGCTGATATCCCTAGACATTGTGCCATTCAGGTAGAAAATGTCCCATCATAGTGCACACAAGTTTGATTTTATCCTTTTCATACTCATGTAATAATTAGTCTAGAGATTACTTGCCAAGGCAGGATGCTTGGACATTTTGCCATTGTAAAAAAAATGTCCCATTGTATGCACACAGGTTTGACTTTGTCCCTTTCAGACCTATGTGAGAATTAGTCTAGAGCTTACTTGCCAAGGCAGGATGCTTGGACATTGTGCCATTCAGGCAGGAAAATGTCCTGTCATTATGTAGACAGGTGGGACTTTGTTCCTGTCAGACTTATGTGAGAATTAGTCTAGAGCTTACTTTGCAAGGCAGGGTGCTTGGTCATTGTGCCATTCAGGCAGAAAATTATCCCATCATGGTGTTCATAGATTGGACTTTGTCCCTATCAGACTTATGTGAGAATTAGTATGGAGTTTACGGTACTTGCCAAGGCAGGATGCTTGGACATTGTGCCATTTGGGTAGAAAATGTCCTGTCATTATGTAGACAGATATGACTTTGTCCTTTGCAGACATGTGAGAATAAGTCGAGCTTACTTGCCAATGCAGGATGCTTGGACATTGTGCCATTCAGGCATTAAAATGTCCTGTCATTATGTAGACAGATATGACTTTGTCCCTTATGTCCGTTGTCCCTTATGTGAGAACAAGTCTAGAGCTTACTTGCAAGGGCAGGATGCTCGGACATTGTGCCATTCAGGTAGAAAGATGTCCTGTATTAAAGTTCACAGGTAGGACTTTATCCCTTTCAGACTTTAGTAAGGAGAGTTGAATGCTTTCTACTGTGTTTGGACAGGTCTCATTATTTGAGCTGTATTACAATTGTCGTCTGCAGATGCTTTCAGTTTGAACAAGCAATTTCATTGAAATGATATCCCCTGCCGAAAAAGACCTTTTCAAAAATTTACACAACTGCATAACTCAAAATTGCTCCCAGTCGGCCATTGTGCATTGAATAAAAAAAAAAAAGTATATTGGCGGAATAGGTTATTGTACACACATAAAGTTTCACGAAATTCCATCCAGTGGTATTGGAGATATTGTCCTGGACAGATGGAAGGACGGACGGACAACACTAAAACTATATCCCTCCGCCTTCGGCGTGGGATAACAAGCCGGATGTTTTATCTTATGGTTTAACACTTTACCAAACAACAAAATTGTAGACATGTCCAAATTGAAAGCATTTACAGATGACAATTTCAATGTAGCTCAAATGATGCAATTTTTCTTTGATTGGGTAGAAAACATTGTGGGAAAAGGAGAAAATGCTGGTTACCAGCATTTTCTCCTTTTCCCACAATGTTTTCAAAAGGCTTCTTTCCCAGGGTTGTTAAAAGTTGGCATCGTGTGGTAAAGAGTTAAGCTGCTATTCAAAAATATTGAAAATTTCAAGGTGATGGTATGTGGCCCAAATACTGCAATTGCAAAGCCCTCTTTGCCAGAATAATTTCACCTTATCAGACTGTAGATCAAAGATCAGACTGCATGTTCTTTGCAGTCTGATCTTGACATACACAGTCTGTTAACAAGAGCACCTGTTGGCATGGGTACCAGCCTAGAGGTTAGTATAATTATGTGGTTAGCTTTACCTTCTTTGTTGAGAAAGGTACATAATTTTATGAAGGTTACAACCGAAGATAATAATCTCAATTCTAGCCGTTAATGGTTTTTACCATGAATGGTATTTGTATTGGGTTTTCTGCGCTTGAATTAGTTTAAAGAAAATTCGGGACTCCTTTGTGGGCTATATGTCTCCTTAAGTCTGTTTAACTTTTTGTCTCTTGGTACACATGTCATATTCAGGATAAAATTATGGTCTCTGACTTTTTTTGAAAGTTTTTAAGAAGAAGGAAATGTCCAACAGATGTTTGAGAAAATTCTACTAACTAAGATGTATAAGTGAAAAGTCATCGTTGTACTTTTTGTATCTTGAAAATTTATCAATTTACTTTTGCAAAAGGATGGAGTGAACGGTCTAAGATGATTGTACATGTATTGTATTTCAACCAGAATTATTAAACTTTAACCCTATACCAAATAATGAAATATTAGTCTTGACCAAATTGAAAGAATTTTTAGATGACATATTACTTTTAATTCTAAAAAAAATTGCTGCCTTTGGGTTGTAGAAAACATTGTGGGAAATGGAGAAAAATGCTCCTTTTCCCACAATATTTCAAGGAAGAATTTTTCCTTAGGGTGTTCAAAAAATGGGATTGTTTTGTAAAGGTTAAAGAGCGTTTCACAATATGTTTTTTTATGGCTAGTGTAGGTCAACATCAGTCAAAGCATTCAATTGATCTTTGATCCACACTGGCCTATATGCTGAGACATTCTTGCAAAACAACAACAGCAACAACAACAGATACTTGGCAGGTTTTCTTTACCTGCTGGTAAAATTTGATGTTGTAAACTTGGAGGTCTAAAGGTTAAGTGCATGTATTATTGAGTAAATAGCAAAATTATGATTTTTATCCACTGACTTCTTCAGTCTGTTGTTATGTTTGATCATGGCTCACTGCAATATTCATTCTAATCCTCAATCCCTAACCAACCAATCTCATTTCCCTTGAAGAACAAAGCTTTTGAAAACATTATGGGAAAACGAGAAATGTTCCTTTTCCCACTATGATTTTTCTTATTTCGAAGACAGATCCCTTCAATGATATGTATTCTATTTGTCCGTCTGTAGCTGCCTTCAAAATGGTCAAATCTAAAATGTTGTTGTCTGTATAGAGATTCCGGTAAGCATGGTTTGTTCTCACCTGTTCCCACAATTTTTTTTACCCTTCCTGAGTTCTTCCAGCATTGAGCTACATTTTGGTTCACTGTCTGCAAAAACTTACAATTTGCAAAAGTCCAACTATTTTGTTGTCTGATAAGAGAGAAGATAAGGTTTCTTCAAGACACAAAACATTTTCGAAATGGAGCAATGAGTAACAATGTACCACTTTCCAGTACAAGGGACTTAACTCTTTACCAAAAATTTTTATTGGACCAAATTGAAAGCATTTGCAGACGATGAATTAGATGTTTCTCAAATGATGATTTCTTTCTTTGATAGGGTAGAAAACATTGTGGGAAAAGGATAAAATGCTGGTTACCAGCATTTTATCCTTTTCTCACAATGTTTTCAAAAGCCTTAATGGTTGTTAAAACTCGGGATTGTGTGATAAAGATTTAATGGGAAAATACAACTAATGGAAGTGAAAGAAGAAGGACCACATTTTTAACTCTTTACCAAAGAACAGTTTTAGACTCATCTAATTTGAGAATATTGGCAGATGGCATATTCAGTATGACTCAAAAGATTGCTTTTATCTGTGAAAGGGTAGAAAACATTGTAGAAAATGGAGAAAATGCTGGTCACTAGCATTTTCTCCATTTTACAGTGTTTTCAAAAGCTTTCTTCTATATTGGCTGTTAAAATTGTGATTGTTTAATAAAGAGTTAACTCTACAGCACGAGACCGACTTTAAACGAGCCGGAGATAAAGGCTTTAGTAAACATTGTGGGAAAATGAATAAATGCTGTTAACCAGCATTTTCTCTTTTTCCCACTATAATTATGTTTTCTATTCTTACAAAACAAATTTAAGTTTTTCAGTCACAATTATTCTGTATTTGGCAAAGAGTTATTGATATTAAAATCATTATGAGGAGAGCAGGAAAATGCTCTTTAGAAGCAACTGCTTCTTTTCTCACAGTGTTTTGTATACTTAGTCTTGTCTACTGTATAAGATGGATAAAGAAGTCATACTTATGATGCAGTGGTGTAAGATAGTCATTATCAAAAACTGGTGAGGGGGGACCCATGTTTTAGCTCTTAACCAAACAACCCCAAGTTTTAACATTCTTGAAGAAGAAGGCATTTAGTTTTGAAAACATTGTTAGAAAAGGAGAAAATGCAGGTTACCGGCATTTTCTCCTTTTTATACGCCCGTCGAAGACGGGACGTATTATTCAACACTGTTTTCTACCCATTCATAGACAGAGCCTATCATTTGAATCATATTTAATTTGTCGTCTGCAAATGCTTTGAATTTGGAGAAGTCTAAAATTTTGTGGTTTTGTAAAGAGTTAACCACTTCCAGATGACAAAATGTTCGACTTGTCCATATTGGAAGCATATGCAGATGACAAATTTACTGTCGGTCAAATGGTAGGATTTGTCTTTGAATGTGTAGAAAACAATGTGGGAAAAGGAGAAAATGCTGGTTACCAGCATTTTCTCCTTTTCCCACACTGTTTTCAAACCCTCTGTATTGAAGGGATATGAAAACAGGATTTTTTGGTGAAGGGTGTAACAATTTCCTGTGCAACCCTCTTGACCCTGGTTGACTTTGAACTGTAGACAGATTTTTTTTTTCATGATAACCCTTGTATCATGCAATGCCAATAAAAAGTTTTAGTTGATTTAGCAGACCATTATATAGATCAAGGATAGGACTCCACAGTGCGTGTTCATGTAGTCTGATCTTAGATCTACACTCTCCGATATTTTTTATGTCGTTACAACCTTATGTCATGGCGTGGCTTCCGTCGTCCGTCCGTCTGTCTGTCCGTCCGTTAGTCTTTTTCTTGTTTACGCGATAAAGCCTGCATTTGTTGTCAGATTTCCATGAAACTTGCACAGTTTGTTTATCTCATCAATAGCTTCAACCCTATTGATTTTGAAAAAAATCCAACAAACAGTATGGGAAAAGTAGCCATTTCAAGTTGAAAATTTTCATTTCTTGTTTACACGATAAAGTCTGCATTTGTTATCAGATTCTTGTGAAACTTGCACAGTTTGTTTATCTTATCAATAGCTTTAATCCTATTGGTTTTGAAAAAAATCTAACAAGCAGTATAGTAAAAGTAGCCATTTCAAGTTGAAAATTTTCATTTCTTGTTTACGCGATAAAGTCTGCATTTGTGGTCAGATTTCCATGAAACTTGCACAGTTTGTTTATCTTATCAATAGCTTCAACCCTATTGATTTTGAAAAAAATCCAACAAACAGTATTGGAAAAGTAGCCATTTCAAGTTGAAAATTTCGATTTCTTGTTTACGCGATGAAGTCAGCATTTCTTGTTTTAATCTTTGTATTTTTTTTCTTTTTGCATCATGAATTCATAACATATGCTAACATAAAAGCAAAATCACTGCCAGTAGAGCAATTTCAGGCCCTTCAGGGCCTCTAGTGCTATTGTAGGGTGAAGGGAATCTTGTTTGTTATGTTTATCATGTTTTTTTGATGAAAAATAAAGAAGTCTAGAAACTATCATAACTGAGAGATAGAGTTACTGATAAAAGTGTTCATCTGTTTGCCAAAATATTTTTCTTGAAGATTTTACATCTTTGTTTAACGCTTAAACCCTTACCAAACCACAAAATTTTAGACTGGACCAAATTGAAAGCATTTGCAGATGACAATTTAAATGTGGCTCAAAAACTGAAATTTGTTTTGGGTATGGTAGAAAAAATTGTGGGAAAAGGAGAAAATGCTGGTTACCAGCATTTTCTCCTTTTCCCACAATGTTTTCTAAGGGCTTCTTTCTGAGAGTGGTTAAAAGTTGGGATTATGTGGTAAAGAATTAATCAAGACTTGAAACTTTATACCCAGCCAAATTTAAAGCATGTGCAGACAACAATTTTAACGTTGTCTCAGAGGTAGCATTTGTCCAGGAAATAGTAGAAAACATTTCAGAGAGCATTTTCGCGCAGGGTCCTTAACTCTTTATCACACAGTCCAGAGTTTTAACGATCCTGAGAAAGAAGCCTATAGAAAATATTGTGGGAAAAGGAGAAAATGCTGGTAACCAGCATTTTCTCCTTTTTCCACAATATTTTCTACCCCATCAAAGTCAGAAAACATATTACCAAGGTTCTAATTTGTTGTCTGCAGATGCTTTGAATTTGGTCCAGTCTAAAAATTTGTCGTTTGGTAAAGAGTTAAAATGGGAATGTTTAGTAAAGGGTTACCTATTGTTTGTTCATATTATGGAGTGGTTGTTCAAGATGCATACATTGGTATTTTTCATTTCATAATTTGAAAGCTAAATATATCTTTGCACAATACTTTGGGCTTTATGAAATAAGATTGTACAGAATGTTCAGACCTATACATGATGTACTTTGTCCACCATTATGAAATATGTCTGCCTCAGCTTAACAATACTATGAGCCTTCTGAAAATAACAAGTTTAACTCTTTACCAATCGACATAATTTTAGACTAGCCCAGATTGGAAGCATTTGCAGACAACAAAATTAATGTGACTCAAAAATTGAAATTTGTTTTGGGAAGGGTAGAAAACATTGTGGGAAAAGGAGAAAATGCTGGTTACCAGCATTTTCTCCTTTTCCCACAATGTTTTCAGAAGGCTTCTTTCTCAGGGTTGTAAAAACCCGTGATAGTTTGGTAAAGGGTTAAATACTTTTTAATGTTTCCTCACAATAGAAGATTACTTGATTTGTCAGAATATTTTCTAAAAATCCTCAGAACATAGTCTGCAAATTGAAATTCTGTCAATTCTTTTTAATTAACTTTTCTACACAGCCTGTACCTAGATGATTCTATTCTAGCCCTTTGATTGATTGAATTTGCGTTTATTTATCGTCGCCACCGGTTGCCCATATGGGCGACGCCCCCTGAAGGCTGTTAGTATTGTTACGGGGGATAGTGCAGATACAGGACCAAACCCATCCTATGTGTCGCCTGGTTCTTTAACATGCTCGGTGTATAGCACCATCACACGGGAACTCGGTTTAACGTCTCATCCGAAAGACTATTAGTAATTTTAGATGGCCAGCCGTGGGAATCGAACCCACTTCTAGCCCTTTACCAAACACCACCTGATTTAAAAACCCAGAAAAGAGGTATTTTTCCAGCAATGTAGATAAGAATCAAATTCTGGTAAACAGCATATTCTCTTTTTCCAACAACATTTTCTCAATTTTTGAATCCCACCTTTTGAGCCACATTTACTTTGTCATCTGCAATGCTTTGAATTTACTGTTGTTTGTTGGTAATCCATTACGGAAAAGTAGGACTCATTTATGCACAGCAGTAGACAGTTGTAGAAACACTGTGGGAAAAGTAGCATTTTTTTGTCACAAGCAATATTGCTCCTTTTCTTCCTATTGGAATTTTTCTGCTATATGTCACTTGTACTAGGAGCACAGGGGCCAGTCTCCAGATTTTTGAGCAGATAGATTTTACTATCTTTTAACTTGAATTTCACTTTATGATTGACTATTTCTTCACAGAAAATTCTAAAAAAGCTTGATCAATACTAGTCCCTGTGGTTAGGTGTATGACAGAAATAACCTATGATTATGGTGATTGGCATGGCTTCTTTTATATACAGAGCTCCAGACAGAGGGAGTGATTTTGATTTCAAAATTGAAAATACCATTTATTCTCCATTAAACCCTATGTTATGGGTACTCAATAGAATCGTCTCATCGAGACGATTCTAATGAGTATCCACAACATACTGTAGGGTGTGGAAGAGAAATGATTGATTTAGAATACCATCACTCCCTCGTATCTGGAGCTCTGTATGATTCATATAATTTGTGTTAAAAACAATATGACAGTTATGAGTTGCTTGCCTTTTCTGATGTAGATATTGTTTTTTGCAGATAATGACCCAAACCAAAGAGGCGTGAGTCTGAACCTGCAGAAAACAGCATCTGTGAGTGATACGGCAGGTTTAAGCGTACATTCTGTTCCCAAAAGGGAGACCCAAATGAGGTTGTACCAAAAGCTAAACCCAAATAATAGGAACACTTCTAGACCAAAGATGAAGGCTTATGAGGCAGAGAAGGCAAGTGACCAGTCCCCATTCAATGTAGCCCAGCCATACTCTATCATGAATCATTTGAGCAGCTCAGTGGAGAAAAAACAACCAGAGATTGATAGAAAGGCGAATGATGAAAATTATACATACGTATTAAGTAGTTTGGATAGTCCTGCCAGAGAAAACATCAATAACAATAGTCTTCCAGCCAGATCTATGCATGTACCATTGAAGTATCCGAAATCCAGCCCGTATGAGGTGTCATCTGATGAAGAAGAACCTCAAGATTTGTCTTACACATACGAACAGCCTCAGAACCTCTCCATATCTAAACCTGAAAATAAAAAAGCCAAAACTGATCATGTAATTAAATATGATAAAAATGGAAATGCTCTTCCAGAACCATTGCCTCTACCTAGCTCTCAGAGTACCAAGTTTCCCACTCCAGCCAATCTTATATTCAATGATTTACAGGCCATGAACAATGGGATAGGTGAAGAACCATGCCTTCTCAACTCACCACCCTCCATCAACAAACCAGATAAAAACCTCAAGGCATTGAACAATGGATTAGTAAGTCCAACTCAGGGGATTGCTGTACCTCATGATGGAAGTAAATTGTATGGGAACCAGATGGGGAATAAACCTGTTGCAATGACAGCAGTTGGTCCTGTCAGATTCCAGGTTGTAATGCCTCCTGCACAAGTACCAGTCAACCAGTCTATGTTTATGTCTAACCAACTGATGTCACAGTCCCCGACATTTCCTGGCATGCCATTACTGATGACTGTTGGTTCACCTGATCAAGTTGTAAGCCAAGCAGGACAGATGAATCAGTCTCTTTCTGACACAAGGTCGGACAATTCAGAGTCCGAAAACGGGGGTCCTGGCTCATTTGGACCTCGGAAAAAGCGTAAGAAGTTGGACGATACAACTTGTTTTAGGGATCCACCTGAAACATCCTTACCTTTCAATGGACCCAACAAGTACAGATTTTACTGTGATGTCTGTGATACAGGGTTCACAAGGAGGTATACCTTTAACAGACATAAATGTAAAGGTCGTGTAGAGAAGCATTATTGTCAGCTCTGTGACAAAGCCTACCTGTCCAAATACAAGTTAAAGGATCACATACTGGTGAAGCATGAAGGTCAGACGGTGAGTTGTCCAGATTGTGGGAAGAAATTCTCTTCCAGATCCTCCATGGAAATGCACAAGAAGCAACAACATGAGGGCCAATTTAGTATCTGGTGCAAAATCTGTGGTAAAGGTTTTAACCATACTGGTCACTACTATGGGCATATGAATAAACACACTAATACAAAACCATTCTGGTGCCAGCAGTGTGGCAAACGCTTCTATGGCTCCTCCTATTTGCATAATCACAAGCAGGTGTGTCGTGGGAACAGTGACCTGAACTACAACTGTCCCCTATGTGACAGGAAGTTTAAATGTGAACTGTACTTAAAGAAACACATGAAAATTCATGATAGTAACCCCATTATTGGAGACCCAGATGCCATGGCCCTGGAAGACCCTAAAAATGGTCCAGTTGAGCTTACATTGTCAAAGTCAAATGAATTTAGGGAAAGGGATGAAGCTAGTAGCAATACTTACACAACACCTGGTGTGACAGTCTTTCCAAATGGTCCTGATGCAATGGATTCCAGTTCAAACTCAGGTCTTTTGGTCATTGATGAGTCGAAAACTGGAGTTGAAGAGCCAAGGAAGCTTGACTCTGGGGCAATGGTAGAGGCAGGTCCTGGAATGAATTAATTGGTCCACTGTTATTTAGAGTACAATGTATTATCAAAATGACCTAATGTCAGATCAAAACAATATATGGATATGGAAATAGAAAATGTTGCAACTTCAATGAGAAAATGATAAGTTTTGCTTTTTTAGATTGGCTTGTTTTTACCCTTATCCTGCTTGGTAACTAAAATGAAATCTTCAAATTGATAGTAAAAACCCAAATATTGCTATTTCAAAGTTATGTTTTGGGGAATAATATCTCCTCATCAGACAGTGTAGATCCAAGATCAGACTGCACGTTCTGTGCAGTCTGATTTTGATTTACACTGTCCGCAAAAGGTCGGTGAGTCCCGCTTAGTAGCCTGAGGGTTAAGTTTTGCATTGATAAATCAGATACTTCTAAAGATAAAACAGAGGATATCCAATAGGCTAAGATAATGTCAAAAACTAAGTCTGATGTATTGAAACATTTGTATCAACCAATCAGAAATCTGGACTAACATCAAGGAAGGAGTAGCTACATATCCGAGAGAATGCTTTACAATGGTTAAATTCCTATGTGTTGGCCAGTTAGGAACGAGTAATCATACAAACTTTCATGTTAAGTCATGACAAGAAGTTATAGTATTAAGTGTTAAAGTAATAAAGCTTCTCTAACTCCTTACCGTACAACCTTGAGTTTATCAACCCAAATTGGAATGGCTTTTGAAAACATTGTGGGATAAGAAGAAAATGTTGGTAACCAGCATTTTCTCCTTTTCTTATGATGTTTTCCACTTTTTTCAGGGACAAATCCTATACTTTATGCAACATGGAGTTTGTCGCATGCAATTGCTTTTAAATTATGCCTAAAATGTCAAAATGTAGACCTGTCCTTATAGAGATCATGTGCTGGCAACAACTTAATTGTGACTTAAATCAGGGAACTTGTCTTTGATAGGATAGAAAACACTGTGGGAAAAGGAAAAAATGCTGGTTACCAGCATTTTCTCCTTTTCCCACAATGTTTTCAAAAAGTTTCTTCCTTGGGTACGTTAAAACTCGGGATTATGCAGTAAAGAGTTAAGGTAGAACTCTGTAATATATTTAGATAGTAGTATAAGTATAGGTAATAACAGTATTTTTTATGATCAGATTTTATATAAAGACTTTGATATATTTTGTAACCAGTGTCCAACACTGTATTTGATATGCTTTACTTTGCTTTATGTTTGAATTCTCTTTTTTTTTTTTACTTGTTAAATTTGTTTGTGATGCCAGTTTATACCATTACATTCCATTGTTGATCATGATATATAAAGAGACCTTTTCAATAGCCCCAAAAAATTGTTTTTGAATTTATAAAACTTTATAAAGCTTAGAAAGTAGAATTATAATAGTGTGAATGTTTGTGAAAGTGTAAAAGTTTGTCATGGCTCTCAAGGGACAACAATAAAAAGATGAATATCAGCCATGCTGTGGCAAAAGGGGGTTTACTGCATCCCTGTGATGCATCATACCAAGCAAGTCTTCACATAATAATTTGTTCATAAAATCTATTTAGTATAACAATCAACTTGATCTGAAGGTAGATTGGTCCTTTGCCATGCAGAAAATTCACCATGGAATGGCTAAAAGTTTTGACCTTTATCAGCCTGATGATTCCAGCATTTTCTTCTTTTCCCACAATGTTTTCAGAAGCCTTTGTATGCAGGGTCATTATATAAGGATAGTTAAATAGATAAGCAGTCAAGTAATCAATGATTGTTAAAATGCTATAACATTTTCTTTTTTTTCCCCCACAAGAAATTGCTGTTATTTCCATAGCTTGAGTATTTCAACTAAGGTTTCAAAAGAAACATTCTCAACTATGATAGACCTTTACCACATAATCTGTACCACTTTTTTTTGGGACAGAAATACTTGTACCACTTTTGTGGGAACAATAGATCTGTACCACACAATCTGTACTGCTTATGTGGGAATAGGAAGTACACATTACACCTGTATTACTGAAAAACGGGACAATTAAAATGTATGGCTTTATTTATAGTACATTATATATGCTGGAACATACTCAGAGGTATCATTTTGGAAAATCAGTCTTGTGTAGTTATGATCACAAGTACGAGCTTTGAGAACTACTGCTGATTGATTAGTTAATTGTTGAAAATCTGTTATTCACGTTAAATATTGTTTGACAATTGAAACTAATAATTTGTTAAATACAATATACTGTTCCTCTAGACTCTTAAAAAAGTTTTTTCAGTCTTCTTAATCTTTACCACAAACAAATATTAGACTTGTCCTTTTTGAAACATCTTGGGAAAAGGAGAATTTGCTGGACACCAGCATTTTCTGCTTTTCCCAAAATTGTTAAAACTTGGATGTGAAGGGTTAGTCTGTACAGATAATTTGAACTAATTTTTCAGTTCTTTATATTTTTTTGTTGGTTTATTTAGAATTTTCTGTGTACTCACTTTTGAAAACTTGCAGGTTATAAATACAATTAGTGGCCAAAAGTATTTCAGCATATTCTGAATTCCTGTTGACTTACATGTATTTTTTGTTCTTTTATTTTTTTTTTCAATGGAAAATCATCCTGCTTCTGCTCATTCAATTATTGAGAAAACTAATGTTGAAAGCGGCGTAAAACGCCATTCAAACAAACAAATATTGAGAAAACTATGCTGGTTGAAAGCAAGGTTACTGGAGCTAATCACTGTAATATGCTGGTAGTGTTTGTCAACTGATGTCAACATTGTAGCTCTCTAAAACCTACTACTGTTACTATTCCAGTATATTTTGGTGATCTTGCCATTGACGTCATTGTAAAAATGTTTTTCGAAAATGATTAACTTTCCTCAAACAGCCAAGTTTCTATCATATTACATTGTATAGAGGCTTAAATTTATTATATGAATGTAAAATTATTTTGCTTTATTTTCATGTGTCAACTATAGCCTCATTTTTTAAGCCAGACTAAGTTAAAAAGTGAAGTAGGAAATACAAGTAAGTCAATGAGTATTCAAACTTGATGCAGTATGTATGGCCACAAACTGTATTATGCAGTAATATTTTTGAACTGTAGAATGGGACACATTGTACTTGCATGTACTTACCATACTGAGTAAGGAGGATTTCATCAGTTTTTATGAAAAAAGGGCATTAATAGAGAAATCATTATCACATTACAGTTTAAATCTTCATTCTATTTGGTCCTTTGATATAATTGTTTTGTTTGTTCATATGTATGTGTGTGTTTGTCTCTGTTTTTTTTTCTCCCCACCTACCTTAGTGCACGTGCTAAGATGAATGTCAGTTTCATTGCTAGTTGTCACTGGAACATTTTTAGGGAAATGAAGTCTTTTAAGCCTTTACCACACAATCCTGAGTATGAATGACTCAAAGGAAAATGGACTTTTGAAAATAGTGTGGGAAAAGGAGAAAATGGTACCAGCATTTTCTCCTTTTCCCACAATGTTTTCTACCCTTTCAAAGACAGATTTTCATGATTTGTGTGATACAGTTTTTGGAAAAAAGGAGCAAATGAGTTTTGGAGGCATTTTCAGCTGGGCTTTTTTCTTTTAAGAAAACATTGGGATATTACCCTGTCATTGTGATATGCGCTGTCTCTCTTGTTGTCATGCAAAAACTTTGGTATCTCCTAATGTCTGTTATTATTGAAGATACAGACTTCGAACTTTGGCTCAACCAGATAGAAATAAAACCTTGTAATTTTTTGAGTAACAGGTCAAACTACACAAACTACATGAAAGCAATTTTTTCATGATTTTTTTTTTTATTTTGTTGCCAAGAGAGGTACATTACATGTTAATGAAATATATATATATATTTGGAATAATGAGTAATTATTACAAGATTTGTAAAGGATAGAAAATCGGGGCATTCCTTTTGTAAAGGGGCCATTATGTGACATATTGTTTCTATAGATTATACAGATAGTATATTGAGTTAATATGCTTTTATATGCACTTTGTGGTATATGTAATATTTTACAGTGCCTTGTACAACCAAAGTTGCTATTACAGACAGTGCAGATCAAGATCAGACTTCACAGATTTGATTGTCTGGTCTTTTATCTACATTGTTGGATATTTGTTGCCTTTTTCTCTCCCAAATAAAGGCAGCCATGTAAGATGCATATTGTGTTCCAACTTATTGGCAACTGATCATAACTGTTGTATGTAGTATCTCTTTACCAGAGGCTTGTCCAAATTAACCCTTTGGCTGCTAAGTGCGACTCACTGACCTTTTGCAGACAGTGTAGATCAAGATCAGACTGCACAGAACGTGCAGTCTGATCTTGGATCTCCACTGTCCAACATAGAGATATGTATCATCCCAGAAATACCTTTGAAATAGCAGAATTGGGTTTTTACTTTCGGCTTGAAATCTTTATGTTAGATATTTAGCTGGAGAAGGGTTAAAGAATGGGCAGATGACAGGTTAGATATAGTTCAAATGATGAAATTTGTCTTTGTAAGTGTAGAAAATTTTCTTTACAAGATGATAGCATTTTTGGCATGTCCAAATTAAAGAGTTTGCAGACGACAAATTGAATATGGCTCAAAGAATGAAATGTGTCTGCTGTCGTGGCAGAAAATATTTTGTTGAAGGAGAAAATGCTGGTTTTCAGCATTTTCTCCTTTCCCTCAACATTTTAAGAAAAACCGTTCTTCCTGGTTGTTGTTAAAACATGGGATTGTGTTATATCAAGTTTTAAGCTATCAAATATTTATCTTTTCCACAAACAACTTCTTTCTTCTTTTTTGTTACATTTGTAAAGTAGACCTTATCTATTTTCCCCTAAGATTTTGATTTTGTAGTTTATTGAAATTACCTTAATAGGTATTAATTTTCTATGCAAATAAACTGTCCAATGCTCTGTCAAGTTTACTCATCAGATGATAATATTGTCATAAACTTGCAGAAATATGAGACAGTCTCCATATTTGTGGGACAAATGCACAGAAGATTAATTCTCAAATAAATTTGAGTATATTAAATTTGAAAGGCACAAAGTCTCAACTGTGTGCATTCAATTATGATAGGACATCTTGCTAAAACCCTGGATTGTTTTGCAAATGGTTAAGGGACACCAGGAATTCAGCATTTTATTGTGTGAGGGGTCCAAAATTTTGCTGAATTACATCTTTTTTCAACTCTTTACAGAAGGACATACTTTTGGACTCAACCAAATTGAAAGCATTTGCAGATGACAACATAAATGTAGCTCAAATGATGATATCTGTCTTGGATAGGGCAGGAAAAAAGGCAGAAAAAGAAGAAAATGCTGGTTACCAGCATTTTCTCCTTTTCTCCTTTTCCCACAATTTTTTCAAAAGCCTTCTTCAGGGTGAGTAGAACTCGGGATTGCATGGTTAAGGGTCATGATGTGTGCCTTTAAGTTAGTGTCTAGCCTTGACTTGTTTTGTTGATGTTTGTTGATGTTTGAAATGATGCTTCTCATATCCCAAAGAATTGTTTAAGATTTTTTTACGTAATTGTTGAGTGTGACAATATATATTTTTTATATAAATTGAAAAACAGCGTGCCTTTATTTGATGTGTTTGAGAAAATTTTTTGTAAATAAATAAACTATTGCAGAAATTTAGTATGGAATAAAAAGAAATCTTGTGCAAACAATGTTTGGAAAAGAGACACTTGCTAGAAGCAACTAATGGCTTCTTTTCAGTCCATGGTATTTCTTTAATTGAGGAAAGTATGCTTGGTTGAAGCAAATGTAAATACTAGTTACGGCTTTGTTTAAGCTCTTTATGTTTCATAATAATGTTTGAAGTTTTTATATCATAGGTCATAGATATATACATATATATTTAGTGTTTTGAAGAATTTTTGTTAAATCTATCTAATCTTGATGATTTTTGTAGATCTATATATTTTTGTACACTAACATCTTTACATATTTTCAGCCATTCCAAAAATAATGATGATATTTTTTCATAACATATATACATTTTCAACATAAACATAAAAAGCATTCCATTTCAGTGTTGTAAGAGGCACTTACATACATTATGATATCATGATGATATTTTGAATAATTCATTGCTTTTTTACCTCTATATCAGATGATGAATTTTTCAGACTTGTCCAAACTGTCAATTTGAAAGTATTTCCAAGCAGCATATGAAATGTGCTTCAGATGATTTTGTCTTAAAAGGGTAGAAAACATTTTGGGAAAAGGGGGAAAAATGCTGGTTACCCGTATTTTCTTCGCTTCCCATAACGCTTTCAAAACTTTTAAAGTCAAAGCCAATCACCTCAGCCTCATTTAATTTTTCACGTCGAGATGCTCTCAATCTGGTTAAGTCTAAAATTTTATTGTTTTACAATGGGTTAACATAAACAAAATTTTAGACTTGTCCAAATTGAAAGCATTTGCAGATGACAAATTAGAATTGACTCAGAAATTGAAATTTTCTTTTGGAAGGGTAGAAAACACTGTTAGGAAAGCGCAAATGCTGGATGCCAGCATTTTCTTCTCTACCCACATTGTTCTCAAAAGCCTTTTTCTTCAAGGTAGTTAAAAGTCAGGATCATTGTGTAAAGGGTCAAGGATCTAAGTAAGATGGCCTTTTAAAAGATAGTCGGAAAGGGATAAAATGGTGATTACCAGCTTTTTCTCCCTTTCCCACAATGTGTTCTATTCTTCCAAAGGCAAATTTCTATCATTATCTATTTCTATTTTTGTAATCTGCAAAAGTTTTTGATTTGGGCAAATCTTAAATCTTGTCATTCTGTAAAAGTTTAAGGGGCAGAGTAGGTCAAATTAGCATTTTTATTCTGGAAATGAGACTTTAAATAGAGCAATTTTAAGTTTTGCTTGGCCCAGAATGTCTTAGCAAAGCAGGCAGTGTACACAGAGGTCAGATTGCATGTTTAGTGCAGTCTTAAGTTGCTCTACACTGGCTGCAGAGGCATATACAGTACTAAAAAGCCCTTTAGTGGGTAAGAAATTATGACAGATTTATTTCAGATAATACCAAAAATCTTAATTAGCACAAAGGTCAAAAACGTTTTTAGGAAAAGAAATAAACTTCATTGAAATGTACAGAAAAAAAAACAATAGATGGAAGAGGGGGGGGGGAGCCAAGCACATGCTCCTTATTCCACTATCTTTTTAACCTTTTACCAAACAACCCTGTGTTTTAACAACAACCCTATGTTTTAACAACCCTGGAAAAAGAGGTAGTTTGGGTTATGTGCATTGGCTCTCTTTCACACATTGCTATTACTTTCACTTGATAAACCTTTCATTATCAGTTTATATTATTGTTTGTGTTTGGGATAACAAGTTCAAAATCATGTACCGTGATGAGATAATTTAAAAACTCAACACAATAATGTTTATATTATCTCATCACGGTTCTAGGTTTTAAAGCTGTACTTCCAAAGGCAAGCAATAATATAAAGTGTTAATGAAAGGTTTATCGAGTTAAATTTATATCAAAAAACTGCCACCCAGTGGTTGTAAAATCATGGGATTCTTTTGTTAAAGGTGAACAAGTATGTGGCTGATATGAATCACATTTTCGCATTCCCATATCTATATTATTACAGAAGATATTTTATTTAACCCTTTACTACACAATCCCGATTTTTAACGACCCTGAAAAAGAAAGCTTATGAAAACATTGTGAGAATAGGAGAAAATGCTGGTAACCAGCATTTTCTCCATTTACCACAATGTTTTCTACCCTTCCCAAGACTAATTTCAATTTTTGAGTCGCAGGTATTTTGTCTTCTGCATATGCTTTCAATTTGGAACAGCCTAAATTTGTCGATTGGTAGAGTTAAACATGGGCTAAAGGAAATCAATACAACAAGGGCTGGTAACCCTGAAATTCTTTTTGGCAGTTATGTTCCTTGTTTGACATGAATATTTCACTGAAAAAAAAAAAACACAAATGAAGCCTTTTTTTGGCACCAGTGTGTGGTGCTCTTGTTTCAAAATGTTGTTGGAAATCTGAATGGAAACATGATCAGTTTTCCCAGGGCATTACAAAGCATATCTGTTGAAGATAAAATCAGCTGTTTTCTGTACAGTGTCTTTTAGTTCACCAAAGTAGTGTCATTCTCTAGTATTCTATGCATTATGATAGCCTGTGATTGAACATAATATAGAAATGTCTTCCACCAATAGTCATGCAATCGATTGCTGGCAAGGGTTTTTTTTGTATGATAAACATTTTTTTTTTTCTTTATAGAATGATGTTACAGTTCATGAAATGATTCAGAAAGGTCTGGTTATGACAGTAATAAACCTTTACTTTGTGTAGATAGACATTGACACGCCACACAATACTTTGTTTATGCAACCCTGAGGAGTATAGGTTCTTAAAATATTTTGGGAAAAGGAGAAAATGCTGGAAATCAGTATTTTCTCCTTTTTCCATGACATTGTCAAAAAGCCTTTTTTCCTAAGTTTGTAAAAACAAGGGATTGTATGGTAAAGAAATAACCCTATACCACATAAACCTGAATTTGAACGACCTTTAGGAACAAGGCTTTTGAAATCATTGGACCACGAGGAGAAAATGCTGGTAAGCAGCATTTTCTCCTTTTCCCACAAGGTATTCTACCCTTCGAAAGACAAATTAATGTGTTGAGCAACATTTAATTTGTCGTCTGCAAATACTCTCAATTTGGACCATGCTATAATTTTGTTGTGTGGTAAGGAGTAACTGTGGACCATGGCTATGAAATGTATAAGGCAAGATTTATGGTATACTTGTACCAGGAAATAGGAGCCTGCATAGCTTAGTGGTAGAGTTAAGGGCTTGTAACCTGAAGGTAGTGGGTTTGATTCTCACTGGAAGCACTGAGTTTTTTGTGGGAGTGTCCTTTGGCAAGACACTTCGTAACCTTAGCCCAGTAGTGGTGAAACCTAGGGAATGCATTAATAAGTTAGCTGTTGCTGTGATGTGACTGAAATGGTGTTGAAAGTGGCGTAAAACATCATTCAATCAATCGTGGACAAGGAAATGGAAGGACAGATCATTCCACATGAAGTCAAAAGTGTTAAAATTCACAACGAACTTACACCGTTATTTTGAATTGTTATGATTAATTTGTCACTGAATAATCCCAAATAGTCTATGTTTAGATGATCCTTAGGATGATGACTTTTGAAAACATTGTTGAAAAATGAGAAAACGCTGTTAACCTGCATTTTCTCCTTTTTCCACAATGTTCTATTCTTTCAAAGACAAATTCTTTCAGTTGAGATATTCATGTATATGCATTAAGCCATGATGGTTCATGAAATATTCAAGAAATCTGGTTGGAAACACATTTTGTTGAATCGTATTCGCCAAAATTCTTGATCATCATATTTCAAATGCTAAGACTAGTCATTGGGTGGGCTAGGATAAAATAGCCAATCAAATGGTGAGTTTTGGCATTTAAAAAGGTTGGGGAATCCGGCCCTTGTAATGACTTGATTTACTCGCTTAAACCCTTTACAGCACAATATTGAGTTCAAACGGCCCCAAGGAAAAGGACTTTTGAAAACATTGTGGGAAAAGGAGAAAATGCTGGAAACCAGCATCTTCCTTTCCCAAAATGTTTTTTAGCCATTTAAAGGAATATTTCCGAATTAGTGCAACATTTATTTCATCGTCTGCAAGTGCATTCAATTTGGACAGGTCTAAAATTTTGTCGTTTGGTAAAGAATTAAGATAAAATATTTTGAGAATGAAAAAACATCACAAAGAAGCAAGGTTGTAGTGATACATGTATTTTACCAAGTATTACAGATCAATGGAACTATTTTTTTATCGTAGGCATTAGAAAGTAGAGTAGTTTTCTTAATCAACTGATCATTCCATCAAGTGTCATAGATGCTAAACAAAATGTCAAAATAAAATTAACCAATCAAATTGTGGCTGGATTCTAGTTGTTTTATTTTCAACCTACATGTGTATAAGGTAACCTGAACGTATCCCTGTACTTAATATATGCTTGCCTAGGCCAAAACTTTCCTAGAATTGATGGAATTCTGTTCATAAGGCTGCCTTTTGTCTGTTTGTTTGTATCTCGTTAAACTCCATTTTCAACATTATTTAGTAGTGTTGTGGCCACCAGTGCACCTATCCATGCATTCCCAGACTTTCTCTTTCCATTACTGCAAACAACACTCGAAGCTTCTTGCTGCATTCCCACATAACAAATGTTAAAACAACGATCGACAGTAAGAGAGAAATGAATCCTGTTGTGATGAATATCACCAATCCACCAATGTACCAAGCTGGAGATTCGAACCAGCAACCCCTGGTTTCAAGTCCTCTACACTACCAACTAAGCAACTTGGCTGAACTCTCTGTAGCTCTCTAGAAGATGACAAGGTTTTAGACTTAGCTGAAACTGAAAGCTTGAGCACATGACAAATATGCCTCAAATAATTGAAGTTGTTTTTGGAAGGGAAGAAAAGATTGAGTGAAAAGGAGAAAGTGCTGATTACCAGAAAAAGCCTGAAAAATCTCCAATACCACAGATTAGAATTCTTTGCAAATTGGCTTAATTGATCCGTGACACTTGGCAACACAATCTAGAGTTTTATTCACCTTGACAGCATATGCTTTTGAAAACATTGTCGGAAAATGAGAAAATGCTGGTAAGCAACATTTTCTCTGTTTTCCACAATTTTTTTCTACCCTTCCAAAAACAAATTTCAAATTTTGAGTGGTAGAAAATACTGTAGTGAAAAGATAAAATGCTGGTTACCAGCATTTTCTCTTTTTCCCCCACAATGTTTTCAAAAGGCTTATTAGGGTTGTTAAAACTTTGGAATGTGTGGTAATGGGTTAATGTCTTTGTGTATATCTTCAAGGCAAAGGAGCCATACAGGACAATCATCTCTTGTTTCATAAACATGCTACCTCTGGCAGAGGACTCTTTTGGCTTGCAATAGACTTTTTTTGGAAACACTGTGAAAAAAGGAGAAATCACTCCTAAGCAATTTGTCCTTTTGCTTGTTTTTTCACTATGTTTCCATTTATTGAATTCTGTTTTATGTTGTATTTCCCTATTTTACAATGCAAATTTGTTTCAAGAAATACAAAGTTAACTCTACCAAACGGCAAAATTTTAACCCTTTACCACACAATCCCGACTTATAACGACCCTGAGAAAGGAGCCTTTTGAAAACATTGTAGGATAAGGAGAAAATGCTGGAAACCAACATTTTCTCCTTTTCCAACAATATTTTCTACCCTTCCTAGAACAGGTTTCAATTTTTGAGTCACATATATTTTTCCCTCTGCAAATGCTTTGAATTTGGACGTCTAAAATTTTGTCGTTTGGTAAAGAGTTAAACTCTTCAAAATCATAAAAATTTGAGAACGACAAAATTAATGTATTTCAGTGGATGGAAATTGACTTTGAAAGAGTTGAAAACATTGCTGGGGAAGGGGGAAAATGTAAGTTTTCCTCATAGTAGTCAAAGATTGTTTGTTTGGTATACATGTAGTTAACTCTGTGACAGGACAAAAAAATTTAGGCTTCCGTGTCGACAGCATCTGCATGTGTATCGAATGGTGGAATTTGTGCTAGGGTGGCAAACAATGTGAGAAAATGTGACCAGTTTATTCTCCTTTTCCCACAATATTTTCATACAGGTTCATCCTAAAGGTTGCAAAAACATGGAAATGTTTGTTAACTCTTAAACTCCCAAATTTTAAAGACTGTTCTTATGAACAAAGTCAGTAACAAAGAAACAAATGAACAAATGCATGGCAGAAATACAGGGACTGGGCAGGATTCAAACCTAGAACGCCCGGACGAAAGGCCAACACCATAACCACTGAGCTAAAGAGAATTCTCCCTAACGCAGTTGTTAGTTGTTGTATTTAAATCGGGATGAAGCCATGCATGAAGGAGTGGTCTCCCGTAACACACCCCCTCTTAAAGTCATCATTTATTGATGACTCAAAGCCTTATTAGGCAGAAAGTCCGTTTTTGGACAACAAATGGGATTAATGGCTCAGTGGCCAATCCCGGACGAGCCCCCATCTTACGAACAAAGTCCGTAACAAAGAAACAAATGAACAACTGCATGGTTGAAATACAGGTACCGGGCAGGATTCGAAACTAGAACGCCCGGACGAAAGGCCAATACCATAACCACTGAGCTAAAGAGAATTCTCCCTAACGCAGTTGTTAGGTGTTGCATTTAAATCGGGATGAAGCCATGCATGAAGGAGTGGTCTCTCGTAACACTGTGATAAAGAAAATTTTCAAAAAAAAATTGTGGGAAAAGGAGAAAATGCTGGATATCAGCATTTTCTCCTTTTCCCACAATTTTTTCCCACCTATCAAAGGCATATCCCAGAATTTGAGACTAATCTAGATTGCCTTCTGCAAATGTCATCTGGTAAAAAGTTTTAATAGATTTCATTGTTTTTACAGATACTGTTGAAGGTCAAGATGATCTAAATGACAACAGTGAGATTTTCCTGACAGATGTGACATACAAAGATACAGTTTCAACACATGAGACACAGTCAATTAGTGAGAAATGTGGTATAGAGTACCAGTCTGTCTCGGTTACCAGACATCAGACAAGGCAAAGAAGAAACAAAGGAAAATGGGGTAACCAATCTAAACCTGAGCAGACTGTTAAAACACATGAAAAATTGCATAACAATGATGATGAAGGTGAAACATTTTCACACAGAAAAAGAAAGAAGTCAGATCTTAGAATGAGGATTGTTCGAGTTCAGAGTTTAAGCACAGAGAAAAAAAGTCTAGATTCCAAAATTGTTGCATCAAAGCCAGCTGCAGCTACTCATGTATGTAAGAGTTGTGATGCGAGGTTTAAAACCAAAATTGCCATGAACTTGCACAACTACAAATGTCATAAAGAGGCGCCAAGTACCATGTGTACCAACTGTGGCCGACAATTCGAGTTAGAACATGAGGTTGAGATCCATAGAAGTTTCATGTGCAAGAAATTAAAGCGCAAGTTCCAGTGTAATACCTGTCAGCTTAGATTTACAACAAGCAGAGAAAAATCAAAACATTTCTGCACAAACGATCCCGAGAAACCATTTTATTGCCCGAGGGAAAATTGCACTTTTAAAGCAAATAAGTTCACTACACTTTCAGAACATATATCTCGCCATCTTGGGATCAAAAAGTACTTATGTGTGACTTGTGGAAATTCATTTGCTGCTAAAAAGGACTTGGATCGCCACATGGACGTACATAAACCTTCCAAGGACTGCATTTGCCAGTATTGTGGGCGTTCCTATAAATGTCCTCATGCCTTAAGAGCCCATTTACGGAAGCACAAGAATAAAGACCGTTATAAGTGTGAGCACTGTTCCTTTACCTCGCCCTTGTATGGTGGCTATAAACAACATCAGCTGAAACACAAAGCAAGAGCATTTAAATGTGAAACATGTGGAAAGTGTTTGCGCAGTGAACGCAGTCTGAACCAACATATCAAAAGTATACACACCCTAGAACAGATATTTGCTTGTAAATATTGTGATTTTACAACCAATGTGGGTCCAAGTTATGCCAGTCACATGAAAAAACACAAGAATAAAAAAGACAAATCAGAAAGCGACAAAGAGTCATCTGATACAGAACAGCCTATGACTGATCTTAGCTCAGCTTCAGGTTTTTTGAGCCCCACCACATACTTTTCCATCAGTAACATACAACAAGGTGTCACACAAACCTCCCAACCTCAACGGTCACAAGGGACTATTTTGCCAACTGGTAGCCCAAACCAGCCCATGTTGGGCGACCCTTCATTGCATTACGATGGTGAAGTTAATATATCTGGCCAGGACGCCGACACCCTTATGGCAAACATAGTCTCATCTGCTGAAGGTCAGGATATAAGTATGATTACTTCTGATGCCACAGGAACTAATTTAAACTTGTACAGCACAGAATCTGTTAGTAACTGTCCTTCAATGGCATTGCCCAGTTTGATCCTGTCCGAGTCAGTGACGACAGCAAGCACAGAAGAAAGCATGACTGCTATTGACAGGAAACTCTGATACATTAACAACTGTACTTCCTGCTGACAGGTTTGTCTTGCAGCCAACGAGTCTAGAAAACATTGTGGCACCAGGAGAAATTGTTTGTATTAGCAATTTTTCCATTGCCGCAATCTTTTCCATATTATACTGAATCATCATTTATGTTGATTGTCCATGACCTTTACTTGCTGCAACACAATCACAAGTTTTAACAACCCTGAGAAAGAGCCTTTTGAAAACTTTGTGGAAAAAGGAGAGAATGCTGGTAACCAGCATTTTCTCCTTTTCCGGCAGTGTTTTCTACCCTTTCAAAGAAAAATTTCATGATTTGTGCTACATTAAAGTTGTTGTCAGCAAATGCTTTTAATTTGGACAAGTATAGAATGTTGACATTTTGTACAGAGTAAAAGGATGTTTCCCTATGTCATTTGCTTCATTCTTGCTCCAGATGGTGGCATGTTCAAGAAGGAATTTAGCTTTCTTGATTTCTTTGGAGTACCACAAGTAGATCTATGTCTTGAAGTGCATGTAGCACAACACTGTAACAAAACATTGTGACAAGTGTTCAGTTGTATGCTGGTTTCTTGCTAATTAAAATGTGTACGTTGCTGCTGCATCTTTACATCAGTCTTTATATATCCCCACCATAAAAATGAGGGGCGGGGGCATAATTATAGTATTACCCGTTTGAATGTGTGTATGTATGTGTGTTCGATAAACAGTGCTATTCATGCCAGGCCAATAACTTCCAGGTGCATGGTCCGATCCTAAAATAATTTGGCTCAAATGATCACCATGGATAGACGTGTGTAGACAAACCTGTCGCCAGCTCAAAGGTCAAGGTCTCGGTATGGGGGCATCTGTGTCAGTGACATATATATTTGAGCCACGCTCTGTGAAAAGAGGGCTTAGTACATCTGCGAAAAAGTATCGACCCAGGTCAGCCTTCGCAGTCCGCGCAGGCTGACCTGGGCCAAAATTTTTTGCTATTGGTCAATTTTCTGCATGTCAAAGGATCAGTGTACCTCATGATCGAGTAGGTTGTTAAAAAAATGGCTATTATGGATCCATGTTCATGTGATGGCTTGCTTGGTATGATGCATCACAGAGATGCATTAAGCCCCGTTTTGCCAGAGCATGGCTCATTTCTAGTTGTTTTATGCATTGCTTAAATCTTATCAACCCCTTTACGAAACAATCCTGTGTTTTAACCATCCTGAAAAAACAGGTGTTACAAAATATTGTGGGAAAAGATATTATATGGTCATCCTCGCTGGTACAGCGTCATCGATGATACCGCGGTGATCCGAAAAATACCTTATTTGCATAGGTAGGGCTACCCATCCGCCGTTTACTTTATCAAATCAAAAGCAGTTGTTTTTTACGGCATCGGTTAAAAAATATCAGATATATGTCTTCATTATTGATAAGTTACTTTCAATATATTCCAGTGATGCAATAATAAAGCACAATTTTCCTCCATGTTTTGAAAATAATTATCCCGTCTTCTTCATAAGACCGATAATTCATCTTTGACAAGTGAAGATCGTCTACTGTGACTTCATAGTCCTCACCAAAAACAAAAACTATGGTAGTTAAATCATTTCTTTTTTAAAAATAAAAATCATGTTATTGCAATTTTCCAAATTACAGGAGGTAACATGGTACCATTGTGGACTCCCTTTGGAGCCCCTGTTGTCAACATGGTAGCTTGACCTAGATATTTCTGTCTGAAAAACACAAATTAAACGTTGATAGCAACATTTATTGTAGCTTTAAATGCAACAGTTTATCACAGTATTGGAAAATAGTACTTGTGAACTCTCTCTCTTGTAGTAAATTTTCAATGAAATTAAGTACCGCTGTACCAGCCAGGACCATCCTAAATATACTTGTAATAAAATAATCATTTTCTGGCCTTTTGACCCTTTACCACAGTCGCAATCCCAACATTTATTTACCCTGAGGAAGACAGCTTTGAAAACATGGGAAAAGAAGAAAATGCTGGTAACCAGCATTTTCTCTTTTTCCAACAATGTTTTCTATCCTTTCAAAAACAAGTTTCAAATTGTGAGTAACAAATGTTTTCAATTTCAACATGGCTTGGTAAAGGTTCAAGTCAAAATATCTGACAAAATTTTAGACAGTGAAAATCTAATATCAGGTGGAATGGTCTGTGCAGTGATTAGGTGAAACAGTGCAGATCTTAAACAGAATGTACCATGCTGTAATTCTGCACAGTCTTATCTTGATCTTCATAATTCACAAAATGGCATAAGCAAAATCACTGAATGAAAAGGAATAATGAAAACGATAATGAAAACATGACAATTATTCCATAAATTTGATTTATCATTTCTTTATTTATGACATATTTATAAATATTTCATAAAATGAACAATTTCGTATTTTCAATTAATCATATAATCATTTAATACATACACAATGTATTTTGACACAAATTTATATACATGTATACATAATCACTATGAACACTAACTCATTTCTGTGGAGATATTTCACAGAATAAATTTCAAAAACTGTCAATTTCAATCAATTTCAATCAACAAAAACATAATATGTGCAACACTTCATTTGGTTTTTCAACATTTTAGTTTAACTCATTTACCATATGGCATTTTTGTACAACTTACTTCAATTAAGGCATTATGCTGAAGATGGCTTTTGAAAACATTGTGGGGAAAGGAGAACATGCTGGGAACCAGCATTTTCACCATTTTCCACAATGTTTTCTAGACTTAAAAAATAAAAAGAAATTATATCATTTGAACCACACTTGTCATCCACAAATGCTTCAAATTTGGCCAGACCTGAACTTTTTTTGTCAGCTATAGAGTTAAAGAGAGCTTCTTGTAGTGTGTGGCCATATAAAACCATTCTAAATTTAATGCCATTGCTTAACCCTGTACCAAACAACAACATTTTAGACTTGGCCAAATTGAAAACATTTGCAGACGACAATACAAGAGTGGCTCAAATGGCAAAATTTGTCCTTGATAGAGTAGAAAACATTGTTGGAAAAGGAGAAAATGCTGGTTACCAGCATTTTCTCCTTTTCCATCAATGTTTTCAAAAGGCTTCTTTTCCAGAGTCGTTAAAACCAGGGCTTGTTTGATAAAGGGTTTAGCAGAAAATGCTGATAACAAGAACAGAACGAAACAAATCTTGTACCCAGTATTTCATACTTTTTCTAACAACGTTTTCTATACTTTTAAAGACATATTCCATCATTCAGCCAGCCAAATTGCTGTCTGAAAATACTTTGCTATTGGCCAGTCTAAAATTTTGTCATCTGGAAAAGGATAAAATGATTATTTCATGTTCAAATAATCCAAGATTTTGCAGTGGTTGAAACAATGTTACAAAGAAAACACATCGAATTACTAACAAACAATTTATATTGATTAAATTCTTTACCAAATAAGAAAAATTCAGACTCGTCAAAATTGAAAGCATTTGCAGACAATTAAATTTGGCTCAAATTGTAGAATTTTTTTTTTTAGAAAACATGGTCCAAATTGAAAGCATTTGCAGACGACAATTTAAATTTGGCTCAAATGGTGGAATTTTTCTTTAATAGGGTGGAAAACATGGTCAAAATTGAAAACAATGGCAGACGATAATGAAACATGGTCAGACTGATGACATTTTGTCTATGAATGTCTCAAAAACACTGTGGGAAAAGGAGAAAATGCTGGTTACCAGCATTTTCTCCATTTCCCACAATGTTTTCACAGGCTTCTTTCCAGGGTCACTGAAACTTGGACTTGTGTGGTAAAGGGATAAGAACTGTTATACTGGAAAAAAGGCGAGAGTAACAGTAAATAAGTAACTAAGTCAGTAATTAAGTAAGAGATTGACATTTCCCTCTTGTGTAATAATTATGGTAGAAGTCGGATAAACACTTTCTATAATGAACAGTCACTACTTTGTTCCCAAAATTGAATGGATGACATGTTTAGAACCCATATTAATGATAAAAAAAAAATATATATAAAATCTTTATCTGACAAAAAAATTTTGGACGCCCATTTTGTAAGCATTTGAGCCATGCTCTGGGAAAAGGGAGTTTAATGCATTTTCAAAACGCATTGATCCAGATCAGCCTGCACTGTCTGAGCTGGGTCAAAAGCTTTTCCTACTGGTCAGTTTTCTGCATGTTAGTGTTTATGGCCCTGCAAAGAGGGTTTTTGAAAACACTATGACAAAAGTAAAGAAAGCTTGGAACTATCCTATGAGTCAAATTCAATTACATGTAGTTGTCAGCAAACCTTTTGAATTTGGACAAATCTGAAATTCTGTCCCATGATAAAGATTTAAAACTAAAAATAAGGCAACAGTGAACTTTTTGAAATAGACTTTGCAAATCACAACCTTCATTAAATCAAAATATATAATTTGCAAAAATTAGGTATGTAATACTCATTCTTCAGAGCTGGATGAACAAAATAAACATTTTTATTGACAAAAAACGCCCCCAAAAAAAAACAGAATAATACTTTAAACTGCAAGAATGTCACAAAGTAGCAAAGAGTGCATATCAAAGATTGCCCTGCATGTTCTGTGCAGTTTGATCTTGATCTAAAATCTTAGCAAATGTAATAAATTTGTACCTGACGCTTTAAACCCTTTACCAAACCAAAACAAAATCTTAGACTTGTCCAAATTGAAAGCATTTGCAGAGGACAACTTAAACATTGCTTAAATGATCCAAAGTGTCTTTGAAAAGGTAGAAAACAGTGTGGGAAAAGGAGAAAATGCTAATTACTAGCATTTTCTCCTTTTTCCCCACAATGTTTTCCAAAGCCCTTTTCCTCAGGTTTATTAAAACATAGGATTGTTTGGTAAAGGACCAAAGGTTAAAATACTCTCTTGCATTCTGGTGATAGCTTAACATAATAGTCAATTAGGCCTTTACTATTACATGTATTGTATTACTCGATCAAACTGACATGAAATAAATGGCCTCTATCACCATACATGTATATTACACATTTGAATTACTGTCCAAACTTAGCTTCGGCTATTGTCGTCTGAATGTGAAAATATGTGAACAATTTTCAACTCTTTATGCGGCTAATAGATTTATCATGTCTTTAAAGAATACTTAGAATACCTGAAATAAACATGATTTTGTTGCTTTGAATTGGTAATACATGGCGAATGATGTTGCTCTAATATGCACTTTCTGTGCAGTCTGATCTTGATCCATGTCTTCCGCAAGTGTTTCTTGTTTTGACTACAGCATTGAAAGGGTCAAACCCAACATTTACTGTTAATAGAATTTCCGTACTGTCCAAGTACTGTCCGAGTATAATGTGATGATAAAAATATTCATTCTCTAATTATTCTTTGCATAAAGGTCAATTTCAGGTCAATTTATTCGAGTAATACAGGTTATTATGTTCAACATGAAATACAATGAATGACTGGCCTAATCATAATGGTTTTCAAAATTAACACAAAAACAAACAAACAAAATAATAACCTAAAATTTATCAAACAGACTAATGATGAATGACTGTTTTCTTAAAATACCAATTCCTTAGAAAATATAAATAGATTTCAGACACGAAAAATTAATGTTAAGAATATAATGTAAACATTTTCACCCCTTACCTCACAATCCCAAGTTTTAATGACCCGGGGGAAGAAGGCTTTTGAGAACATTCTGGGAAAAATGCTGGTAACCCGCATTTTCTCTTTTTCCCACAGTGTTTTTTTTTATCCAATCCAGGACAAATTTCGTCATTTGGGCAACCTTTGTCTTCTGCAATGTTTTTAATTTGGAAATTTGAAATTTTGTTGTCTGGCACAGGGTTAACTCTTACCAAATGACAAAATTTTAGATTGGTCCAAATTGAAAGCACTTGCTGACGAAAAATTAAATGTGTCTCAAATTATATATGTCTTAGAAAGGGTAGTAAACATTGTGTGAAAACGAGAAAATATTGATTACCAGTATTTTCTCCTTTTCCAACAGTATTTTCAAAAGCTTTCTTCCCCATGGTCGTTAAAACTTGACACTGATTTTTAAAAGGGTTTAGATATACAGAAACCACTTGTTTCCAAAACGTTCTTTTGCATAGACTTAGAAATGCGTCACTGTGTCAGATGAATTAATTTGTATAACAAAACTACCGTAAGGCTAGAAAAAAAATCCTTGTATATCATGTGACCCAACTGACCCTACCCAGTGGCCACCTACTGATAACTGTTTTTTTTTTTCTTTTCCATTTTTGCCAATGTCACGCTACACGCTTCATCCCTGGCCATTTTCTTCCACTTCAGTAAAGAATGCGAATGCCGCCAATGTCTTTCAGACAGAAGTCCTAAAATAGCATTGGAAATTTTTCACTCAAACATCAGTTTCAGACCATGACGATTTCCATTTCCTCAACAATTTCCCTTTTGTCCATTTTGTCCAATGCATATTTTAGGCCGACCCATCTTTCAGATGCTTGAAATTAGTGTTTGTGTGATTGTTGACTTCCTCCAACATGGCAACCACCTTCCTCTCAGTCAATGTGAAAAAAATATCCCCATTTTGGGGAATTTACAAGCTCAGATCCTAGTCCAATAATTTGCTCATGTGCAGTATTTAGCTGTTGTACCAGCCACCACCAGGGAAGTACACTTCAGTCAAAATAATAGAATGAGAGAAACAAAACAAGATAAAAATTTCTAGACGTCACATGCATTTTTTAAACATGTCATCCAGTGTTTTTTGCTCCGGCAGGAATGTCCTAATAATTTATGGTCGTTTTGCAGTTGTTATACATGATATACATGTATTTATAACATAGAAGAAAACAGCCGGAATTCTGATATTAAATTAATTTGATAAAAAAAAAAAAAGGAAGTTTTTCTGACCGACTGACCCTTTTTTTTTTCATGGGTCACCTGGAACACAGGATTTTTTTTTTCTGGCCTACTTGCATGTATGTAGTATAGCCTAAATAAAATACAGCAAATAAACTGTAAATGGCAAGTTATGCATGACTCTTTCAGAATTTAAGTTGGCCCTTTACCAAAGAACCCTGTGCTATTACAACCCTCAGGAGAGAGGCTATTGAAAACAATGAGAGAAAAGGAGAAAATGCTTGTAACCAGCATTTTCTCCTTTTCCCACAATGTTTTCTTCCTTTTACAAGACTAATTTTAGTCTTTGACTCTCATATTCAATTTGGACAAGCCTTGAGATTCATCTTCTGGGGTACCTTTCACTAAAATGCGTAGATTTACACAAATTTTTTGAGATTGAATAACCATACATAAGATCCCTGCTTTACCCAAAGGTATGAGCCGATGTAAAGTTATGCAAACATTTTAGTCAAATCGTGTAAAGTTATGCAGTTCAGTAAAACTTGTTTTCAGACTTAATGCTTGCCTACCGAAACTGCATATGCAAATTTCATGCGTAAGCAGTATAGTGAAAGGTACCCCTGATTATTTGAAACATAGCGTAACTAATGTTTAGTTCCCTCACACTAACACTTCTGCACCATCACACTGGTATTAGGAACCTATCAACTTAATCACTATCCATTGTAGTTCATGACTGAAGAAATATGACTTTTTTAGTACCACTGATCAGTCAAAACATGCTAGAAGACGCAGGGGTAACAAGGTACTTCTTTCCTACATACTATATTTTCAAAATCAAAATAGTTTCAAGAAATCTACTATTGAAACTGACATGTAAAAGTAATCAATACTTCACCACTATGGCCTACAACACGCGATAAGGGGCATTTGGACATTTGTGTAAAGTGTCGTCTCGGATCAGCCTGTGCAGTCCGCGCAGGCTAATCCGAGACGGCATTTTCCATTTTTAAGTAATTTTCTGTTTTGCGCATGTCTACTGTAGCACAAACTCAAATGTAGTCGTAAAGTGCCGTCTCGGATTAGCCTGCGAAGGCTGATCCGAGACGACATTTCACGCAAATGTCCGAATGCCCTTTTTCGCGTGTTGCAAGCCATATGAGACTGTACCAACCACAGTATTCGTTTTTAACACCTTTTCCAACTTTATTTCAGTCATACAGCAATGGCCATGCGTTCCTGGAATTTCTTTTACTAGTGCCCTGAGCAACACTTTTTTTCAAGCCACTGACTGCTTTCCCACATACACTCAAAAGAATTTTCAGCCATGAGAAAGGAATAAATTCTGTCACATATGACTTTCGTTATTCCTACAAAACAGTTTAACTGAGCCAAATTTAAAGGCCCAATAGCACTAAAAAATGATGCAGGTGTTAAAATGCATTTAAATTTAAATCATGACATTTAATAACATGGAAAATATTGTGAAGAAGACAATCTGTTATTGTCTGGTCGGTCCAAGTGTTAGTCACAGGCAGAAAAATGAATTTTTGATAGAGTGAACCGGCAACTTTTAAACTAGTTTTGAAATAAAAATCTCTGCTAGCAAGTAACTCTTGGACAGACCGTACAATAAAAGATCATCATCATCACAATAATTTCCAAACTTTTAAATGGTATGATTTGAATCTATATGCATTTAAACACCCACTTTGTTTACTTTTGGCAGCTGTTGTTACTTTATCTGGTCCCTGGATTAGTGGTCCTGTCTGTTACTAACCGTGACAGCACTCAGACAAACTAATAGTAGAGCATTCTTTTCTCATAAATATAGTTTTTACCCACGTTGAGTATTCCATCATTTATGGACTAGATATTTTTACCTCTTTTTATCAATCAAATGACATAAAAAAAGGAGAAAAGTAAAAAAAGGTCATTCTAATTTACAGACAGATAACACAAGTTGCAATTATTCATCACAAAGCAAAGACTACCTTGACCCTTTACCAGACAATGCGACTCTAAACTTGCTCATATTGATAGCTGTTAAAGTGTTAAAGACATTAAATTAGATCTAGTCAAAATGATGGTATTGGTCTTCAAAAGGGAAGAAAACATTGTGGAAAAAGGAGAAAATGCTGGTTTCCAGCATTTTCTCCTTTTCCCACAGTGTTTTCAAAAAGCCTTCTTCCTCTTCAGATTTGTTTGGTAAAGGGTTTACATATAGAAATAAACAAAAGCAGATATGACAACTAGCACTTAAAATAATGTAATAATATGCAGTATGGTGTAATTTTGAAGTCTTATTCATTACTGTACTGTCAGCTTTGCACCTTTGATCAAAACGAAATAAAATACTGCAAAATTACAAGCGCTGCACGATTATATCGATGTCAAAATGAGATGTTTGAAAGGCCACTTTTTCAACAAAGAATGACATGCATCTGTAATACATGCACTTAGTCAATTAAATATTTATTAATTTACAGTAAATTTACGGATGAAAATATTTCAAATGAACTAGAGATTGAAACACTTCTGCAGTATTAGTGTTCTAAAAGATTAACAGTATTTCTCATTTTTCCACAAAAGGCATTGGGCAATAGTATGGTTGATTGATTGATAAAATGGTGTTTTATGCTGCTTTCAACATTATTTCAGTCATATCACAGCCACAGCTCACATATTCATTTACTTCCTGGGTTTTACCAGTACTAAGCTAGGGCTCTAGAGTGTCTTGCACAAGGACACTCCCATGAAAAATCCAGTGCAGCTTGAACCGGTTACGAGTCCCACACTTTACCATTGAGCCACGTCATATTACCAAGATTTAATTTGTTGTCTGCAGATGTTTTGACTTTGGTCCAGTCCAAAAATTTGTCGTTTGGTAAAGACTTAAGCTCTAGAGTTCTGGGTCCATATTCACCAACCATTCTTTAGAACGTTCTTGGTCTAATTATAGATTTAGAAAGTAACAAAACTTCTGATTGGCTAAACCATTTGGTTAAACCAATCAGAAGTTATGTTTCTTTCAAATTTAGAAAATTCTGGGGATTAAGACTAAACACATTCCTAGGAATGGTTGGTGAATACAGGCCTCCTTTAACCCTTTACCAAACAATCCCTTATTTTCACGACCTTGAGGAAGAAGCTATTTGAAAACATTTGAGAAAAGGAGAAAATGCTGGGAACCAGCATTTTCTCCTTTTCCCACTATGTTTTCTGCCCAGTGAAAAAACTAATTTCAGTTGTTCTTATTTCAAATTTGTCGCCTGCAGATGCTTTCAGTTTGGAAGGGTCTAAAATTTGTTGTTTGGAAAAGGGTTGAAACTTTTTGACAGAGCTTACATGTTAGGATTTGAAACAGTTGCAAATTGTCTAAACCTTATACTAAATAACCCAATCATCTCTTTACCACATGACAAAATTTTAGGCCAGTCCAAATTGAAAGCATTTGCAGACGACCTAAATGTGACTCGAATTTCGAATTTGTTTTGGGAAGGGTAGAAAACATTGTGGGAAAAGGAGAAAATGCTGGTTCCCAGCATTTTCTCCTTTCCCACAGTGTTTTCATATTAATGCCTTCTTTCTCTGGGCTGTAAAAACTCAGGATAGTATGGTTAAACAGGTTAAAGGCACCAAGAAAGAGGGCTTTGAAAACATTGTAGGAAAAGGAGAAAACCCTGATCACCAGTATTTTCTTCATTTCCCACAATGTTTTCTACTTTTACACTGACAAATTCTATCTCTTCCCAAAGTTGTCGAAACACGAGTGGTTTTCACTGTTAAAGAGTTGAGAAAGTTGTTTTAAATCACAGGTTAAAACTGGACTGGACAACATTGGTTCCATAAAAGCTTTGACCCCAAAAATCCCTCTCTCAAAAGTCTGTTTCAGCCTGAAGCCAAGAAAGATTATGAATAGTTTTTTTTTTCTATTCTGGTCAATAATGACCATTACTGGTCTGCCATACTCTCTGAAACTAATGTGGCAACTCCAATCTTAGTAAGTAATGGCCAATTTTCCACAAAACTTAATAGCTATGAAAACATTGAAGGAAACATTGAGATAGCTTCAAACCCTTGAACAGACAATCCTAAGTTTTAACGATCCTGAGAAAGAGGCCTTTGGAAAACATTGTGGAAAAAGTAGAAAATGCTGGTAACCAGCATTTTCTTCGTTTCCCAATATGTGTTCTCCATTTTCAAATAAAAAGTCAATCTGTAGTTCATTTGTTGTCTACAAATGCTTTCAACATAGACAAGTCTAAAATTCTGTTGTCCAGTAAAGACTGAATACAGTAACAGCTCTTAACTCTTTCACTACTGAATAAATAAATTGCATTATCTCAAAGGCTAAAAATACAGTTCCACTACAAGATTAAGAGAGCAGTTTGGTCATAATCTAGAATATAGCAGTGGACAGTGTAGATCAGAGATCAGACAGCACGTTCTGTGCAGTCTGATCTTGATCTACACTGTCCACGAAAGCTTCTGGTGTCGCGTATGGTATGGAAAGAGTTAAAACATTGGGGTGGGAAAAAAATTTGCATCTTCTGCCACAGTGCTTTCAGTGGCAGTCTGCTGAAAGACAAAATAAGAGCACTGTTCACACGTGCCAATGCTCGGCTGCAATTGCTTTTAGTGAAAATTCTTTGTAAAAAAGGGCATAACTGTGTCAAAAATATTTTGAAGGTAACCTGCCCCTGTTGTATGGGTTCTCCTTTTGATAATTAACGACTAGTCTGAGTTTGAAAAAAATATCTTCAGTTATGACAGAGATATTATAAGATGTCCAAGTTTCTACACAAAACAGAAGACGCAGGAAACCACAATGCCAGGGCTATGACAATACCTCGAGGTTTTCTTTGAAAACAGCCCAGTTAAAAAAGTAAAACTGCAGGTGTCAAAATGCTGAATATTCTTCATGATCGAATGGTCCGAATACAGTTTATAAGGATAGAAGTTAAATAACTCTTCCATTACACTGTTGGTTCTAGAATATAACACAACACTTTGCCAAACAATCCCATGTTCTTTAGGTCTTTAGGAAAATGGCTTTATGAAAACATTGTGGGAAAAGGAGAAAATACTGGTAACCAGCATTTTCTCCTTTTCCCACAATGTTTCTCCCCTTTTGGAGACAACGCTAACCATTTTAGCCATGTCTATATTGTCATGTGCACATGTTTTCAATTTAGACAAGTCTAAATAAAATTATCTGGCAAAGGGTTAACTCTTTACCAGACAATAAAATTTTAGGCAAGTCCAAATTGAAAGCAATAGCATATGACACATTGATGTGTGTAAAATGATAGGATTTATCATTGGGATGGTTGAAAACATAGTGGAAAAAGGAGAAAATGCTGGTTGAGGTTACCATCATCTTTCAGTTTTTCCCACACAGTTTACCAAACCTTCTTCAGTGCCATTCAAAGATGGGATTGTTTGGGTAAGGGTTTGATAATTCTTGCAGCACTGTCTGTTTATTTCTGTTTCTTCCGTGACTTTCCTGATTCTTGTTTGTTGGCCTTTTCTTTTGCTGCTTTCCGTCTCTGTACCTGCTTCTGGTGCTCTTTCTCCATTTCCCTTTCTGTGATGTTTAACCTTAGTGACTGAAACAGATCACAAAATAAAGCTTCCACCTTGTAAACATTTATATAATTGTTACCAAAAAAAAAAAAGTAAAACCATACAGTTGAAAATTTATGGAATCATTGAACAAAAAAGGACACATTCATTGTAACAACCATTAGGTTCATTTCTTTAAATGTTTTTCATATTCTTTCAAAAGGATATTTCTCTTATATTCAACAGGATATTTTCCTTACACTGGCTATTTTCCCACATAACCATCATGGAAACAATGATCAGCGGAGAGAAAATAATGAATCTTCTAGTAATGACTATCATCAATACCCTGGAAAGAAGTTTACACGAGCTTGGGATTCAAACCTGCCATCTCCTAGTTTTAACTCTTTACCACACGACAAAATTTAAGACTTGTCCAAATTGAAAGCATTTGCAGACGACAATTTAGATAGAGGTCAAATGATAGACCTTGTCTTTGATAGGGTAGAAAACATTGTGGGAAAAGGAGAAAATGCTGGTTACCAGCATTTTCTCCTTTTCCCCATAATGTTTTCAAAAGGCTTCTCTCTCAGGGTCGTTAAAAGTCAGGACTGTGTGGTAAAGAGTTAACTCCTGTACATTACAGACGGAGGTAACCAGCTCAACTTTGTTTGTCCTGTGGTTGACCTCTGTAGAAAGCAATTTATACCTAGGCCATTATTTTCATATCTATTTATCTATTAGACCTCCCTTCATGTTAACTTGTATTAATTTCGCAGATGTTTTTAGAGTTACATGTATCTGCTGCAAATTTCTAGCAGGAGATGATGAGTTCAACTAGAATGGTCCAAAAAATTATTCAAATGTCCCTTAACAATCTGTATTTCAATAGCATTCATCTACGCTTACCTCTCTGACAATAAAGCTCTCGTCTACTTCAGGTATATGCCGTAATGATTGTAAAGTTTCATACATTCCTTGACTGGCTGTTAATTTGTCAGGAGAACCAAGGCACAGTCTGACAAGTACCAGGCCAATTCTAAAAACAACTTTTACCCCTGTAAAAATATTGGAATAAAAGTTCTTTATTGTCGTTCATATCAAGGTTAAACTTAACTTTTTACCAGATAACAAAATTTTTAGACTTGTCCAAATTCAAACCATTTGCAGTTGACAAATCACTGGTGGCTCAAATGATGAAACTTGCCTTTAATTGAGTAGAAAACATTGTGGGAAAAGAAGAAAATGTTTGTTACCAGCATTTTCTCTTTTTCCCACAATGTTTTCAAAAACCTTCTCTAAAAAGGTTCTTAACTCTTGGGACTGTGTGGTAAAAGGTTAAAAACAAGGTGTTTAATCATGTTCACCAAAATCAGAGGCAATATACATTCAGCCATCCATGCAGAAGGTATGATTAACACAAAAGAAATATTTGCTATGAGATAAAAAGTATTTAGATAGTTATGAAATCTAAGCAGAATAGTATCAACACATTATGATACAAATACAAATTTACTCCAAGATAACAGATAGCAACAACCAGTGCACTGCCAGGTGGCAGGCATGTGCACTTTATATTTTGAACAAAACATGACCTGCTGGCCTGCCTGTCTATGCATGTTCTCCTACTATCAGACTAAAAAATTCCCAACATTGAAAGTTGCATATTTGTGTAGTCCATGGTGTAATATTAATTGATTTACCAAAACTCTTTGTCCACCTCACAGGTTAATTATTTGTAGCAAAAAGCTAAATGAAATATTAAAAGCCCAAACTTCATAGCAAATAGGACAGATAATCATCCCTTTACGTAACTATAGACATTTTTTCCTGATACAAGTTTCTCACACTGAATAACAAGAGGGCCTGAATAACAAGAGGGCCATGATAGCCCTGTATCACTCAACTGGTTATTAAGTAAAAACCCTACACGCCAAACACTACAATACTTGGCCATTGGTTTTGAACATGAGACCCCTGAGACAGGGCTAAAATTTGTAGCCCTAGGTCTTACGGGTTAGTAACAAGAAGATTTATAAAGTTTACATACTGTTTCACTATAATTTGGGCATTCTTAGTAGAGGCCCACTAGATAAAGCCACATGCAAAATTTGGTAGCCCTTGGCTTTATGGCTAAGTACGGGGAGATTTCTAAAGTTTTCTCTATATAAGCCCATGTAAAACTTGTGACCCCCATGGCGGGGCCAATTTTGACCCCAGGGCTGTAATTTGACTACTCTTGATAGAGGCTCACTAGATAAAACCACATACAAAATTTGGTAGCCCTAGGTCTTATGGCTAGGTACAGGAAGATTGCTAAAGTTTTCTCTATATAAGCCTATGTAAAACTTGTGACCCCCGGGGTGGGACCAATTTTGACCCCAGGGCTATAATTTGAGGAAACTTGATAGAGGTCTACTAGATAAAGCTACATGCCAAATTTGGTAGCCCTAGGCCTTATAGTTTCGGCCAAGAAGATTTTTAAAATTTTCCAATATTTTTGAGTTTTGTTGCCATGGCAACCAGAGTTTTTGAAGGAATCAAAGTCTTTCAAGAAATTCTAAAGAGGACCATAGCAAGATCATTTCTGTGAAGTTTCATCAAAATTGGATGTGTAGTTTCAGAGAAGAAGATGTTTGAAATAAAAGTTAACGCACACACGCACACATGCACGGACGGACGGACAGACGCACGACGGACACCTGGCCATGACATAAGCCCACTGGCCTTCAGCCAGTGGAGCTAAAAATTGTGACATAGCATTTACCCTTTACTAACAATTCTGTGCTTTACAACACAGTGGAGTTGTGATGAAAACATTGTGGGAAATGGAAAACAATCTGTAATCAGCATTTTCTCCTTCTACAAAGTTTTCTACCATATCATAGACAAGTTCCATCATGGTAGCCGCATTAAAGGTGTTGTCTGCAAATGCTTTTAATATGGCCAGGTAAAACTAGAGCTGTCACTGAATGTAACTTAATACCCCCCGCCAGCGCTTTGACAGAAACAGGCAATTATTTGTACACAGACGGACACACTGACGGACACATGGACGGACACACGGACGGACGAACGGACAGACAGGCTGATTCTAGTATACCCCCGAAAACATTCGTTTTGTGGGGGTATAAAAATAGTGTTATGGTAAAATGCCAACAGGCTTGAAAAAAAACAAATCAACAGATGGATTTTTGATTTTTCTTACTAAGCTACTACCTGTAACTGATTGGCCTTTTACCACATAATCCCAACTTTTAACAAACCCGAGGAAGAGGTCTTTTAAAAACATTGTGGAAAAAGGAGCAAATACTGGTAACCAGCATCTTCTCCCTTTCCTACAATGTTTTATACTTTGTAAGACAAATTTAATTTGTCGTCTTCAAATGCTGTCAATTTGGACAAGGCCAAAATTTTGTCATTTGGTAAAGAGTCAATAACCAACCTACTTGACCTTCACATAAATTTGTCGTCTGAAAATGCTTTCAATTTGGACAAAGCTAAAATGTTTGTCCTTTGGTAAATAACCGTCTTACCTTCACATAAAAACATATCCCAAACACGTAACACACACGACCATGGTAACGTTCTAGTAAATACACACATAAACCATTCTGTCATATAGAGTATTGGTTCTATCTTGTTTTTCTTCTGAAATAATGAAATAATGTTCTTGTTACTAATCCTTTACCTCACATAAAAATGATATGGCTCGAAACATGCAAAAAGGGGCATTCGGACATTTGCGTAAAGTGTCGTCCCGGATCAGCCTGAGCAGTCCGCGCAGGCTAATCCGAAATGACACTTTCCGTTTTTATGTAATTTTCTGTTTTGCGCAAGTCTACCGAAGAACAAAATCTATTGTAGTCATAAAGTGCCGTCTCGGATTAGCCTGCGCGGACTGCGCAGGCTGATCCGGGACGACACTTTACGCAAATGTCCAAATGCCCCTTTTCACGTGTTGCAAGCCATATTAAAGAAGAAATTAATGTTGAAACAAATTGTTTGAACGTTAAATTGTTTGATTGCTTGAACAATATTATCTATCAGTTATGTGCTAATAACTAACCCCTGTTTACCAGATGACAAACATTTTTGACTCTTCCATGTTGCTTGGTTGATGTAATTTATCTCTGACAGGGAAGATGACATTATAACAAAAGGAGACATTATTAATAACTAGAAGCATTTTCTCCTTTTCCCACATGAGGGATTCGCCTGCATGCTTTTAAAAAAAGTAGGGGATTTTCAAAACATGTTGGTACCAATAAGGCAACGTATATAGATCTAATTAAAACATCATTTTTTTAGAAAAATTATTTAGTCATTCTTTCTGTTATGCAAAAGTTCCACTATCAGCCTTGAAGCCACAATTGCTGGAAAGTGTGTTGCATACAGTTTCATGGGGGCCCCTTGTCTGTCTTAATAGGATTAATAATGATCAAGGCTTTTTCAGCTTCCTAATCAGCTTTCTGGGATGAGGATGCTGTAGACAAAGTGAAATAGTCACCTACTTTGCACTCTGACATTTCTGGATTGCAAAAAAGTCAAATGTAAGAAATAAGAAATTTAATTTACAGACAACGAAAAAGTTATTGTCACAACGTTACTATAGCCAACTGAAAAGGCCCATTCATTTTCCAGACCCAACAAGACATTCGAAAAATGCCAAGCAGCTTAATAAAGCTGAATACAAATAATCATTAACATAATTTTTTCATAAATTAGTTGAAAAATATCTTCAATTAAGTCTCAATGCAGCCAACATTTGTACTTTTCATTAAAATCGTTTCAAGTACTTAAAACTTGGAGAGCTACTTAAAACTTGGAAACCGCTTCTTAAATGTGTCACTCATGACTGCGGTTCTCAGCTGACCATGAAGCAGGGAACCAGTCACTTCTTATCAACTGCTATTCTTCTAACATGCAAATCACCAACTTTTTTTGTGTCAAACACTATTGATAGCATTTACATGTGATAGGCTAGTTATTAAATTCAATAACAGAGAGTAACATAACCAAAGTACCGTAGCTAAGCTATAATGTGATTTTCAAGAGTGGGGGCCTTTTCCCTTAACAGCGTCAGAAAATATGGGGGATTATTTACAAAAGTGTGGGGTTCCCACGGCCTAGATGAAACACTGATCAGCTTGTGTTTTCTGTATGCATTACCATATTTTGTAGTGCTGAATCCTGATTAAATTTCCTATGCAAAATGTGTAGATCACAATCAGACTGCAAAGAATGTGCAGCATGATCTTAGAACTAAACTGTCTGCTTCTCTGCCAGATAATTTCCATAAACACATCCTTACTTCTCATTGAGAAAGCTCATTTTATTTTTCATGCAGCACAACAAGGGTTAATTCTACTAAAATAGTGCTGTCTATATAAGTAATGTACTTACTAAATGTTTATATATCGTAGGAGTTGTCTTTTTAATTAACCCAAATAAAACATCACCATCCACATACACTGCATCCTACAAATGTACAATACCAAAACAGGGTTGTAAAGTAACAATTACGCAAATATAACAATACAGTTTTGCTTCTTTTCATGTTTAACACTACTTTCAACACTGTTTTTAACCTTTACCATACAATACAGGCTTTTAATGACCTTCAGAAAGAAGGCTTTTGAAAAAAATATGAGAAAAGGAGAAAATGCTAGTATCTTCTCCTTTAACACATAGTTTCCTACCCTTTGAAAGACACTTTCTACCATAAGAGCCATATTTGCTGTCTGTAAAAGTTTATATGTACTACCCTTAGCAACCTGAGTTCTTTATAAAACTTAGTTTTTTCAAGACATGCTAAAGTGGATATTTGTAGGAACATTTATATGAAGTGAGCTCCAAATTGAGCTAGTAATTTTATGGGTGTTTCCTGCCCCTTTTATATGGGATCCAACTTTGATAGTTAACAACTTGTCCAAATTTGAAGTAAATATCTTCAGGAATGACAGAGATGTTATTAAATGTGAAAATTTTTGCACAACCATGACAATGCAGACCACAAAAGGGCTATGACAATACCGCAACATTTACTTCTAAAATAGTTGAGCTAAAAAATCATCAAACACCTGATTGACACAGAACCATGACAAAACTTGCATTTGACCAGTGGAACTAAATTGAACTAAGTTGGTTATTTGCGACAAATTCTAGATTCTTGTAGACAGAAAAATTTCCTCTTTGAAGTTATAACAAGTTTATTTCATGTGTTAACCTTTTACAACAAAATTTAAGACTTGAACACATTGAAAGCATTTGCAAAGGAAAAGGTAAATATGACTCAAAAACTAAAATCAATCTTTTGAAGGAAAGAAAACATTTTGGGAAAAGGAGAAATGCTGCTTTTCTTCTTTTCCCACAATATTTTGAACAGACTTCTTCTTCAGGGTCATTTAAACTCTTGGTACAGAACTAACTAGAGCTGTCACTGAATGTGACTGAATACCCACGCCAGCGCTTTGACAGAAAAAAGTGTCAAGTTCAAGGGGAGATAATTCCTCAACCAGGACGAGTTGACACTTGAAAATTGCGCCTTGCAAATCTTCAATATATGATCAATATATGTGCAAAGTTTCAATACAATTGAAGGAAAACTGTAGGAGGAGTTTGCGACACAAAATTACTAGTATTTTGTACACAGATAGACACACGGACGGACAGACAGGCTGATTCCAGTATACCCCCAAAAACATTCGTTTTGTGGGGGTATAAATATATTAATTCTAACGGAATTTGTTCAGCATTATCAATTACTCAGGTGCGGTCCTGTGTGGCTCAGTGGTAAAGTGTAGGACTTGTGACCTGAAGGCCCTAGGTTCAAGCCTCACTGGATCTACTAATTTTTTGTGGCAGTGTCCTTGGGCAAGACACTTCAGAGACTTAGCCTAGTACTGGTGAAACCCAGGAAATACATGAATAGATGAGCTGTTGCAGTGATATGACTGAAATAATGTCGAAAACGGCATAATACACCATTCAATCAATCAATTTCTCAGCAAAGCTATACCTACCAGACCAGCACTATAATAACCAGGAAGATATTTTTCACAAATAGAGACAAAACACCAAAAGGCCTCCTCTGCAGGCATGTGCATCAGTAAAATTGCTGCTATTGGAGCTTGCGCCTGACAGTAACCATCTGCTGGGTTGTGGACTGTATAGGCTTTTAACAACCGGAATAAATCTTCTTGTCTGTAAAACAAGTATGAATAAAATTAATTGTTTTACCAAATGCTAGATGAAAGTAAAAAAAAAAAATGTATGAAATCTTTACATCAAGAGGGCCATGATTGCCCTGTATAGCTCCACTACCTTTTAAATGAATGTGCCATACAATTAATTGGCATAAAAAGAGACATTCAACCATAAAAAGTCTGTATGGAAATAAAGTAAGAAACTCAGCCTAGCCAAACAAAGTCACATCTCTTTCACATGCCAAGATGAGGTTAGTGAATACAAGCACGTTCAATCATCATTCATATCAGATATGAATGAACTCTGAAAAAAGTGACAAGAAAATTTCCAAAGACCAACAGAAAAACAATTTTGGACTGGCATGAATGGTATTTAGTTTTGGAACAAAATTTAGAATAATATAAACCTCACTTCATGCTGAATTTTCAACTCATCTAATCATAACCACTAATATCAGAATAGATTGTTATCACTGAAAAATTTCCTATCCAAAAAACTTGAATACACAATTCCAATCATGTTACAGCGTCATTTGACAATCAAGGGAGAAAAAAGGTAACAAACTACAATCTATCCTTAATGAGTAAAAGAGGAGTTCTTTCCCTTCATGAGTTTTATTATAAACTACAATATTAACCCTTTACCAAATAATCCCTGGTTTCTACGACCCAGAGGTAGAAGCCTTCTGAAAACATTGTGGGAAAAGGAGAAAATGCTGGTAACCAGCATTTTCTCCTTTTCCCACAATGTTTTCTACTCTTCTAAAGTCAAGTTTCAATTTTTGAGTCGCGTTTCTTTTGTCGTCTGCAAATGCTTTCAATTTGGACAAGTCTAAAATTTTGTCGTTTGGTAGAGGGTTAAGCCAAGCCAGCAGCAGCCATATTCTTTGCCAGATCCAAATAATATCATGAAATCTGAAAGAGGTTACCAAAAAGGCTCATTTATGCCAACCTGCCATTCAGGAGAAGACAATTCCTAGTCCTTTACCAGAAAACTAAATTTATGACGCGTCCAGAATTAATCCTTATCCTGTTAAATAAGTGAAATGAAACTTTCAACCCTATAGGAAGAACCCAAATTTTGCTATTTCATAGGCATTTATGGGGAAAATATATCTCCTTATCGGATAGTGTAGATCCAAGATCAGACTGCACTTTATGTGCAGTCTGATCTTGATCTACACTGTCCGCAAAAGGTTATTTAGTCGGGCTTAGCAACATAAGGGTTAAATCATTTGCAGACACTGATTTGGATGTCTCTCAAATGTTGGATTTTCTCTTTGGTAGGTTAGAAAACATTGTGGGAAAAGGAGAAAATGCTAGTTACAAGCATTTTTTCCTTTTCACACAATGTTTTCAAAGCCATCTTGCTTAGGGTCGTTTAAAGTTGGGATTGTATGGTACAGAGTTAAAGATTTTCAACATTTTGCAGTCTTGATGCCACAGCAGCCAGAATTTCCAAAGAAAATCAAATTCTTTAAAGGAATTCTGAAGAGTACCATAACGGGGTCATTTCTGTGAAGTTCGGACAAAACTGAATCAATAATTTCAGTAAAGATGTTTGAAATAAAAGTAAATGTGAGCATAGACACAAAAACTTTGATAGGGTAGAAATCACTGCAGGAAATGGAGACAATATCTGTTACCAGAATTGGCTCCTTTCAGCACAATGTTTTAAAAACTTTGTTAAAACATGGCAACGGTTGATACAGTTGTAATAGGTTACCAACTGCAGATGACTGTTTTCCTCTTACAGCAGACCATGGCTGTATTTGTGTGGAAATAGGTTAACAGAGCTCCAGACAGAGGGGGAGTGATTTTGATTTCAAAATTGAAAATAATAATTATTCTCAGCTAAACCCTATGTTATGGGTACTCATTAGAATCATCTCATCGAGACGATTCTAATGAGTACCCACAACATAGGCTTTTGATGAGAAATAATGGATTAAGAATATCATCACATCCTCTTATCTGGTGTTCTGGGTTAATTCATAAAATAAAATATTCAACAGACAAAAAATTTACCCATATCCTCCTCGAGCAACAAACATTTCGTGAAAAGGAAACTGTCGATGTAAATCTTTTTTAATATCCTCTATCCATTTTGGATCCCCCGGATGACTTAAGTATTCCTGCAGTAGAAATTCATTTTCAAAACCTTTGACATTGAAATTTTTCTTATACGCAATAACGATATAGTTCACTAGGCCTATTGAATGATGGGTCTTACATCTTACAAAAAGCCAAGCCCAGGATACAACCAGGGGCAAGCTAACAATTTAAGGATGAAATTGTTTGTCTATATGGTATTTCACACTGTTTTCAACATTATTTCTAGCCAGTATACCTATACATGCTTTTCTCGACTTTCTTTTACCAGATCTTCGAACAATATTCATCCCAGGCCACTAGCTGCTTCCAGACATGAACAACATCACAACAATGTTCAGTGGTTAGATTTGGTTGAATCCTGTCACAATGACTATTATCAATCCTCGGAAAGAAGTAGGCTGATCAGGGGAATCAAACCAGCAACTCTCTGGTTCCAAGCCCTGCATGTTGCTGACTGAGCTAACTGGGCTCAGCAATCATAAATTAGTTTGAAACAAGCAATTGCTGCATTTGCTACAGTATTTTCCATATTGGTTACGAAAGATGTTTTCTTTTCCTTGTAAACCTTTATCATTTGTATGTCTAAATGGAGTCTGTAAAAATACTGACTGATTAATTGACTATTGTTCTAGGCCCATTTTAACATTATTTTAGTCATACCATGGCAACAGTTCCCTTATTTTTGTGTGTTCTAGGACACACTGGTACTACACTAAGATTCTGAAATGTCTTGGCAAAGGACACTCCAACGAAAAACTTAGTGCCTTGGATGAGGATCAAACCTACCTTCACTATAGGCTATATGAACATAGATTGGAACCTCTGTGGCTCAGTGGTTATGACATTTGATACGTTATCCTATTTCAACTCTTGCTGACACAGTTGGTCATTGGGGAGTTTCTACAGGCAGAGCACTACGGTGCCCCAGCCTTGTACAGGTGAAATCCAAGAAAATCAAGGATAAGTGAGCAATTGTAATGGTATTACTGAAACACTATGGAAAGCTTGGTAAAGCCCCATTCTACTAACTTAAGTTTTCCATGTTGGAGTTTCTATAGGCAAAGCACTACAGAGCACCAGCCTTAAAACCCACGGAAATTAATGATAAGGAAGCTTGTTTGATGATAAAAATGAAAGCAGTGTGGTAAAAGCAGGGTTAAAATCCAATTATAACAATAGTAAACTAACCTCAAATTTACCAGGATTGTGATCCATCATGAATTTACTCCCACATAAATACTGCCATGCCCGACTCCTAACAGAAGGTGGAATACCCTTTCTACATCTCTCTTTGACCTGAAATATCAGAACAATGCAAAATTTTGATGAGGGCATAGTAAGGTGCTTTTGTGGATAATGTAGATCAAGATCAGTCAACACATGTCATAAAAATTCATGCTCTTTGTCAACACCATTTCATGACATATTATGCTATGAGTATCAACGCTAGGAATTTCATGACAACTTGTATGCAAAAAGTATTCTCTTTTAACGATTTCAAAAAGCTATGTTTTTTAACGCATTCAAGAAAAACTCTAATCACTTCAGCCACACTTGTCATCTGCAATTGCTTTCAATTTGGACCAGTCTAACATTTGGTTGTACAGTAAAGACTAAACCATACAAATGTGAATCTTCATATTACTGCAATATTTAGCATGGTATTAAAAAGAAAAAGATTTACATTTCAGTGTAATATTCACTTTGAGTCAATTTAGTTAGTTTCTCCTTGGTCTAAAATCAGCCAATAATTGAAATAAAGTCCTTCAGGTTTTACCAAGAAGCTGACCTACCTTTTTAAATCTTTTACTCATCCATTTCTCCCAGTTTTGAAACATGTCTAACCATTTCAGTTCCCTTTTTCTGACAATTTCTATTGGTATTCGTCTTTCACTGTAATTAGAGAAAAAAAAATCACATTTGAATTGGCAATGCTTTCTGTTTTCATTATCTGTGGTGGAAGTAAGTGACAGTGTGTTCAGTTTTCTACTATAGCATGAGGGGTAACATGATAAACAGAAAAATCATCTTTGTGAGCACCCTGTGGAAAAAGGTACTCCTTTAAATTGCTTTTCCTTGGATAATGATTTTTTATTTCCTCCTTTCTACGCAATGTTTTCAATAGCATCTGAAATGCTTGTATGGCATATGGCCTGCAGAACGTGAAAAGGGGCATTCGGACATTTGCGTAAAGTTTCGTCTTGGATCAGCCTGCGCAGTCCGCGCAGGCTTATCCGAAACGACACTTTCCGTTTTTATGGAATTTTCTGTTTTGCGCAAGTCTACTGTAGCACAAAGTCTAATGTAGTCGTAAAGTGCCGTCTCGGATTAGCCTGCGTGGACTGCACAGGCTGATCCGAGACGACACTTTACGCAAATGTCCGAATGCCCCTTTTCGCGTGTTGCAAGCCATATAGTGCCATTTTCAACATCATTTCAATCATACCACAGCAGCCAGTGGACACATCCATAGTTTTTTCTCTAATTTCTTTTACCAGTATTTTGTACAATCTTCTTTCCAAGTTTTGTTTGTTTGTTTGTGTTGGAGTATAAGACCCATTTAACAGCTTAGGTCATATCACAGCAGTCAGTGCACCTACGCACGTGTTTCCTTGCTTTCTCACACCAGTACTGACCAAACTTTCTTTCAAGCCACTGACTACTTTTCTCACGTTAATTGGAAGTGAGAGTCAAAAAATCCCCGTAAAGAAAGTTTGCCTCAACGTCTTTCCAAGCAACTGGTTGCTTTCCCACATACACATTGTTGTGGGAATGTGAATCAATGTAAGGTTAGCAGTGAGACAGGAATAAATCCCATAAAAATGACTATCACTGATCTTCTGAAAGAACTTGGCTGAATTTGGAATCATACCAGCTACCCTTGGGTTTCTAGCATTACTGACTATGCTACCAGACTCAGCAACTAGAGGCGCTTGAGCGCCTGTATCGCTCCACAGGCCTGATATTTCTATAATGGCGAAAGGAAGTTTTTAACAATTATCATTCAATCCTGCATTTTAGCTCACTGAAGAAACAATTTGGTAGACAACCACCATAGCAACTTACCTGCAAAACAACAATGAAATCCAATGAATAGTTTTAGAGAAGAAATTTTTCAAAGATTTTACTTTATACCATAAAAGGAAAATGAGTCTCCCATAAAAGCCATGTTTTTTGACAGATCTTTTTTTTTTTTAAGGAATTCTGTAAACCTGTATCTAAGGAACATTCCTGCAAAATAATAATGCTATCCAAATAGCGGTTTGGGAGGAGAAGATTTTTTAAGGTTTTTTACTTTGGTTGCCATGGCAACCAGAATTCTTCATGGAACACAATTATTTGAAGGAATTTGAAAGAGGACCACCAAAGGAACATTCCTGTGAAATTTGGTAAAAATCCAGTCAATAGTTTCTGAGGAGAAGTTTTTTAAAGAAAAAGTTTACGGACGCACGCACGGACGAACGGACGGACGGACGCACGACGGACACAACGCCATGACAATAGCTCGCTGGCCTTCGGCCAGTGGAGCTAAAAAGTACTTCTGTTTGCCCTAAGTTTACCCAAACCAACAGCCTGAAGGGCTATATGAAGGTTGAAAAGGGTTTTAAATTTTTGCTACACAAACCCAAGTCTTAAAGACCCAGAGAAAGAAGCCCTTTGAAAATATTGTGGGAAAAGGAGAAAATGCTTGTTACCAGCATATTCTCCTTTTCCCACAATGTTTTCTATCCAATCAAAGACAAATTGTATAATTTGAGTCACATTTAATTTGTCTGCAAATGCTATCAAATTTGGCCAGGTCTAAAATTTTAGTCATCTAATACAGAGTTAACCCTTTACAAAATAATAAAATTTTAGACATGTCCGAATTGAGAGCAACTGCAGAAGACAAATGAAATTTAGCTACACCGATAACACTTATCTTTGAAAGTCTCAAAACCATTGTAGAAAATGAAGAAAATGCTGGTTACCAGCATTTCTCCCTTTTCTCACAATGTTTTCAAAAGACCTCTTCATCAGGGTAATTAAAACTTGGGATTGTTAGCTAAAGGGTTAAACACCACATTTCCTCTTCTGACTAAGCTATTCAGCAAAAAAAAAAACTTACCACATAATGTTCTTTAACGAATGACATGATCAAATTTGTTCAATACTACCGGAAAACCTCTTTACCCCAAAACTCCTTTCACAACTAAAATATACTTTGGGACCTGAGTAAATCAAGATCAGGCTGCAAAAAAGTGCATCTGATCCTTGATCTACACTATTCACTTAGTTGAAGCACTATAGACAGAAGTAATCCTTCAACTACAATTCTTTGGGTTTTTATTCCTACTCTGAAAATGTCTACTGGATTTATTTGGCAATGTAAGGGTTAACTCTTTACCAAACGACAAAATTTTAGACATGTCCAAATTGAAAGCATTTGCAGACGACAAAATAAACGTGACTCAAAAATTGAAACTTGACTTTAGAAGAGTAGAAAACATTGTGGGGAAAGGAGAAAATGCTGGTTATCAGCATTTTCTCCTTTTCTCACGATGTTTTCAGAAGGCTTCTTCCCCTGGGTCAAAAAACCAGGGATTGTTTGGTAAAGGGTTATCTTAGCCCAATTACCAAACATTTCAGAGTTTTAACTACCTTACAAAAAAGGTCTTTTGAAAACATTGTGGAAAAAGGAGAAAATGCTGGTAGCCATCATTTTCTCCTTTTTCTATAATGTTTTCTACACTTCCAAAGACAAACTGCATATTTTGAGTCACATTTATTTTGTCGTTTGCAAATGTTTTCCATTTTTAACAAGTCTAAAATTTTGTCCGTGGTAAAGTGTCAAAATACCACTTCTTAACAATCCCATGTTGTTATGATCTCAAGGAAGAAAGCTTTTGAAAACACTGTTGGAAAAGCAGAAAATAACGCTTACCATTTTTTCTGTATCTGGTGTTTTTTAGAACCTTTTCCACTATTTAAGGTTTTCCCTGCCATTCCCTTCAAAGGTTAATTTAATCATGTTCTTTCTTTTTTTGGGGAGAGGGGGGATGAAAATAAGTCTTTGCCCTTTACCAGACAAATAAATTTCCGACTAGTCCAAATTGAAAGCACTTGCAGACAACTGATATAAAATGGGACTAATGATGAAATAGGTATGTGAAAGAGTAGAAAACATAATGGTATGAGAGTAGAAAACATTGTGAGAAAAGGAGAAAATGCTGGTAACCAGCATTTTCTCCTTTTCCCACAATGCCTTTTTCTGTTGGGTCATTAAAACAAAGGATTGTTTGGTACAGGGTTGAAAAGTTGCCTCCGTTCTTTACACATTGCAACCCATCCCATGACCCATCCCTCTCTATCTGTTCAATTGAAAGCAAAATTTTAGGCTTTTCCAAATTAAAAGCATTTGTAAACAAAAAAACAAAATATTAATGGTGGCACTTGTGATTGGATTAATCTATGAAACGAGTTGAAAACGTTGTTGGAGAAGGAGAAAATGCTGTTAAGCAGCATTTTCTCTTTTCAATTATTGTTTTAAAAAGCCTTTTTCTTACGAGTTTTAACATACAGTCTGGTAAAGAGTGCAAAGCCAATCCATCATTCTAGCCATATAGGCAAATGTTTTGTCATCTGGTGCAGAGTTAACTCCCTTCTTAACTCTTTACCACATAATCCTGAGTTTTAACGACCTTGAGAAAGAAGCCTTTTGAAAACTTCGTGGGAAAAGGAGAAAATGCTGGTAACCAGCATTTTCTCCTTTTCCCACAATGTTTTTTACCCTTCCCAAAACAAATTTCAATTTTTCAGTCACATTTATTTTGTCGTCTGCTAATGCTTTTGAATTGGACCAGTCCAAATTTTTGTCGTTTGGTAAAGAGTTAACTCTTTCACTACTGAATAAAATAAATTGCATTTTCTCAATGGCTACAAATACAGTTTCCATGCAAGATCAAGGGACAGTTCAGTCATAATCTAGAGTAAAGCAATGGACAGTGTAGATCAGAGATCAGACTGCACATTCTATGCAGTCTGACCTTGATCTACACTGTCCACAAAAGCTCCTGATGTTGTCTATGGTATGGAAAGAGTTCTGGTGTATTGTACGCCCCTTTCAACAATCTGCATGTCCCATCACAGTGACAGCTTATTTTTCCTGCATTTCCTAGTTTTCATCCAGTGCTTTATGGGATGGGGGATCTGTAGTTTCTTGTCTAAGAAAACTCCAAGTTAAAGCAAAAAAGGGTTTCCTAATTTAACATACCATTTGTTGTCTGCAAGTGCTTTGAAGTTGGACTATTCTAAAATTTGTCATATCGTAAAAACTTAAATTCTTTCCATGTTTTCAAAGGATTGTATTTTCATCAAGAGAGGTCAAAAGTGGCTGTGTCTACATACTAGTTTTTGACATTAAAATACTTAACCAAACAACAGGCAAATTCTAGACAATTTACTACACAAAGCAAAACTAATCATAAATCACACACAACAAAAACTAAATGAAAGAAAAATTTCCGTTTTGGAAAATACTGTTGGAAAAGGAGTAATAATTATTTCTCTTTACAAGCAACTGCACCATTTCCCGAAATATTTTTAAGTGCTGTATTATGCTGCATCAGAAGACCTTGTATACATGTATCTTGTACTAGTTTTAACTCTTTACCAAACGACAAAATTTTGGACTTAACCAAATTGAAAGCATTTGCATACCATAAAAACAATGTAGCCCAAGTGATGATTTTTGTCTTTGACAGGGTAGAGAACATTGTGGGAAAAGGAGAAAATGCTGGTTACCAGCATTTTCTCCTTTTCCCACGATGTTTTTAAAAGCCTTCTTCTTCAGGGTCATTAAAACTGGGGATTGTTTGGTAAAGTCGAATTAAAAACTCTTTTTCAGTCATAAACTTGTATTCTCTACCCACAACAGGGCAAAGTCTGAACTTAACAATAAAAGCCTCTTCTACTAAAAATTTCCTTTTTCCATCTTTATGGTAATACAACAAATATTAACAGGATCTGGTATAAAGACCAGATACTTACTCTTTTAAGTCTTTCCCAAACAAAAAATTTCGGAATCTACATCCAAACTCAAAGCATTTTCAGATGCCAATAATCCAATTTTATTGATGTAGCTCTAACATCGGTAACTGGATTTGCCATTGAAAGGGCAAGAAATATCAAAGGAAAAAGTGGGTTACCAACATTTCCTCACTTTTCCAGCAATGTTTTCAAAAGTCCTAATCCTCAGAGTCGTAAATACTTAGGGTTGTTTTGGTAAAGGGTTTACCCTTTACCAAAATAATATGAAATTTGGACATGACGGAATTCAGTGCTTATTCTTTTGCAGATGACAAATTTGCTAAATTTGGCTAAAATACTGAAAATTGTCTTTGAAATGGTAGAAAAGGTTGTGGAAAAAGGAGAAAACACTGGTTTCCAGTAAGGTTTTCAAAAGGCCTCTTCCTCAGGGTCATTAAAACTTGGGATTGTGTGGTAAAGCTTAAGTCATTTTGTCCTAAAACAAATTTATTGGGGATGACATTGGAAACAATAAAAAATTTGGAATTCAGGTTAAGTACATGAATACAAGTAAAAGTATTGTGGCTAAAGGAGTAATTGCTCATCATGACCCTATACCATACAATACTGAATCTAACTCTGACAAATATAAATGTGGCTCAAAAATTGACAATTTTTTATGGAAGGATAGAAAAAACATAGAGGTAAAATGGACGGAATGCTGGTGACTAGCATTCTCCTTTTCCCACAATGTTTTCAAAAGGTGCCTTCCTCAAGGTCATTAAAATTAGGGGTTGCATGTTTTGCAAAGGGTTAGACCTCCGTTTTCCATGGAGCGCTGGACACAACTTTTGCTACTGATGAAAACACTTAAGATCAAGGTTAGTCTTCACTCCTTATGCAATCGGACCTCAAAATTACTCTGTTAAATATTTGTTGTCAGCACTGCAGCCATAACAGCTTTTAAGTTGCTTTTCCATTTTTTTCTGTTCTTTTCTCCTATCAGAAAATATCCAATCTGATTTATCCAGTGTTCAAAAGGGTTAGCTTAATTCGCAAGTACTGTGAGAAAAATGTTGTCATAGCCATACATGGGGAAAAATATATGAGCCACGCTCTGGCAAAAGGTGTTCTTATGTATCTCTGTAAAGTATTATAATATGACAGTCATCACAACGGTTATGGATCCACAGAATCCATTTCGTCAACCCACCGACTTAATCATGACATAGAATGGTTCATGCAAAAAATGATGTGTAGCAATAATTTTCGACTCATGCCAGCCTTTGTGGACTCAGCAAGCTGACCATAATCAATACTTTTGGCAGATGCATTATACCTTCTTTTCACATAGCATGCCTCGCATATAAGTTAACACAATGTAAATTGCCGCGTAAGGAAATCCATCCATTCTTATTGGGAGCATGTCATCAGTATGAGAAATACAATTGTCATTACCAAGTAAGGTAGTAAAGATTGAGTCAACATTAGCATTTAACCCAGGAAACAGTCAAGGACAAATCTAGTTATTTTTGCATACTGGGCAGATCAAGTTTAGACTGCACCAAATGTACAGTCTGATCGCAGACACATAGTCTTTTTCTATGATATCCCACATTATAGATATCTTTTTATGCTTTACCAGACAAGCCTGAGTTTAACCCTTTACCAGACATCCCGTGTTTTAATAAGACTGAAGAAAACATCTTTTGAAACCAGCATTTTCTCCTTTTCCCACAGTGTTTTCTATCCTTTCAAAGACACATCCCATCATGTGAACCACATTAAACTTGTTGTAAGCAATTGCTTTCAATTTAGATGTGTTTGAAATTTTGTTGCTTAGTAAGGAGTTAAATGAACCCAACAGAGAAGGCTTTTGAAGACACTGTGGGAATAGCAGAAAATGCTAATAACCATTGTTGCCAGTATAATTAAATGCTTTCAATTTGGATGGGGCTAAAATTTTGTTGTCAGGTAAAGAGTTAATTCTTTACCACACAATCCCGACTTTTAACGACCCTGAGAAAGAAGCCCTTTGAAAACATTGTGGGAAAAGGAGAAAATGCTGGTTACCAGCATTTTCTCCTTTTCCCACAATGTGTTCTACCCTTCCCAAACCAAATTTCAATTTTTCAGTCACATTTATTTTGTCTGCAAATGCTTTCAATATGGATCGGTCTAAAATTTTCTCATGTGGTAAAGAGTTAATTCTTTACCAAACAATCCTAAATTTCATTGACCCTTTGGGAAAAGGCCCCTGCAAACAGAGTGGGAAAAGGAGAAAATGCTTGTCACCAGCATTTTCTCCTTTACCCATAATGCTTTACATCCTTCCAAGGACAAATTTCAATTTTTGAGTCATCTTTATTTTGGAGTATGGTAATGCTTTCAGTTCGGACATCTCCAGAATCATGTCATTTGGTAAAAAACTGAAAGCATATTCCTTATTGGAGAGGTCATCAGACCTCTCCAACAGTGGTGAGTTTAAAAGGCAGACTGCCACAGAATTTGCTGTGTAAATCTATTTTTCTTGCGAAATTGTTCTGATACACAGTCTGTTTCGTCATGGTTTTGTAAATAAAGCGAAATCAAATAACCGAAATAGGAAATGGACGTGGTTTATTTTTATATGACGAATTTCAGAAAATATTTGTTATATTAATTTGCCATGGCTGCAAATGACATCTCAAATAATTGTAATTTTTCATTAAGCAAATAAATCTAAGCAGAAGAAAAAATAAGAAGAATTTCATTTAAAAAGACAAAGAAGACTGCGGGACAAGATCATGTGACTTGAAAACGCGACAAGAAGGTCAAATGACCATCATGTAAAGCATATGAGGTTTCTACGCGACGGCTTTTTTATTTTTTTGTGTACATGTACCAAAATATATTGAAATTAAAAGCCAATAAACTATTTGAAAACATTGACGCTGACCTCTCCTGGCTTCTTTTGTAAAGAAGCCAACTTGTATTCTGGATAAAAGCCAAAGCAATAACAAACAATAACAGAGGCCAGTGACCGGCAATACCTGCTTTCATTTTCCATCTTTTTGTTGTAGAGTTAACAACACAGGCTCATATCTTTACACTTTTTGTTGTCAGAGAATGAACTGAAGAAGGGTTTCCTGGGCCACTCTCTCAGTAATCTCCAATCCTGTAAAATTCTTTGTTATTAAGGGTCGTCATAATTGCCTATTGGGTATCCAGCTTGCTCTACCCATTTAAACCAGCACCAAACATTCCAAGTATTAAAGACCCTGACAAACAAGCCCTTTGAAAACATAGTGGGAAAAGAAGAAAATGTTGGTGATCAGCATTTTCTCCTTTTCCTACAATGTTTTCTTCCCTATCAAAGACAGATTCCATCTCTTGAACCACATATAAATTGTTGTCTGTAAATGCTACATCTATTTTTTTGAGATAAAATATGACATCATATGTATTTCAATACAATCTCATAAAACTCATACAAGTAATTCATTATGTGACATTCCCACAAAGCTTTTCAAAATTCCATGAAATCTAAAAAAAACTTAAGATGCTATGTAGCCCACTGAGAGCACTTTCTTGTAATCCATACTTTTTCTTCAAATTTGTCCTTCTTCTTTACTGATAGTTTGCCAGCTATTTCCCAAGTGTAGTGATGAATCATTTTTAAATTTTGTTTCTAAGAAAAACTTGAGATGCTACGTAGCCCCATTGAGAACACTGTCCAGTAATCAATCCTTTTTCTTTAAATTTGTCCTTCTTCTTTACTGATAGTTTGCCAGCTATTTCCCAAGTGTAGTGATAAATTCTTTATGAAGTTTGTTGAGATTATAAAAATCTCAATAGTTCCTTCTAAAAGCATTTGCAGACTACAAATCAAAAGTGGTTTTTGATGTAACCTTTCTCCGAAAAGGGTAGCAAACATTACTGGAAAAAGGAGTCATGCTGTTTTCTAGCATTTTCATAATTTTCCACAGTTTTTCAAAAGCCTTCTTTTTCAATGTTGTTTTAAGGATAGGGCACCTTAATGGGATTCATGTAACATCGCCTTTCATCACCAAAATCGTAGGGATTTGGCTAAGACTCGGGTAATCCGTAATTGAGGCAGGAAACCAGTGTCTATCGGCCGATTGATTCGGATTAAGTTTAAACATATTCATTTTACATTGATTGAGAAACAAGTTCTTACAACTTATACTAATCTCTCTCGATTCCGCTTCCTGGGAACTACACCAGTACTCGCGCTGAATGTGTGGGCCAGTGAAAAATCCCAAAGTTGACACTCGCTCCCGGGTATCGAACTCAGGACCTTATGGTTACAAGGCCAACGCTCTACCTCACAACCAGGGACACCACGATTACCTGAGTCTTAGCTGAATCCGTTTGGTTTTTTTTGGCGATGAAAGGTGATGTTACACGAATCCCATATGGGTGCCCTATCCTTAATAAGAGATTGATTGGTAAAATGTTTAACTCTTTACCATACAACAAAGTTTTAGGCTGGTCCAAACTGAAAGCAATTTGCATACTGCAAACTAAATGAGACTCAAATGAAGGGAATTGTATCAGAAAGGGTAGAAAACATTACAGATAAAGGAGAAAATGCTGGTAACCAGCATTTTCTCCTTTTCCCACAATGTTTTCCAAAGCCTTCTCTTTTAGGGTAGTTAAAACTCAGGATTGTGTGGAAAGAGTTAAAAAGCAACTGGTGGATAAATCATAAACCAGTCTAAAATTTTGTTGTTTGGTACACAGTTAAACTTAACTACCGGTTAAATTTAACCAGTCAAAAAACAACCGTATCACAAAAGAGAGATAGGACATTCCTTCTCTTATCTTTCACTAGTGTAAGTGATAAATAATTACAAGGTCAGGCAAGTGAATCATAAATGTCAAGAGCCTACTACTACATTAACAGGTGATGTAGGCCTAGTCATATTTACAATGCAAAGCCAGGAAAATCAAGGGCCTTTCATGTCATTATCTAGGAGCTTAGGCCTAGCCATGATCACAATGCTAAGCCAAGTAGATCAAAGGCCATGTTCACAATGCCAAGACAGGTAGATAAGGGGCTGTCCATAACATTACTCAAGTGCTTAGGCCTGTCCATGTTCATAATGCCAAGCCAGGCAGATAAAGGGCCATCCATAACATTACCTAGGTACTTTAGGCCTTGCCATGTTCACAGTACCAGACCTCGTAGTCCAAGTAGTCAAAGGGCCTTCCATAACATTACCTAGGTGCTTTAGGCCTTGCCATGTTCACAATACCAGACCTGGTAGTCCAAGTAGTCAAAGGGCCTTCCATAACATTACCTAAGTGCTTTGGCCTAGTCATGTTCACAATGTAAAGCCAGGTAGATCAAGCTAGGACCTTCCAGAATATCACATAGGTGCTTTAGGCCTAGCCATGTTTACAATGCCAAGCCAGGTAGTTCAAAGGCCTACCAGCTATCAGCTATGTAGATCCATGGGTAACGTACAACAATAGCAATCCTGATGTTGAGAATTTGCATCTCAGTATGGCTAGATTTTTATTTCAGGATTGATCATAGTCATAACCTTCATTACTCTCTCACCGCTGAACTTTGTTTTCATGATGCTTATGCTGGAAAGAAGTCAGTAGCATGGAAAAGAATGCTGTCCCGGGTAGTGGTAAAAGACACTTAGAACAAATGGATAGATGCACTGTCTACCATGATGTGAAAGGAATACATTTGAAAACAGAATATATTTTAAAACACGGTTAAAGAAATGTGAGGGAAAAATACAAAACTGTGTCAACTAATTCAACTCTTTAAGACAACAAAAAAATAGGAATTATCAAAACTAAAAGCATTTACCGACAAAAATTTAATGATCACTCAAAATACATGTATGTATATTGTTTTTGAAAGGGTAGGAGACATTGCGGGAAAAGGAGAAAATGCTAGCAACCGTTATTACCTCCTTTTTCCCCTTTGTTTTTAAAAAGCTTTCTTTTTCAGGGCCGTAACACCGAGAGATTACTCAGTCTAAATTTAGTTCTTTACCAAACAACAAATTTTAGACTCTCAGAACTTGAAGGCATTTGCTGACGACATATAAGAAGTGACAACAACAATAGAATCTGTCTTTGAAAGCGCAGAAAACATTGTGACTCACTCAAAATGTTTTCAAAATCTTTTTATTACAGGGTCGTTAAAACTAACCATTGTTTAGTATAGGGATAAACAAATAACAATAAAAAGAAACTAAGTCAACAAGCAAAGTAAAGGCTTAATGCTTTACCACACGACAAAATTTTAGACTGGGCCAAATTGAAAGCAGTTGCAGACGACAATTTTAATGAAATTCAAATTTTGATTTCTGTCTTTGATAGGGTAGAAAACATTGTTAGAAAAGAAGAAAATGCTGGTTACCAGCATTTTCTCCTTTTCCAACAATGTTTTCAAAAGGCTTTTTCTCAGGGTCGTTAAAACTCGGGATTGTGTGGTAAAGGCTGAACTCTTTACCATTCGACAAAATTATGAACTCAACCAACGCGAAAGCATTTTCAAACGACAAATTATATGTAGTACAAATGATGGTTCCTGTCTTTGATAGAGTAGAAAACATTCTGATAAAAGGACAAAATGCCGGTTACTAGCATTTTCTTTTTTCCACTGACCAACATTTTCTACTTTTTCCCACAACGCTTTTATTTAAAAGCCTTCTTCTACAAAGTCGTTAAAAGAAAGGACTGAATGATAAAAGGTTTAACCCGTTACCAAACAATCCCTGGTTTTAACGATCCCAAGCAAGAAGCCTTCTGAAAACACTGTAGGAAAAGGAGAAAATGCTGGTAACCAGCATTTTCTCCTTTTCCTACAATGTTTTCTACTCTTCCAAAGTCAAGTTCCAATTTTTGAGTCGTGTTTATTTTGTCGTCTGCAAATGATTTCAATTTGGACCAGTCTAAGATTTTGTCATTTGGGAAAGAGTTAAGAGCTTTTTTTCCCCTACAGTTTGTCTCAAAGTTTCAAAAACTGGTATGAGAACAATGAATAGAGGTACCACTGTACATGTAGTGTAATTGTATTTTCCAGCTAAAGGTGTATGATTCAGAAGATAATATCTGATATAACAAGAAAGAAATAAGACAAGGCTTGTCATACTTAGGATCCACCTGTATGATAAGCCTTTTAACCCTTTACCACACAGTGCTGGCTTGTAACAAACTTGTGAAAGAAAGCTTATGAAAACATTGTTGGAATAGGAGGAAATGCTGGTAACCAGCATTATCTCCTTTTTCCCCACAATGTTTTCTACCCTTGATAAAAAAAATTCCAATTTTTTAAGTTGCATTTATTTTGTCTTTCAATGTTATCAATATAGACTGGTTGAGTATTTTGTCATTTGTTAAAGAGCTAACGCTTTACAGAACAATTATTTCTGAACATGGTGGAAAAAGCAGCAATTGCTCTTCAAAATGTCCTTTTTCCACAGGGTTTACAAAATTAACGATAAATTAAAAAACAAGCAATGGCTCCCTGTTCCACAATATTTTCTTCATAATTATCTTTATATGTCACTTATACAGGTTCACTGGTATGTCCTTGTACCACACAATCGTTAGTTTTGAAAACCCTTCTAAAGATGGCTTTTGAAAAAATTGTGGGAAAAAGGAGAAAATGCTGGTAACCAGCATTTTCTCCTTTTCCTATAATGTTTTCTACCATTTTAAACAAATATTGAATCATTTGAGCCACATGTAAATTGCTGTTCATAAATGCTTTCAATTTCGACGGGTCAAAAATATTGTGGTATGGTAAAGAGATATGCATGAACGATCATTTCTGTAATTTAGTTTGTTCAAAATTGCAGGGTTTCCCTGGACTTTGTCAAATTGGTTGATTTGACCCACTTCAAAATTAATGAATTAACATAAGAAGGCAAGCATGTAAATTTTAGGGGACATTCATAAAATTTGGAGGACCAAAGTCAGAGAAACAGCCAGTCAGGGAAAACCATGAAAATTGGTTTGCTAGTTTCAGAGAAGATATTTGAATTAAAGTTAGAGACCCAGTGATGGACGCACATATGCATGACAAGCACTGAGGGCCATGAAGTTAGCTTGTTGGCTTTTGGTCAATTCAGCTTAACACCAGAAACTCCAGGCTGCTTTGACCAGAATGGAAATTCACAAAATATCTCACTGTGCAGATCTTAGATCAGACAGCGTGGTCTATGCAGTCTGATCATGACCTATACTGAGAAAAAAATCATGCTTAACTTTGCGAGAGTGTAACCTTTAGAACTTCAAATAAATCTTATGAACATTTTCTGTACAAAAATGAGACCCAAATAATAACAATTTCAAAGCTGTTTAAGTTCAGAATGTCTCAGTAAAGCTCATTAGCTGACAGTGTTAATCAAAGATTAGTCTGCACTTTCTGTGCACTATGGTCTTAATCAACACTGGCAGCACCCACAACTGTAGTTGTGAAAGGTACAATACCTTCAAGACTAAAACAAGTTATTTCGTTGAAATGATATCCCACGCTGAAAAAGACCTTTTTTTGATAGAAACATATAGGAGGTATGTGTTTTGGATGTACACATGGCCTTATTGTTATTTAAGCTTCTTTTTTCCATAATATGGCATTTCGTTGAATGAAAACAATCAATTATTGTCTGTGGCTTATGATAAACAATATAAATAGAAAGTTTTATAAAATTTTGTCCAGTAGTTAAACAGATATTGGTCCATAATGGAAATACACATCAAGCCCCCTTTTTCCATGACACAGCATCAAATAAAAAAAAAAACAAATATAGTTTGTTTGCAGAATATCATAAGTTACACTTGTATGAAGTTTCATCAATTTTCGTCAAGAATCTTAGAAGATATCTGTTCAGATGGACAGACAATGCAAAAACTATCTTGCCCCCCATTTGACGGATGATAATAAAACTAGGAGGTAAGTGTCTGAGTTTGGACTGATGACTAATTAACTTTTTTTTCCCAAATGTAGCCTTTTGAAATACCTTTAGTGAAAGACTCCAGTACATTTACTGCAAAACCTTCACCACATAGGTATTGAACTCGTAGTCTTAGGCGACAAATGTTTACACCTGTCTGTACTATAGGCATTTGCAGACGACAAAATTACGAATGCAGCCCACATGGTGATATATGTCTCTGACAAGAAATACAGTTGGAAAAGGAGAAAATGCTGGCTAGCAGTGTTTTCTCCTTTTCCAACCATATTTTCAAAGGCTTTCTTCCTCAGGGCAAATTCATTAGGTTGTCTAGTAAAGTGATTATACTATAGTTTATTAATCAAATCACACAAAGAACAGATATTTAAGAGAAAAGAAAATACCGTTGATGAATTGTTTTTGTAAAGAAAACATTGTGGGAAGAGAAGCAATTGACTATGATAGGCACAAATTGCTCCTTTTTCTCTCATTTTCAAAAGCTGTCTTCAGTATTAATTTTTGTAACAATATGTTGATTTTTGCCATTTTCTCACTATACTAGTAAAGGACAGGCTATGCCCTTAACTCTTCACCAAACGACAAAATTTTAGACCGGTCCCAATTGAGAGCATTTGCATATGACAAAGTAAATGTGACTAAAAAACTGAAATTTGTTTTAGGAAGAGAAGAAAACATTGTGGAAAAAGGAGAAAATGCTGGTTACCAGCATTTTCTCCTTTTTCCACAACATTTTTAAAAGGCTTCCTTCTAAGGGTCATTAAAAGTCAGGATTGTGTGGGATAGGGTTAAACCTTTACCAAAGTATCCTGTGTTTTTACAATCCTGAAGAAAATTGGCTTTTGAATACATGGTGGGAAAAGGAAAAAATGCCTAACAGATTACCATCATTTTCTTTTTCTCCCACAATTTTTTTTTTTCTGGGATAGTTCACTTGTATCAATTTTTAAGCTGTCTTTTGCACATGTCTTGTATTTTTGAGTGTCGAAATTTTTTGTACAGAAAAGGGTCGAGCGTACAAAATTAATATGACTTTACATACCCCAAACGTAAACTTTCTTTTTGTTATCATCTTTGGAAGAGGAGCAAATGCTTCAAGCCTTGATCCAAAAATGAAATTTTCGTTTACTTGAAATAGATCTTCTTTGTGGTAATTGTAAAAGACTTTTTCATGACTGGCCTAAAAAGCCCATACAGAAATGGGATAACACTGGTAGGCTAAACAAAAATGTTTTCCTTTGATGTTGAAGTCAGATTCACCCACCAACAGATTAATCTTTTTCCCTGTCCTTACTTCCTACCCTAAACCTTTTGAGAACGAGTGTACCTCTATGCTCCTTTCACAACTTAAGCTGCTTCTATGGCTAGTATAGATTAAGATCAGATAGCATAAAAATGTACAGCCAGATCTTAGATCTATAATTGGGGCTTTGCTGAGACATTTTGAACAAGAGTAACCTGCAGGTGACTTTAAGGGTAGTTTTTGCTTTAAAGAGGACAATGTTTTTAACTCCTCGGAATTCAAACAACTCGCAGATGACTTGCAAATTCCTTCATTTGAGCTACAAATGTTATCAGTTGTAGCTCAAATGATGGAATATATCTTTGAAAGGGTTGAACACACTGTGGGAAAAGGAGAAAATGCTGGCTTACTACCAGCATTTCCTCTTTTCCCCATGTTTTCAAAGGGACTCTTCCTCAGAATCATTTGAACATGGGAATGTTCAGTAAAGGGTTATCTGATATAGTAATCAAGAATTTGATTGAGCTAGCTGTTGTATAATGAAAACTTCCTTTCTCTATTCAAACCAACACAATTATCTGTCTCAAGACAACTGTTTACATATGCATCAGACCTTAAACAATGTGCAAAAGGAGGAATTGCTTGTAACAAGCAATTTCTCCTTTTTGTCACAATGTCACAATGTTTTCACCTATATTCATACAATAAAAATAAATTCCTGTTAGTTCTCCATATTTCACTATGATAAGTCATCTCTAGGCAATCTTTTCATGTGGCCTGCAACACGCAAAAAGGGGCATTCGGACATTTGCGTAAAGTGTTGTCTCCGATCAGCCTGCGCAGTCCGCGCAGGGTAATCCGAGACAGCACTTTACAACTAAATTAGATTTTGTCCCACAGTAGACTTGCACAAAACAGAAAATTACATAAAAACGGAAAGTGTCGTTTCGGATTAGCCTGCGCGAAGTGCACAGGCTAATCTGAGATGACACTTTACGCAAATGTCTGAATGCCTCTTTTCGCGTGTTGAAGGCCATGTGGTAATGAATGAACACTTTACCAAACAATCTCTTACTTGATCAATCCTGAGAGAAAAAGGCTTTTGAATATTGTGGCGAAAAAGGAGAAAATGCTAGTAACTAAAATTTTTTCCTTTTCTCATCATCAGAGTTTCTTCCCTTTTACCATATTCTCTATATTCCAGCTCAATGGAAAGCTTTTATAAACCTTACAAAGTTGGAAAGGGGCAATTTCTTCTAAATAGTAATTGCTCCTTTTCCCACATGTATCCAACATTATTAAAAGTACACCTCCTTTCCCTTTAATATTACTATCATTTGCAGGGTTCTCCCTAGGTTTTCTTCTTTTGGGATAATTGGGATCCCTTCAAAAGAATAAAAAAAAAAAGCAAACATTTAAATTTTGGGGATCATTTAGAAAATTTCGGGTCAGGGAAAACCCTAATTAAAAATATTTTGTCAATATTGCACAAGGGTTTGATAAGTCATGGTTTAAGCCAAATTTTCAAATATTTACTAAGCTGCCCTAAAGTTAGTAACTTAGATAACTGTCCCCAAAGGTGATGTTACTTTTTGACTGGTCACCTCCGGGTACGGAGACGATCAAGTCAAAAACATTTGAAATCTCCGCACAGATTTTGTGAGCAAGTTTGAACTCTCAAAATTTTACAAACAGAGCACAAAACTAGGATTTAAACATACCTGGTGCTTGTGTATTCAATAATCCTTCATTTGAAATACAAATATTTTCAATTTAAATGCCGAACATAAAAAAAAAAAAACAATTCATTTCATCTGTTACTCGAGTAGTTTACGTTCCAGAAAACACACAAAATGGCCGCCACTTACAATAGATTTCGTCATTTTTTTTTTTTTTTTGAGATTTACATGTTATAAACAACTTCTACATGCTCTTAAGGTAATGAAAAGTTTAATTATTTGTCTTTGGTCATGTTTGTTACTAAAAGTTAATTGCATTTCGCTGCAATACAGATTAAATCGACGCAACAGAAAATCTGTATAGCGCTCTATCTTTGCTACCATAAAATTTACGATGGACTTGAGACGGTACGGTGCACAATGAATGTCCAAATATGAAAAAAAATCACCATAGCATTTCATTATTGAGACTACCGTACAGTATGATTCCTGTTTTATGCTATAAATTGGTCCAGACCTTGTTAAAGTCTGCTGATTTTCTCATACATCTACACTCCCTCTTTTTTTTTTTCAGAACTCTTTACTAGATGGATAAAGTAAGAGTTTTTTTTTTTTTTTAAAAAAAGACAAGTCACTTTGTTTGATTTACTATTAATTTCTAATCTTTCAGTATGGAAAAGTCTTAACTACTGTCATCTAGTATAGAGTTACAATCCAAACCAAAGCTTAACTCAATACCTAATGATTCACAAAATTTTGTACTTAAGCGAATTGAACACATTTGCAGCTGACAAAATAAATGTAGCTCAAATGATGATTTTTGTCTTTGCTAGGGTAGAAAGCATTATGGGGAATGAAGAAAATGCTGGTACCCAGCATTTTCTCTTTTTCCCACATTGTTTTCAAAAGGCTTCTTTCTCAGGGTCGTTAAAACTCATGATTGTGTGTTACAGGGTTAAGTATCCAAAGTTTCAATACAAATGTTTCACCCTCAGCTGATATACGAACCTAACCAAACCAGTAAACTGACATTTTGCCTAATGCCTAACATGCTTGTGTTAATTAAAGGGAGTTAATCATGTTATCTGTTATAATGGAGGGAAAAAAGTGTATCCTAGGACAGACTAGTTAGTAGTTCAAGAGATGATTTGAAACATTTTCTGGCAGACATCCAAAAGCCTTTTCAGAGCACAGTTTGTAATGTTTCACTCTCTACATTGCTGACTTTCAGGTGTCCCTTCCAAACTTGGTCTTTTTCAGGACTCCTGTTAGTACAGGAGAGCTGATCATGTATTTATGTGCTTTTGATGTTCAGTAAATAACTGCCAAAAGAGCATTGAATAACAAAACAACTACATTCACTTACTGATCAGGATCTGTGAACTGACTTCCACCAAGAAATCCAAATCTGTCTATCTGAGCACCAGCTGAACCATTTAGAATTGGTCCATCACTAACATCCAGTTCATGTGAAGTCTTTCCTTTATGAGGGGAATGATTATGTGAATTCAATGGAGAGTTCGTCTGACTTGACATTTTATGGGAAAATTTAGGAACGTCTGTGCCATTAGTTACAATATCATCCACATCACTATCTTCACTGTTCTCTTCCACATCCAATTCATTTGGAATGTCCCGAGACTGCGTAACGTCCCTTTTGGCAGGTAAAGCCATTGCCATGATAAAAGAAATAATTTCTTTTACAAAAACCAGTATCACTTATCTTGATGAATTTAAAGGGACATCAACAACAAATCTTGCTTTTATGACCCATTTTTTGCCTACGCCCAATTGGGTACTTTCGTACAGATTTTAAATCATTAAAATTTGCTCGGCCCTTCGAATACCTTTGAGTACATTGCTGATATAATTAACGATCACCCTGATGTCCAACTTTATTTAATCAACGTTAAAATGTCCTTTAATCCTCGAAAACACCACATACGCTGATAAAGTGTCAAAGAAACCCGGAAGTAAACAGATTGATCGACATGCGCATGTGCGTATCAACTGGTTCCAAATTTTTGTTGCTGGTATCCTGTGATTTGAATTCGCGAAATGTTTATTCCGCGGGCCTATAATGATTTCACTTTACCAAATGTGAACATATATATTAGTGAAAAGAAGAAACAGCTCTTATTCACCAGTGTTTGCTCTTTTCGAGGGCCATATAAATCCATGCAATCTCTGTTTTGCCATAATGTTCTCACATATATATATACGCCATCTGTCCCGCTTTACAGGTATTTTGCTTCAAAGTTCTCTAAGCACTGCTAATTTGTTTTAGGAGGTATTGATTTAAACTACATGTACACTGCTTACAGGAAAGAAATTTGGAAGAAAGCTACAAAAATCTAACGGAGAAATCTGTGAATACTTAATTTACCTCCGTTGACTTAAAAAACTGTTTTTTTCCAACGGACACCTCAGTAAAGCCAAAGAACAAGTAATTTTCACTGTTTAAAACTCGAAAATATAACGGATTACCCATCACAACACACATATATAAGATCGGAGAAAACCTGAACGTGTCAGTTACTGCATTGGTTGCCATGATATAGGCGTGCGAAAATGCATGGAGAAGCCCGTCGATTTCAGGGACGCCATTGGTCGAGACAACCGTCGTTATCGTTCGTGTATATTCGAACTAGGTCTTCGAGAACGTCACGTGATAAAATTGCATCTCATTAGTGCTATGACGTAGTAGACAGGACTATTGTTTACAATTCCAACACTATGTCATCGGAGAGTAAGATTGCTCATTCTGAACCTGTTTTCTTATATAGATGTAGTAAACTCTTCCTGTATTGATGATAAATGAATAAGCGATGATCAGCCTGTGTCGTTGTTTCTGTTTACGATGTCGATAAACTTACGTTTTTCAAGCCTAGAATGGGGACAAAACGATCAAGTGAATAAAGGGTTTGTTTCGACGCTTTGAATGATCACACGGTGTTTACGTCACTAATACGTCACTGCGGAGATTTACGACGAAAACTCGGCTAATCGTCGGCGATCATCGATGTAAACAAACAGATAATGCGGCATGGTAGGATCTGTTCTAGTTTCAAAATTCTTTTTGCTGCCACTGACTGGAACTTTTGCGAACTGCACCTTTACATATCGTGAAAGTCATAATAATCGCCATATTTTTGCATGGTAAAAATGAAATTTACTTTTATTTTATAAACAAGTTGTTTATTCAGTTGTCAAACAACTCTGTCAAAGAAAAAAAAAAAAAAAAAAAAAAAAAAATCATGTGCTTCTAGCAAACAAATTCTCCTTTGAGAAACGTTTAAAATTACAATCATCGTTTTATTAAACACCACCCTTTACCTAACAACCTCATCTATAATGATCATGGGCTCTTGAAAACATAACTGGAAAAATGAAAAAAATGCTGGTAATCAGCATTTCCTTTTATTCCCTTAACCCTTATCCTGCTAAATAATTAAATTGAAATTTTCAATTCGATTGTAAAAACCCAAATATTGCTTTTTCAAAGGTATGTTTCGGGGAATGATATCTCCTTAGCGGACAGTGTAGATCCAAGATCAGACTGCACGTTCTGTGCAGTCTGATCTTGATCTAGGCTCTCCTTAAAAGGTCAGTGAGTCGCGCTTAGCAGCCTAAGGGTTAATATGTTCTGTTTTTCCAAATACTAATCATATCATTTGATTAGAATTAAGTTTGTCACCCGCAAATGTTTTCAGTTTGGACGGAAATAAAACCTCTTTTTTTTTTAAACTTTTTACCACGTGATCTCGAGTTTTAACGACCCAGAGGAAGAATGCTTTTGCTCATTAACCTAGTTTGAAATTTGTCGTTACAGCTGCAAAGGGTACCCCTTTTTATCTCCCACACGAATGTCCGATAGAAGATCGATAACCGGCTACTAGTTTTTGAAAAGGGTCTGAGTTTTGTCGTCTGGGAAGGGGTTAACTCGTAAGCATTATTAATTATCTACACTTTTTCAAAGTCGTTTGCTGCAAATGTGTTTCATTTTGGTAAAGGGTTTCACTTCCTTTGGAAAAAAAAAAAAAAACGTTTTCATGGTTCAGAATTCTTCTTCTTCTTCTGTAATAATCTCCTTATAATCTTATATGGCTTTCTACGCATCTGCAGTCGACAGTACTCGCAATTTAAACCAAATAATAGGGAAATAAGCTTGCATTAGCATGCATGTGTAAACAGTCACTGTATACGTATCTTCGCAAGCCAAGGGTGACAATCACTACGTAAATAAGATTCACGTAGTGATAGTCACCCTTGGCTTGCGAAGATGTTGTTTTCATGCACTGAGTGTATAATTTCCCTGGCAGCTTGCAACATTTCACCCAACAAGTTATTCCATTCGACCCTTTCCCTGAGAAAATTATTTCCTTTCCCTACTTTAATTTGATACTGAATCCAAAACGGTCGCATATTGGGATCATAACCCATTGAAATTGCAATATGTGGGTATTTTTTCTTGACTGGAAAGTGTAAATACTGTTCTCTTGACGCTTTATCCCTTCAACAAACAGGCCCCCTTTTTCACCAATGTTTCTCTAGAAAGAAGGCCTTTTGAAACATTTTTGAAAAAGCAGGCACTGCAATCAGGATTTTCTTCTTTTCCTGCGATGCCTTGAAAAAATTTAAATTAATCTCATCATTATAGATCTAGCTGAATTTTTAAAACTTTTTTTCCCGTAAAGATAAATCATTATTATTATTATTATTATTATTCATTTTCTTGGTACAAATTAAGGGTTAGTTAACGCGCGAGAAGGCCTTATAACCTCATTCCACTGGTGGCGATTCCGCTACGCTTCGAAATTTTGGTCAAAGGGCCGTGAATCGTGGGAGAAACGGCAACAGCGCAGTAGAAACGCCTTTGTTGTAGTAGAAGCGTTTCGGAAGCTTCTCCATTTTAAACTCCCATTCCACTGCACGGAGATTCCGCTACCCTTCGAAATTTTGGTCAAAACGCAGCGAAGCGTTGGAGGAACGGCAACAGCACAGTAGAAACGCTTTGATCGTAGTAGCAACATATCGAAGCTTCATGATCGCCTCCTCACGGCGCTTGTTTTGACCTTGCTTAAAATTAACGTAGCGGGATCGCCGTGGACTCGAAGCGCCACAAAAGCGTAACAAGAAATTCGTGAAAGCAGCAGTATCGTGGCTGCAGCGCGAGTAACGTAGCAAAAGTGCAGTGCATCGTAACAAAAGCGACACTCAACCCTTTCAATCTATTGTTCATAACCGCAAGCTGGGGCACAGCTACTGCAGCAATTCGATCCATTTTTAGCTCTCCTCAGCACGAAGTGCTCAAGGTGAGCTTTTGTGATCGTGCTGTGTCCGTCGTCCGATGTGCGTCGTGCTCGTCCAGGCGTGAACATTTACCTTGTGTGCACACTAGAGGCCACATTTTCAGTGAGTTACTTATCAAACTTGGTAAGAATGTTTGACTTGATGATATCTCGGACAAGTTCGAGAGTGGGTCACGTCGGGTCAAAAAGTAGGTCAAAGGGCTAAATCTTAGAAAAACTTGTGTGCAGTCAAGAGGCCACATTTTCAGCCTGAAACTCGTGAAACTTGGTCAGATTATTTATCTTGATGATATTCTGGACAAGTTTGAAAAAGGGTCATGTCTGTTCAAAAAGTAGGTCACTTTGCTAAATCTGAAAAAGAAAACCTTGTTTGCACTTAGAGGTCACATTTTCAGTCTGATACTCATAAAACTTGGTCAGAAAGGACAAGTTTGAAATTGGGTCACAACAGATCAAAAGGGAGGTCACTGGGCCAAATCTTAGAAAAACCTTGTGTGCAGTCTAGAGACACATTTTGAGTCTGATACTCATGAAACATGATCTGAATGTTTATCTGGATGATATCTCTGACATTTTCAAAAGTAGGTCAAGTTGGTAAAAAATTAGGTCACTTACACGCATGCGCTTTACATTATTAAAACCAGGATCTCTTCAACTTTATCAACCATAGATGATTTTAGGGCCAATGGCCCCTTTGTTTTCGAAGGCCGATGTTCAATTGCTGCTATATAGAAACGTTCCAGAAGCGCAACAGAAGCGCAGCTACTGGGCAGCTAGGTCGTAGCAAGGTCGCAGCAGCAACGTAGTAAGCCTGAAACCGCATGACGTACAGGAAGCGTAGTAAATGCGTCTTGGAAGCGCTATAGAAGCGCAACGACGGCGTGACTGGATCGTGACCAGCGCAGCGAGATCGTGATTGAAGCGTATTATAAGCGTCCTGGAAATGCTCAAGTCCAAAAATGTTGCACACGTCGGCGCTACTTCGGCGATTTGGAAGATTTTGGAGAAGCGCCAAGATCGCCATGAGCGCAGTGGAAACGCTGTCCAATGGAATGGGGATATTACTGTTTGATAAAATATGAATTAAACGGAATGATGATGATGACTTTGTACGATTAAGGTCCCTCCGTGCCCTAGGCATATATGGTATGGACCATTAGAGAGAAAGAATCGGATACAAGGAGATCCGAGTACAAGCCCCTAGCTCTTGGTTCTTTAACGTGCCCGGTGTAAAGCACCGATACACTCGAGGCTACCTCTGGGTTTCAAACCAGTTTACCTCTAGCTGGATGGAAAACACGAGGTGTCTCAGAAAGGTCATGTCAGACCGGGTGTCGAACCTCGGACCCCAGGATTGATAGTCCAGCGTTGTACCACTGCACCACCGCTCCATCCTAGGTAAACAGAATGGAGCAGCCAGCCTCCTATTCATACATGTAGTTGTGTAGGGGCATGCTCCTCGGAAACCTTTGAAAATACATGTAGTCGCAAAATCTTGTGAATTCTGGGCGTTCTTATGTGCTTCGTATGTGCATCATGTTGATTTAGCGATCGAGTGTAAGCAGAGCTTATTTGCCTGCAGTATGATGTAATCCATGGCCGTTAAACGAATAATAACCTGAGCGCCCACACGAAGATTTTCATAAAGAACACTTCTTCACTCCCGTTCAAAAGCAGTTATGCGGGTTAAAATGATAACAACAATCTATAAAATCCAATCAGGCAGCAAGTTCTTTTCTCACCCTCATTCTTCTTCTTCTTCTTCTCCTCCTCCTCCTCCTTCTTCTTGTATAACGATAATGATGATGATGGTGATGATGATGATGATGATAATAATAATAATAATATTTTTCCAAGTTTTACGAAAGTGACTGAAAAAAAAAATCAATAACTGTATACTGACTGACAACCATAACTCCGCAAGATTCACGAGTTTTGCACTATGATTTCTTTGCGATATGGGGTCCTGCCTGGCTCAGTGGTAAAGTGTATGGTTTGTTAGCTGAAGGTCCTTCTTTCGAGCCTCACTGGAAGCACTGCCCTTTTCTTGGGAGTGTGCTTTGACAAGAAACATCAGAGCCCCAGCCTAGTCTGATGAAACCCAGGACATGTATGCATAAAATACATGCTGGCTGTTGCCGTGATATGACTGAAATAATGCTGAAACCGGCCAAAAAAACCATTCAATAGATCAATCATTTGCAACTTAAATAAACAAACAAACACACACACACAAAAATAAGTAGAAATTTGTCAGTTCATATTTTAAATGGGGGGGGGAGGAACTGTATGATTTGATTTCCGTAACACAGTGGCTATCATAAATTCGAGAGAATTTTATTGCACTAAACATTTTCGATAAATATTTTATTTTGAAGCTGAAAATGTGGAATTAATAAACACAGTTGAATATTATGAATCTTTTGTTTTTTACATCTAATTTGAAATATAAATGAGAAAATCTTAAATTTTCTTGAGAAATTTGTCTGAACAGGATACGGTAAAACGGCCACAAAAAATCAGTAAAAAAAGTAGTCCATTATTAGGTCGTGTATTTCCCCCAATAATGTTAAGCATACATTGATTCCCCACAAGAGAAACTTCCAATGTCTTTTTTATTCTTACTTAATGAAAAATAATTATGATGTTATGCTCTCAAAATAATATATTGCCTTAATTGATTTGTTGCATCGAAAGTTAACATATTAATACGCCGAGTTTCCGTCGTGTTTTTCTTTTGGGAAAACTGGAATAAATTCTGTGTTGTGGAGACTGTCACCCAGAGTTTCATTTAGGCTCACGCTGTAGTGGTTACATATACGAGTGACTACCGCTGCAGTTACACTAGAAGTCACTCAGCGACCGATATGATTTTATAACAAACAATTTTTATTCGTGTCAACCCTCGATCTAAACCGTCTGCCATGTTCAACCAATCCAAGAGAAATCGAGGAGGTCGGGTGAATCCTGGAAATAGGGACAAGCGACAATTCAATTCTCCAGATAGGTTGTAATATATTGTATATTTTTTTGCTCACTTTATTGCAATCCTCTGTAGATAGATCCATATCTTCAAGTGTGGCCTCAATTTTTTTTGCCAAAACCTAACTTTCCAACTGGACTAATTTGCATTCGACAAAATTTGACAGATCTGATGATGCAACTTAAACTGCTTTCCCCATCAAAGCTACCGCTTATTGTAGCATTTAATAGAGGTACACAGTATTTAAGAACTAAACATGCTCCATGCCCTCTTTAAGGGTTAACCATCAGTGATGCAAGTATGCTTCCCAAATTCGGAGGTTCCTCTTACGTTATTCTTTTGTGATTGTTTCTCTGCTAACCCAATGATGCAGCCCTTCTTACAACCATTCTTGAGTATAAAGTGAACATACCTGCATCATTTCAAATGGCAATATGTGTTGATCTCTTATTGTGGTCTAACAATAAGTTTCTAGATAAATAGATGCGTAATCTTCACAAAAATAGCAAAACAATGTAAAATTGTGATCGGAACATTCTGCAAATCCAAAGTTTTTAAAATAAAGATAACCATTCAGGGTTCCCATTCAAGTACATATGTGCATGAATCACATTCAAAACTGAAACTGCTGCACCCGAACATCTTAAACATTTCCGTATTTGGGAAATTTATTTCAATGAAGTTTTAATTCCATTAAATTTAATCCTTACACAACAATCAAGTAAACATGAATAACCTGAAATAAGACTTGTAGTTCAAACAAGAGAGTCATGGTTCTCACTCGACACGGGACCCCGGGATTCGACACTTGGAAATTGGAAATGACCTGTTTTTGATGCTAAAAAATGTCTGCCTCAGCAGCAATCTGACGCATGAGATTATTGGCTGAAGCTTCATGAATATAAATTAGCTCATGTGCGTCCAGCAGAAAAATTGGCTGTAATAAACACAATCAGTATCAAATTTGAAGGATGCATGTGGCTCTGTAGGCCTATATCACAGTTAATCAAGCTGGCGAGTCATCTATAAAAAGGTATTAAACATGTTAATCCACTTCTCTAGTGTAAAATGACAGGTTTTAAACTTACCTCAGTGTTCTCACTAGGATTTTGAAAGTTGGATTCCAGGAATCCAACTTGGGGGAAAAAATTGGATTCCAAACTGAAAAGTTGGATTCCAGCCTGACAAAGTTTGATTCCCATAGAGTCAGTTTAAATTTTCATACGCAAGCACTAAACATTTAAAAATTGTTAGATTTAGAACTGTATCATGCAGGGGTTGACATAAGGATTTCTTCAGCACTTGCCCGGGAGGCAAGCTTGATTTTACTGCAGCTTGCCCCCCAGGTTTTGAACTTGCCCGGGGGGGGGGGGGGCAAGTTGGATTTTATTCCAGCTTGCCCACCCAGGTTTTGAACTTGCCCGAAAGTAATTATTGTATAAACTCTGTTTAACCTATTCATTTCACTTAAATGCATTAGTACTTGCCGGTCCTAAGAATCACCAAAATACCACCGAAACACCGAAATACCCGTATTTTTATTGTTGGGTTCAAATAACTGACAAAAGTATGCAGGATTTTTTTCTTTCTTTTCTTTTTCAGAAAACATACTTAATCAAAGTATTAATCATTATTGAGAAGAGTGATGCTGTTAGTATACACTGATCATTGATTTACATTGAGAACAATCACCGAAACACTCGCGTGCCTGACCTGTTACACACCAAAATACTCGATCTCGATGATGACAATCTAGACCTAAGATTTATCAATATGAAATTATCACTTATATTTCTTTTGAATGATAAACACACACAAAAGAGAGCGCTAATCCACTTCATTTGCGAAATAAGTAGTTGGTGAGACCCAAATCAGACATTACATGATGTAAGTCTCTGATCCGACAAACACAGAAGTTTCTCGGCACATTCTGTTCTCTTCTGTTCTGTTAAAGTGAAGCGATCGTAAATGTACGGCTAACATATTCAAATTTGTTTGATATGTAGGTTTGTTCTTGTTATTTTTAAAGTAATATGGTTATTATTTATAATCTTACCGGCAAAATTGTAATTGTCTTATCAATTTACGCCTGGTGCCGTGCTAACTAAACATTCAAAATGGCTGTTGGTTTTCTAATTTGGTGACGTTTTATCTCATATTTTCCAACTTAAAAATGGAAAGCTATTTTTTCTAGCATACTTACGGATAAAGATCAGATACATCAATCTTGTACAAAAGCAACTGAAGTGAGATTGCGGAGGTATAATCCCTGAATTGACCAATTTTTAGTACGTGGAGCGGGTATTTCGGTGGTCATTTACAGCACGGTAGGCTATTCCGGTGCACATTCTTCACGGCGGGCCTCAATAACATATTGCTATTTTGATATTAGGTTTAATACTAACCCTCCTTCATAAATGAAATTACAATTTGGTCAAAAACCACAACTTCAGTTATCGTAATAACTAAAAAAAATACGGGTATTTCGGTCTTTCGGTGGTATTTTGGTGATTCGTCGGACCCGTACTTGCTGCATTTAAATGTTTAAACGCAGCAAGTACTAATACACATGCCAAACTTAGCTAAAATTATTTTATTAAAAGGAGGCAAGAAAAATTAACATTTCTGAACAAATTTAATTCTCACAATAAAATTCACATTCAACATTTACAATTTTTGTTGTGCAAAAATCTGCTGATTTTTTCATTAAAAAACAATCATTATCTTTGAACATGTGATCACTGTGGCACTTAGCATTTTATCCCTTAACTCTTTACCAAACAACAAAATTTTAGACTAGTCCAAATTGAAAGCACTTGCAGACGACAAAATAAACATATCTAAAAAACTGAAATTTGTTTCCAGCAGGATAGAAAAAAACATTGTGGGAAAAGGAGAAAATGCTGGTTACCAGCATTTTCTCCTTTTCCCACAATGTTTTTCACCCTTCCAAGAACAAATTTCAATTTTTGAGTCACATTAATTTTGTCATCTGCAAATGCTTTCAATTTGGACCAGTCTAAAATTTTGTCATTTGGTAAAGAGTTGAGTGGGGTGTGTTTTCAGAGAAAAATGTGCTAGACTGCTGGGATTTTTGATTTAGTTGTTTGAAAATTAAATGTGATAGAAACGACAAATAATTTGTTCTTCATTTTTCTTTTCTGTATTTTAAAGAATTCGCTACGCTCCTGACAAGACTTTTGTCTCCCTCTTTTTTTTTTTTGGAAACAAAACTTCACTTCGATGAAAAACCTAACCACAAAAACGACACATTTGGCATAAATTGCTAACGAGTTACATCGGAGCCAAGCAAACTCTTTTATTAACTGTTGTTTCTGAAGGCATTTATCACAGTATCGCGTCACATTTGTCTCTACAATTACAAATTTCCGAGTTAAATAATTTCGCAACCTGAGTGTCAGCCATATTGAATATGGTAGCATCGGAAACATCGAAACTTTACTTGTTGATTCGTTTCATTGGATGAAAAAAGCCACCAAAGGCGTAATCGACCAATCAAAAACAGTTTTAATATCCATTTGCGTATCAGATCTCAAAGACCCAAAACTACCGGTATCGGCGATAGAAACCTGAATTGACGATAACGGCAGGGCTTTTTTTTATGGTTTGGGGAAGACACCCGATGCCTGTCAAAAGGGGAAAAATGCTTGACAAGGCCATAATTTGGGAAAATTTACCGTCTTGCTATATATGTTGCTGTACATCATTATACATGTATGTGATATAAATTACACATTATGTACCGGTACTATTAATAGGACTAGAACACTGGAATTAATCTTTGCAATAACACTTAATCATATGAAACTGAATTAAGCTGTTTTGTGAATACTGAACTCTCAACAGGATTCTCACTAAGTCCAGTATTCCAAGAGTCATGTACTCTTGGGCCCAAATTTTCAAGAGTCAAAGTGGAATTTCCAGGAGTCAAAGAGAAATGTCCAGGGTCATAATTACTTGATTATCATTAGTAGATAAGGGTGAAATAAAGACAGTTTTTCATTCATGCTCTTTGTGTATGGAAACAAATTAGACAAGAAAATACCTCATCTGATGTACAAACTTGCTGGAATGAAGTGGATAGAAGAATTTTAACTCGCAGCCCTAGCATGCAATTCATCTGCATGAACTATATATCTAACAGACAAAAATTAATTTCTAACTGTTTACCTACCAAACAAACAATTTTAGACTCGATCATGTTTTAGACATTTGCAGACGATAATTCAAATGTGGCTTTCCAGAACGATTTGCTTTTCATTGCCTAGAACATTGTGGAAAGGGAAGAAAACAAAGATCAAATCCAATAAGGTGTTATTTCTTTAACTTTAAGTCTTCTTTCACACTTGTTCCAGTGCTAATACTGTAAGACAAGAAGGCCTAACCTCCATCCCCCCCACCATCTAGTTAATCTATTAAGGTTGTGTAGATCTATTATCATTGTAAAAAACAACCAAAGTTTTTTTCCAATTTAGACTTGGTCTAGGTCTAGTTTGTTTCTTGAGAAATAAAATATGTCAAAGATCTTCATCAGAAGTTAAACTAGATCCAGTAAGAAATCTGTGATTGCTGATCCTCGTCACTCCGCGCCTAAATAAAATCCGAAACTCAATCGAGAGGAAACAAGCATCTGCTACTCATTTACATTCGTGATCGGTTCGCATATAAAGTCCGATACATTTCACTGAAATTATTAACTGAAATAAAATGATAGCGGATTTTTTCATGTTAGTTTGTGACAAGTGTCAAAAGATAATGATTATACAACCTAAATATCCCAACTTTATGTTTTCATAATGCTTGAAATTGGAGAGAAATATGACTTTTTCCCAATCAGCAGAATTTGTCTGCAAGTGATCTAAAAATAGAACAAGGCAAATCTGATTTTCTGGAAGTGTCATAGTTACCTCCCTTCCATGAAAAATTTCGTACATTTTCGTTGAGTTTACAAATGTTATAGCTATATGTAATCTTTTTTGCATCTCATTTCAGTTTTTCTTTCTTTCTTTGTCGTGCATTATGTCGCAATGTTGGAGCGACGTAGACGATTTAAGCGTGAATAGCGCAATTGCCCCTGTCCAGAATAAACACTGACTGTTGGTATCCACGTTTTTATTGATCCATGGAAGAAAGCGTTGAATACCAAATGCTGGATTCCAGTGTTTTTTCGTATTATACCTTGAGCGTGTTCGGAATATTCCATGCAAAGAATGAATGGAAAGTACGAAATCAGCCGATTAGTGACGGTTTTCTGCAAATCCCAAAGGCGGATGGCACATTATAAAACGAAAGTATCGGTCGTCTTTGCAGCTGATCTTTCGGTCTGGGATTGGGTTTATTAACTATCTTAGTACAGTCCTTTCTATTTCAGAAGAGAAAGTCGATTTCTTAGGGGAAAACTGATTGCTCAGGGGAAAACCACATCTTTGGGGAAAAATTTGCCGAGGAGAAGACGCCGAATATCGGCGTCACTATTTTAGTAAAAAAAAACCCTGAACGGACCGAAAACTTTACTTGCCTGGCGGGCTCACCAATGGTGAAGGCAGCTTGCCCGTAGCAATTACGGCCCAAATCGGGCAATCGGACGTCCGCTTATGTCAAACCCTGTCATGGAGGCAGAATGTCTTTAATGGACAAGTCTACATTTACTGGGTTCTGCCCAGGACACGCCCTTGCGCCATTGGTGCTAAAAAATAGCAGAGGGCGCAAAAACATTCAAATAGATGGGTCTGAAGGCGCGCCAAATTTTTCTAAACTAAAAGACAACAAAATCAACTTACGCGACGTAGTTTCAGCGTTTTAGCCTAGTCCAAAATAGAAATCGATATGGTTCCCCGCGTTTCACTATGTAAACACGCATTGAGTTATTGGACAGTAAATCGAGTCGGGTACCATACTGCATTTACGTATTGCTAAGCGATGGATCAAGGTAAATGGGGTTCTAAGACCTTATTTGACTTTTTTCAAGTGTCTTCGGCGAAAAAATCTGAGCCAAATGAAGGATTAGATTCTCCTACGCCTGGCGAGTCCCTCAGTGATTGCTGAACACTATTTTTATTAAAGTTTTAGCATTGTAACATGTATGTAGGCCTATTCATATTATAGAATATAGCATACTTTTTGATATATCAAGTAAGAGTTAAACAGTTTCTGACTGAAATAATGTTGAAAGCGACGTAAAACTTCAATCAATCAATCAATTAAAACTGTAGATGATCTTTGACCATTAAGTTCTGAAGATTGGGATTCAGTAGTTTCACAATTTACACATGTTATCTTTAATTTTCAAAACAAGGTATTGGAATGCACAGATTACATGTATGAATAGTCTAACAGTCACTAGGTCTTACCAACTTGTCTAAATGCTGATAAACAATTGACGGCATATGGGAAGTTCACTAGGACCCCATATTTTCTGAAATGGCCCACTTTTTTCAAACCCAGTGGGCCATTTGTCCCAATGGATTTGATTTCTGGGCAGAACCCTGCATTTACATTAGAAATTTCTAGCTAAGGCATTACACATACATGTATTTTTGTTGGTGCAATGGATTAAAGAAGTTTAATAACTTTTCGCTAAGTCTTCATCTTTTATTTAAACTATTAAAATAATTCAACATGATAATGCATATTCTATATATTCATAATAATAAATAATGGCAACAATTCTGGACCCATGTTCTTAAACATTTGTAAAATCAATTCCATTTCCATTTTAATTGGCAATTAGAAATGAATTAGAATAATTTATCCGTATGGACTGTGATGTTAACCATTTTGCATTGTGTTGGGCCAAGACGATGTATGCAATGTACGAGTCTAATTGAAATTTTGTTCTATTCTGTTTTATAAATTAAATCTTTTCCATGGCAATATTTTAGACCTGACCAAATTTAAAGCTTGCATGAATTCGCAAATGACAAGATAAACAGGGTTTGAACAATGTACTTTATCTTTGAAAAGGTTGAAAACTTTGTGGGAATAGAAGAAAATGCTTCTTTCTCAAGGTTGTAAAATTAGTCACTAGGCTCACCTGGAGATTTCCTTTTAATCCCCAGAAATTTCTCTTATTTTTTTCAAATTTGTTCTCTATTAATATCAAACACGTACAATGTATTTGAGATAATCTTGTAATGGTAAAAAGAGATTTGATTTTCGAGCCACATTGTTAGGCAATTATAAGATCGACCAAAAAAATCATCGGAAAGTTGAAAGGTTACGGACAAGACTCAATTATCTATTTCCATTGCTACCTCTCAATCGCATCATGAGATGTTCAGTGCCTTTCTTTAATCAAGTATATTGACCAATTATCAACATAAATTAGTCTGCAATCTGTTGATTGATGCATAATTTGCGGATGTTAAACAACATGACGGCGATTAGGGTATTAGCTATTTGTCATCCATTGTGTAACGGGTATTGGGCGAGTGATAAAGAATGATGCATTTCGATCGGTTGTTAGTTTCCCAGGTAGCCACGCCTACCTCTTTGACTACCCGACTTTAGAGATTACCTGTGTATATGCAATATCCGCCTCGCTAAACACCTCATAAACAATCAATTGATAAACAAATCAACCCAGGGATCGTAAATTACAAGTTACATACGATCCCTGATTAAGCTGAGCAGCTGATTTGGGACGCCTGCCCTGTAAAAACTTGTCGTCCGGTGGAATCCTTTGTTAAGATTTTTTGTCGTCCACCGGGAAAAGTTGTCTCAGACAACAGTATTGATGTTTCCAAGAACTCTGTTACCTGCTACCTTAATTTACAAATTCCTATCAAATCATGCTGTAACACTTCTCCAAAAATGAAATGAATTGAAAAATAGATTGCTGAAAAAAAAATGTGAATACTCATGACACAACAAAGGTCAGTTTGGCATTGTCCAATAAGGAAAATTGCAACATTGAAAGAATCATTATTGGCAAGATGGGGGGGTGTTACAGTACAATGACAGGATTTATTACAGTACAATGACAGGATTTTGTCCATAGTTTTGTTAAGTAATATTTTTGAATAGAAAAATGCTATATCCAAATCTTTAAAATTCCTATTTGTCCACGGACAAGGAAATGAAAAATATCCACTTTCCTGCCAGTGTGGCTTATTTGTCCAAAACTATAGAGTTTTAAATGGCATTCAACCATGGGAATCTTTCAATGGGAACCCTTTAAACAACGCCTTGATAAAAGCATGCTATCTTTATGCAGATATTTTGTCATATTCCTTGTCTTGGTCCATTTTATATTTACATTTGGAGCCGTGGGACGCTGCCAGGGTCTCAGACTTCTTACATTCCACTTGCTTTGAAGATTTAGTTGAAAAAACAATCCATTTTCTCTAAATTTGGGCATCGATTGATTGCCGAGTCGCAAAATTGTTTCGGTTTGAGATGGTTTACGGCAGAAGATAAAAAGGCTAAACCATGGCCCTTTAGCACCAAAACTGTACCATCAGATTAAAGGCTAAATTATTCACGTGTGCGTCATTGTCGTAAAAGATCTTTGAATCAGTGGTAAAATGCTAATTAGAAAAAACAATTTAATTCATATTGATGATTTTGAAATTATTCAGACATTTTTCAAAGCAAAGAAAATTACTTGCAAATACAGCCGCCTATTATGCCGACCCTGTCGTATGCTGTGAATGCGGAGGTAGACGAAATGTGTATTTTGGGTTTTCAGAAATCAGGGATCATCTTGGGGATCATCTCAAGCTGCTCTTTGTCTTTCAAAATGTCATTTTGTAAGAAGGATGAACAAATGTGTTTCACTGCTTAATGTATGCAATAGATCTTTGTTTCAAAATTTTACCCTTAGTTTCTACTTGTCTGCGGACAACTAGATTGAAAAAAGTCACTAGTCCAATGCCGAATTTTCCCGAGTTGGGACGAGATGGACATAGGATTTCTACACCCCTGCTATATCTTCACAGTCCTACTGTAATTCAGAATGTAGATTTAGCATCTGGTGAGTTGTAAAGTATACCAATATGGAGCAGAAAGGTATTTACCTTGTGTGACCAGTATTGAAACTTGTAGGTGATGAAGGTATACAGATGGAGATTTTTTTTACCTGTCAAAATATATTATGAGCATAGAACTTTCTTAGCTATTTACTATTACTTTATAGTTTGTTACATGTATACTCTACATACATATAAAACGACTGCAAATGCCTTTTTGCATTGAACCTATTAATTTTGAAATTTCATCATTAACAATTCTACCTTTACTTTTTTCCAGTAGACCACCCAGAAGAGGCCCACTAAATGACAAAAACATGAATGTAAGTTTTTATTTCATGAAAATTCTTTAGTCTTTACCAAATGATGGAATTTTAGACTTGTCCAGACAGCATTTGCAGAGGGCAAAAAAATTGTGACCCAAAAATAGAAGTTTGTTTTTGGAAGGATTAAAAACAGTTTGGTAAAAGGAGAAAATGCTGATTTCCTGCAAGGATTTCAAAAGTTTCCTTCTTTTGGGTCATTACAACTCGGGGTTGTTTGGTAAAGGGATGTGTTTTTTTAAAGTCATGACACAGATAACTTTAGTCATACATATACATGTGGTTCAAAAGTTGTCAGCAGGGGGCAATGGTATTCAATTTCAACATTCTTACTTATGAAAATTTTTATTATGCTCTTGTCTCTGATGTAATACATATGAAATGGGTGGCTGAAAATGAACTTATCATTGGTTGCTGTCAAAAAACACATAAAGATAGACAAACTGATGTCAGCCAGCGCTGCATTTTTAGCTCAGCTGTTTTCGAAGAAACCGTCAAGGTATTGTCATATAGCCATAGTGTCATCTGTGTCACAAAAACTTGACATTTTTTAATGTCATTGTCATTGCTGGAGATATTTATTACTGGAGATATTTACTTTTAACTTGGACTAACTGTTAACTATCAAAAGGGAATCCAGGCCACAGCGGCAGGTAACCATCAAAATATTTTTGATACAGTCATGTCCCTTTTTTGACTTGCCATTTTCACTAAGAGCAACTACAGCCAAGTGTTGGCACCTGCATGTGGTGCTCTTGCACTGTCATCTTGTAGTTATGAAGAATGTTTGAATGTCTCAGTATTGCTCATAATGATGATGATGGTGATCTTGAAAATTAAAAAAAAATTGTGGGAAAAGAAGAAAGTGCTAGTTACCAGCATTTTCTCCTTTTCCCAAGATGTTTCAAAAACCTTCTTTTTCAGAGATGTTTAAACACATGATTGCTTGCTTAAAGTATAGAGTACATGTATATGAAAGTTTTCAGACAAGTTCCATGAAGCTTTTTTTTATATTGATCAGGTGGATGGTGTGTTTAAGAACCAAAGAATCACCCATGTTATTATATCTCTTGTGGTAAGTATTGTGCTATCTTTTCTTTGTAAATAGTTTCTCATATTTTTTTCATGTCTCTTATGAACTGTTCGTTCATTTGATATGAAAATTAATTTGAAATTGTGAGAATTCGAATGAACTGCTTCATACTTTGATGACTGACAAACAAGAAATTTCTTAATTAGCCAATTCATGAAATTCCATGCGCGCGCGCGCGCGCGCGCACACACACACACACACACACACACACACACACACACACACACACACACACACACACACACACACACACACACACACATGCAATTGACTAATAGCGAAAAGTTTCAGGACGATACTTTAAGCAGATGCATGAAGCCCCCTTTTCACAGGGTATGGCTCATTAATCTGAACTCTTTTTAGACTTAATGGAAGAAAAAAAATTAAACTTCTTTATTGTGAAAGCATTTGCAGAAGATACATCTATGTGGCTCCAATGATGGGTTTTGTCTTTGAAAGAAGGTTGAAGGGAAGTAACTCTCTTTAGTCCTCATGAAAAATTCATAAGGTTTGAAAGTCTGAAACAGTTTATCAGTAATGTAGACATATATTTAGATATTTAGATATGTTGTATTTCATTTTTAGCTCCACTGGCTGAAGGCCAGCAGGCTAATGTTGTGGCCCGTTGTCATTCTGTGCTTGTGTTAACTTTTATTTCAGACATCTTCTTTTCTGAAACTACCCATCTAATTTTGATGAAACTTTACAGAAATGATCCTGCCATAGTCCTCTTTGGAATTTCTTGAAAGAATTTGATTCCTTCAAAAACTCTGGTTGCCATGGCAGCAAAACTGAAAAATATTGAAAATCTTTAAAAATCTTCTTGTCTGAAACCATATGGCCCAGGGCTGCCAAATTTGGCATGTAGCTTTATCTAATAGACCTCTACTGAATTTCTTCAAATTATAGCTCTAGGGTCAAAATTGGCCCCATACCAAGGGATCACAAGTTTAACATGTGCTGATATAGTGACTTCAATTTAAATAGTAATCAAGGGAAGTGACTATGAGATAAAGTTTGTTACTGTTTACCTCCCTTGATTATCAAACTGCAGTAATACATGATTGCTGTTAGGTATTGAAGTTTTTTGGATAGAAAGTGTTCTGTTTTCAGTATAATTTTTTATCAGTAAGGTCCTTTTTTGTTTGATCATAATTCAAAAGACATTATTGCTGGTCAACTGAAGAGGTTGATTAGATTGACTCTCCGTATTGAACTTACATACAAGTCGGTTCTTTTCAACTAAACAATTTTTATCTATCATCATTCCTTATAGGTTAGATAATTGTTTATAGTTCCTCATCCTCTATACATGTCTCTCTCTCTCTCTCCTCCCACCGCAAACACACTTAGGTTTTAAAGATATAGATTATTTAACATAGTCTTTGGTCATAAAAGTTCAAAAGTAGCATCAAAAAGCAGCTAATATATAATTTTTATGTAAAATTGCAGAAAGAACTGTCATACATAGGCAAACACATGAAATACATATGTCATTAATCTATAGGCATATTGAGGTACACATGAAAAAGGCTGTAACTGATTAACCTAACAATGGTTAAAGATACATGAATGTCTTTGAAGTATATTTAAGTGTCTACCTACACCTTTAAATTTCTGTCAAAACACATTAAAAGTTGTAAAAGTTACCCCTTTCTACCCCAGTGTGTGTGGCTTAAATCAAATTACCAAAGTGACCAATCAGGTGTCCCTATTTGGGGTATTATACTTGACACCAGGTTTTATTCCTAAATTGTGAAATATTGACTTGTATGCAATCAAGAAAATATGTTATCATCAAGCAATTACTTAAGGTATCAAAAATGAAACCTAAAGACCTTATTTGGAACTTCTACGTAGTTTTGCAAAAGCCAGCTGATGAGTACCCTTGGCAGGGATGAACAGTTTTTTTTGCTCAAGTCAGTTCTATCATATTGATGAATTCAACCTATCTGAGAACAAAAAAAAATTCCCCAAAAATCATCCACTAAATAGCATAACTGTCCTCTTAAACCTCATCCGACCATTAAAATTTCTAAATGACTACTAAAAATATTCAATCGACCACTATTGACCCCTATTGACTACTTTTGGAGTATTGACCGGGGTGGTTTTAACCCGATAAAATGGCTAGTTAAAACTGCCCCTGGTTTCGACCACCCAACCTTGTTTGATAGGGTAGGAAACATTGTGGGAAATGGAGAAAATACTGTTTGATAACATGTTCTCCTTTTCCCACAATGTTTTCCGAAGCCTTTTCTTTCAGGGTCATTAACACTTCAATTTGTGTGGTAAAGGGTTAAAAAGCCAGTGGAGCGATACAGGGCCATCATGGCACTCTTGTTGTATTATGAAATTGTATCAAACACACATGTACAATAATGCCCTCATTATAGCTGAGAAAAGTGCTTGAATGATTTTATGGTATTGTTTGCTTGTATGTAATGTTTAGTGTCAAACTAGTTTGTGACAGAGGTCCAGAACTGTGAAGATCATCATATTCAATAAACAATTTTTTCCTTACTAAAGCTTCTGTTGTAGAATTGTCTGTCTGATAAGTTTTAACCCTTTACCACACAGTCCCTTCTTTTAATAAACTCAAGAAAGAAGACTTGAAAACATGATGGGAAAAGGAGAAAATGCTAATAGCCAACATTTTCTCCTTTTCCAGTAATGTTTCCTACCCTATCAAAGACAGCCTTCACAATCTTAGCCACAATTTTCATCTGCCTATGCTTGGGGTTTTGACAAGTCTAAAATTTTGTCAAGTGGTAAAGGCTTAACTCTTTAACAAATGACAAAATTTTAGACTGGTCCAAATTGAAAGCATTTGCAGGCGACAAAATAAATGTGACAGAAAAATTGAAATTTGTTTTGGAAAGGCTACAAAACTTTGTGGGAAAAGGAGAAAATGCTGGTTACTAGCATTTTCTCCTTTTCCCACAATGTTTTCAAAGGGCTTCTTTCACAGGGTCGTTAAAAGTCGGGATTCTGTGGTAAAGGGTTTAAGTATGAATACTAGTATTACAGGTTTTCAGCAGAGATCATAATACGTGTAACTAGCTTCCAAAAAAGTTTTTTTCGTCATTGAAACCTCTATTGTGACTACTGATCGGAATATTAGACCAGGAAAGTTCTGAGTAAACAGGACACAGATTTTTTTTTTACTCTTTACCAATTGATGAAATATTAGGCTGGTCAAAATTGAAAGCATTTGCAGACGAGAGATTACATGTGGCTGAAATGAAGACAGTTTGTCTCTAAGACTGAAGGAGTGAAAAAGATTGTAGGAAAGGGAAAAAACTATGGTTACCAGCATTTTCTCCTTTGTCCCCCAATGTTTTCAAAAGATTTCCTCCTGAGGGTCGTTAAAACTCGGGATTGAGTAGTAAAGGGTAAACCACTCATCTGTACGCAAGTCTACTGTAGGACAAAATCTAATGTAGTAGTAAAGTGCCATCTTGGATTGGCCTGCGCGGACTGCGCAGGCTGGTCCGAGACGACACTTTACGCAAATGTACGAATGCCCCTTTTCACGTGTTGCAAGCCATATAATCCTAGAAAACTTTCCTTATCTATATAAGTTTGTCTATTTTATGGGTGTTTTTTGATAGTGGACTAAATGCTAGTGGTCATCTCTTTGCAGGGTACATTTGTGCAAGTACAAGTAAAGAATGGAACAGTTTACGAAGGAGTCTTGAAAACTGTCTCCCCAAAGGTACATTTTGGTCAATGGTTTTGTAGGAACCTTTATTTTCTTGAAGATGTTAATTTTAGATAAGCAGAATCTTTATTCCAATGAAAGTGGCTTCATGCAGTGCTCTTAAAAAAGAGCTCTTTTTCTAATGAACTTTTAGGATGACAAAGAAACTGAACAGCCATTTTCAGTCTAGAAATAAGACCCAAATGATTGCAATTTCAGGGTTGCTTTTGTCTGGAATATCTAAGTAAGGTGTACATCAAAGATCAGATTGCACATCTTGAGTCATCTGATGGTGATCTATAGTGGATGCAGACGCAAATATAGTCATGAAAGGCAATTTATAGGTTAAAGTGTTTTTTGGGATTGGGCTGAACTGATGACAAAACAGGTGTGATATAGTAATATTTAAGGCTTGAAATTTTTTCACTTTTTATATGCCAAAAGGGTAGTATTATGTTACGACCTCGGTCGTCTGACTGTCGTTAGCAATTTCTTGTGTGCGCAACTCCTCCTACAGTTTCTATTGGAATAACTTGAAACTTACCACAATGAATCTCTGTGGTGTGTAGTTGTGTATATGACTCTTTACATTTGGATCTCTTTAGGTGTTTTAGAGTTATCTGCCCTTGATTTCTTAAATAATCAATTTCTTGTGCAGCTACTCACAGACAAGCCCCTTCGGGCATCACAGTTAAAAGTATTTATGGGCTTACCTGGTTCTGTATTTACCAACCATTCTAAATTGCATTTTTAGTCCTATTCTAGATATAGCAAGGAATGCAAACTCTGATTGGCTAAACCATTTGGTTTGGCTGACCCATTTGGTGTAGCCAGTGGTTTAGCTTATCAGAAGTTATGTTTCTTTGAAGTGAAGAAAATTCTTGAGACGAAAGACTTGTATTGCTAAAAAGAACTGTTCTCCTTGCTCATATTTACATAACATTCTAAATACAGTCTGAGTGTAATTCTCAAAATTTTTCTAAAATTCAAAGTAACACAATTTCTAATTGGGTAAACACTCTGATTGTCTAAACTTTATGTTTTAGCCAATCATAAATCACATTACTTTCTAGATCTAAGAATGAAAGACAAAGAATGTACTGATAAGTTATTACCAAAGTTGTTACACTTACTTCTTGCATACATTTAAACCTATTCTTTTGCATATGTGCATTCAAAAACTGAGGATTAATGAGTCATTAATGACGTATATTATATACCATACTACATCATACTGTATCATACTACACATGTGTTTGTTCTTGTTTTATATGGTGTTGAAAAACCAGGAAAGCAAACTCTGTGCTGGAACTTGGAAATTGCTATTTACAAACTGTTTCTCTGTTTCCCACAATGACCCATATTTTTGCTTACTGTATTGTGCTAGAGACATAAATTGCCCTCGTTTCCAACAACAAATTTTTACCTGCGCGGATGATGTGGATTTTCTCCTCCCAGAGAGTGAAAATAAACGGGCAAGTTAAATTTCATTGTCTCGTTTCCAACCATGCGTTTTCACCGCGTGGCAAAAAGTTCATGCGGAAAAAACCAACATGTTGGTTTTTTACCGCACAGTAAAATATCCGCATACCCATATATGGAACGTGATGTCGGCAATGCTGACATATTTAATGACGTTTGTCTGTTTACATGCCGCTAAAAACATGGCTACCAAAGGTAGAAAGCCAGCGTTGTCCATTTAACAAATGGTAAAACTGATATTGATGGTGCAAGAATACCTAGGTCTCTATGACCAAAGCATGAAACAACATAAGGATCAACTATGCTTCCTCTTCTGATTTCTACTAACTATCCTCTTTATAAACTCTGTCATTAAGTTATTATGCCTTTTCGTCTTTGGAGAAGACTCAAGAAACAGATGGCAGCCATGATGAATAGGCAAAATTGAGAGATTACCGTGCAGAATGTTGCTACGGAAATCTAGATTTAACGCAGGGTTGGAAATGGTCTACCGTGTGGGTCTTACTGTGTGGTAATTATCTGCGTGGGTAAAAACGCGTGGTTGGAAATGAGGGCTTAGCTGTGTATGTGCAAAGTTTTGAAAGAATCTGTCCATTTGAAAAATTATTGATAACATTATCGTTATTGATAACGTTAAGACAAGATTCATTCATCTCTTCACCGTTGAGTGTACTTTGTATGCAATGGGAGACGAACAAGAAGCTTAGATAGTTTTTAGCATTGGTAATTGTATGGTATTAAGTTCTACACAGCCAGACAAAATCTAGAACTGTTCCAATAATAAGAAATTGCAGAAGACCAATTAGATGAGGCTCAAGACATATTTGACTCTCAATCATAGAAAACATTGTGGGGAAAGGAGAACATGTTGGTAACCGGCATTTTCCCCTTTTTTCGCAATGTTTTAAATTCCTTTTTTATCTGTATGGTTGTTAAAATTCTTAATTGTCTGAGGTAATTTTAAATCCTTTCAACTTATTATCTTTTAGGGAGACATTGTACTGGAGATGGCTCATAAGTCAGAGGATGGCGGAAATGGGAGCACATTGTCCTCTGCTCCATCCCGAGATAGAATTATCGAGAAATTGATCTTGAAAAACTCTGATGTCATTACGTTGAATGCCTCGAATGTAGATCTGGAATATGCTGTGAAGGGTGAGTGAACTAGATATATAGAGGATATTTTTTTTTCAGGTGAAAGATCGAAATTTATTTCAACAGTGGCACAGTTCTTTTTGGTTATTCCCCATGGCGTACGCCCTCCGCATAGCAACGCATTACAATATTACGTAAAGCGCAAGAAATGTAGAGTAAATGACATCATGTTTCCATCTGGTTGAGAGGCACGCATTTCACCTAGGTAACTGTGCGCGGGAACTACTGTTTCCTCTTTCAATTGAAGAGTAAGAAAATAAAATCAGTATTTTTCACTGGCCGTAACCATGAAATATTGAAAAATATTTCACCGTTATTTCGTGATAAACTACCGGAAAGCATGAAATAATCTTTTTTATCTTGGTAATAAACAAAGTTTCAGAGCTATCACTGTCATCCCATGAATCGCATGGTCATGAATTTTTAACCCTTTACTGGTTAATGCTGACTTTTAATGACCCTGGGAAAGAAGCCTTTTGAAAACATTGTGGGAAAAGGGGAAAATGCTGGTAGCCAGCATTTTCTCCTTTTCCCACAATGTTTTCTACCCTATCAAAGAAACATTGCATCATTTGAGCCACATTGAAATTGTTGTCTGCAAATACTTTCATTGTCTGCAAATACTTTCATTGTAGACAAGGCTAAAATTTCGTCATCTGATAAAGGGTTACAAGATGCGTATCAAAACAAAACATCTTATATCAAAAGGTGTTTGCAAGAGAGTAAATTTTTATGACACTAATTTAGTATTATGAAATATGGACACAAGTTTGCTGGAATATTATGCATAGATCAATCAATAAACTTAAGCACAAAAGATAAAAAGAGCCATTTACTGTAGCAGTCTGTCAGATTTCCTCCATTTTTCTGTGCAGTATACCAAAACAACAACTATGTGTTCTCCTAACCTGTAGCCCACTTGCGCAGCTCAGTGGTTAGTGTATCTGACTTGTGACCTGGCGGTTGCAAGTTCGATACCAGGTTGAGGCAAACTTCCTTTCTGGCGATTTTTTTCTCTGATGCATGTGAGGAGAAGTAGTCAGTGACTTGGAAAGAACATGTGTGAGAAAGCCAGGAAACAATGATAGTCACTGCGACCGGATTCATTCCTCTCCCACCGTTGACCATTGTTTTGACAATGATTATGTGGGAAAGCAGCCAGTGGCTTGGAAAGAAAATTGTGCGGACTACTGGTAAAAGAGACTCCAGGAAAGCATGGATAGGTGCACTGGCCACCGCGGTATAACTGAAATTATGTTGAAAACGGCGTTAAACACCATACAATCCATCAAAAGCCAGGAAACACATTTATAGGTGCAATGTCTGCCGTGAAATGACCTTAGCTATTAAAGCTGCGTAAAACTCCAATACAATCAGTCATCCTACCCTGTATGTGCAGTAGATATGCAGAGAATTTACACCAAAATCAGGGCACACACATGTGCAGGCTAGCCTTGATTTTAATTCTCCATAAATTTCATAGGTGATCTTGTATGCCGGATGAGGGTTAACATAGAACCCTTTCATTTGATTATTGTAGAATCATTCACCGACAGTGGTATAAGTAAATATAATGGTGAAGTAAAAGAGAAAGACTTGAAGGAACTACAGCCCTGGGATGGTGAACCCTCAACCAATGATGAAATATTAGATGACAAATCAGAAGTAAGTATTTATCTCAAAATTGTTTTCTTTCTTTAGTAATTTACAGAGAAAAGTAGCTATAAAGTGTTCTCTCGGAGTTCTTTCATGCCCAACAATTGTTATTCATGTCACATTCAAGAAATTAATGCTTAAATGGTTACCAAACAACAAAATATTAGACTAGTTCAAATTGAAAGTGCTTGCAGATGATAAATAGCCTTAAATACTGAGATCTGTCTCTGAAAGGGTAGAAAATATTATTGGAAATGGAGAATATGCTACCAATCAGTATTCCTTTTTTTTTTCCCCACAATGTTTTCAAAATGCCATCTTTCTCAAGATTGTGAAAACGGGGATTGTTTGCTAGAGCTTCACCACATGAACCATGTTTTATGACCCTGATGAAGAAAGCTGTAGAAAAGGTTGCTGGAATACAAGAAAATGCTGGCAACATGTTTTTTACCCTTTGAAATAAAAGTCACATCATTTTAGCCAGACTTACATTGTTGTTTGCAAATTGTTTCTGTAAAGCGATATGGCCAAGATATAAAGGATTTGACATGAGTTGGCTTTTGAGATAAAATTTTATTAAACAAGTCTCGGGAAAATGTTATTAAGTGAGCCTTTGGCGAGCTTAATAACGTTTTTTTCTTGACGAGCTGAATAAAATTGTATCTCAAATGCCAACAAATGTTGTATTCTTTTTATCACTTAATGATATTTCACATATTTAGATCAGAAGATCCAAAACCATCTACAGATGCTTCCGCAGTAATATTTATAGAAATATGTACAAAATGACGACGCACAATTGTGACATCAAATATGTATAGGATAAGAAAATTCGTAATGGGTATATTACACTGAGAACAAGGGGAGATTATATAAATTGTTGTCAGGCTAAGGGTTTAAAAGGAATACTTTGAAACTGGGTTAACCCTAAGAGAACCCTCAGTCAGTAAGAGACATGTGACCCAGGCACTATTGTTTCATGACTGTCTCAGCTAGAATATCACTTAACCTTAGGCTGCCAAATGCAACTTTGGGCACTTTTGCAGATAGTGTAGATCAAGATCAGACTGCACAAAACGCCTAATTTTTTAGGGTAATTTTTTTTCCTGTGAAATCAATTTTGAGATAGCAATATGTACTCCGGAGTGGAAACTTTGGTAGCATCTATTTAGCAGTTCAAGGGTTAAAATACCACTGTGTAGATCCAAGTGAAGACTCTACATTCTCTGCAGTCTTGTCATTAACCGCATTGACTGTTAACCCTTTACCATACAAAGACGACTTTTAACGACCCTTGGAAAGATGCCTTTTGAAAACATTGTAGGAAAAGGAGAAAATGCTGGTAAGCAGCATTTTCTCCTTTTCCCACAATGTTTTCAACCCTATCAAAGAAACATTTCATCATTTGAGCCACATTTAAATTGTCGTCTGCAAATGCTTTCAATTTGGACAAGGCTAAAATTCTTTTGTCTGGTAAAGGGTTAAAGCAACTGAAATGACGATTAGAGTTCCAAATTGTGTGTTAGATCTTAGCACATGACTTTAAGATCAGCAACTTCGTACTTTTTCTCAAGTGATACAATTTTCTCTTAGGCTACCTTTACCGTTTTAAAAAACAAAATAGGGCATTCTTTCATATAGTGCTTTGGATTATTTGTCATACAATCAAGGTAGAATATTGTATATCTAGGGGTTTCTTATCTGTGTATTTAAATTCAAGACAGATTAACATAAAAAGGGCTTATAATTTACATATAACATAAAATGACCCAGAATTTTACATTAACCAGTAGAGCTTAATTTGTGAAGTGAACATTTTCAGCTGCAATATAGTAACCAAAAGGTTGTTTTTCAAAGCTTTTTCAGAGGAAAGACGTCCAACAATTATTTTTGACTATGTGGACCCATGAATAGACTGCACTTTTTATCTTCATGATGTGCAGACCTAGCAAGAGGGTTAATTAATGGAATGTCCAGTTTTTTATATATGGCTCCAATTCTTTACATACATGTATACTAAATCTGTATTATTGTTTTTCAGAATGGTTGGGATCCACAAGACATGTTTCAGACAAATGCTACTCAGTTCAATGTGAAGTCCTCCTATGATGATTCATTATCATTATATACGTAAGTTGAATGTTTTTATGTTGTGGTTGTGAATCCTCCCTGGCAAGATGCTTTTATGGAATTAATCTTCCAGAGGCTTTATTTCAATTTTCTGTGTAATTCTTGGTCGTTGTATTCATTTGTGTATGAATTATTTTACTTCACTGAACAATCTCTCAATTCAAGGACTCCAAGGAAAATGGTTGTTGAAAACCTTTTTGGTAAAAAGAGAAAATGCTGGTTACCAAATTTCTTTCCTTCCCCATGATGTTTTCTGTCCTGCTATTGGCAAGTATTGTTACTTGAGCCATAATGAATTTGTTGTAAGCAAATGACTTCAGTTTTGAAAAGTAAAAAGAAAATGCTGTTTGGTAAAGATTAACTCTTTACCACACAATCACGAGTTTTAACGACCTTGAAGTAAAAGCCTTTTGAAAACGTTGTGGGAAAAGGAGAAAATGCTGGTAATCAGCATTTTCTCCTTTTCCCACAATGTTTTCTACCCTTTCTAAAACAAATTTCAATTTATGAGTCACCTTTAATTTGTCGTCTGCAGATGCTTTCAATTTGGACAAGTCTAAAATTTTGTTGTGTGGTAAAGGGTTAATCTTTTTTTTTCCTTGTCCTTAAGAAAGAACCTTTAATAATTTTGTAAAAATCAGTTGTGATCAATATAAATATCCTTTTATCATACCCTGGCTAAACAAATGTTTTATTTCTGGGACAGAGGGGTGGGGCATATTGGTTGGGTATCAAGTCACCTGTGACATTTCAAATTTCATGCGACACACAAGAAAAATGTCCATTTTGACTGACCTTGAAAAAAGAAAGGAGAAGTAAGCTTGTCGCTTGTAATTACTTCATTTCACACAATGCTTTATTAAAGTTGTATACAGTTACGGTATGCAGTCATATTTTTACAGTTACGTTTAAAATTTTCCCTTTGTATTCAACATTAGAACAAAGTTGGAAAAACAGGATACAGCTGAATACAAGATGCTTGAAGAGCGGGCCTCAAGATTGGCAGCAGAAATTGAAGGCACAGAGCAGTACAAACAAAACATAGCTTTGGAGAACGGGGAAGGAGAAAGTGAGGAGGCAATGTTCAGTTCAGTGGTTAGGCCAGAAGAGAACAGAAATAATCAGATGGGAAGTGCTGGAGGGCCTGGAAAGTAAGTCTTGGAAACTGTAGGACAAGACACTAACATATTGTGCATTTGCCAAAACATGACCATTTTTTAGAAAAATTTGGTTTACCTTGCTCTAAAACATGCAGAACCTTCAGTCTTTTTCAGTGAGTTTGCACTTGCACATCAAAAATCCATCTTAATTTCCCTCAAGATGCAAGTTTTTTATTTAAATATGTTTCAAGTTCTCACTGATTATGATAGAAATTCAAATGTCACTGCCTGTCTAATATTTTGGTGTCCACTGGATAGCATGACTTTGTGTCAACCCTCTGTGAACCTTTTTCTATGTTAGTTACCTGTTTGTGTTTAATTCTGGAACAGCTAACTGTTTGACTGAGGTCCAGTTAAGTAGAGGTATTTGAGATCTAGACACATTATTTATTCTCTGAAACCTTTGTTTTGGGTATTTTTTGGCTATGTCCTTAGTAAGACAGTTCTAATGTGTACACTTAACATAGGTTCCAGGGAAGAACTATAAGGATGTTACTCTTCTGCAGCCCCTCCCCTTTTTCTCTATACCTGTATTTCTGCAGACCCTTTATCATACAGTTTCCCAGTTTAAAATAGCCTAAGAAGAAGGCTTTTGAAAATATTGTGGGAAAAGGAGAAAATGCTGGTAACCAGCATTTTCTCCTTTTCCCACAATTTTTTCTACCTTGTCAAAAAAAAGGATATTATCATTTTTGCTACATTTTATTGGTCATCTGCCAATTCTTTCAATTTTGTCAAGTCTTAAATTTTGTTGTTTGGTAAAGAGTTTAGCAGTTCTTTATCATCCCTCAATGCTTAACTTATTACCAAATGACAGAATTTTAGACTTGTCCAAATTGAAAGCATTTGTTGGCAACAGAAATAATTGTGACTCAAAATTTAAAACTTGACTTTAAAAGAGTAGAAAACATTGTGGGAATAGGAGAAAATGCTGGTTACCAGCATTTTCTCCTTTTCCCACAGTGTTTTCAGAAGGCTTCTTCCAGGGATTGTTTGGTAAAGGGTTCATAAAACTCTCTATTGCAAGGAATAAGAAATAGGCCAGTTTATGTAAATGTGAACTTGAACAAAGCAGTTTTCTAAGAATTTGTCAACACTGTACTAGATGACAGAATTTTAGACCAGTCCAAATTTAAAGCATTTGCAGATGACAAATGTAACTCAGAACATGAAATTGTCTTTCATTTGGTAGAAAACATTGTGGGAAAAGGAGAAAGTGTTGGTTACCGGCAATTTTTTCAAAGCTTTTTGCCTCAGGGTCGTTAAAAGTTGGGATAGTGTGGTAAAGGATTAAAGCACAAGTGTCTTTCATTCTATCAGAGGAAGTGACCCCCAACTTTAGACGCATTTCATAGTAACTTCAATATATTTCAGGTATATACCCCCAAATAAACGTCATGGTGCTGCACCACATGGTGGCAATCCAAACATGACCAAACAGGGTCGTGGGAATTATTCCCAACAGCAACAACAACAACATCAACAACAGTATCCCGGTCCGTCTAACCAACAGCAACACCAACAAGGCTATCAGCAGTCCAACATGGGTCGTAACCTGCACAATCATCAGCAGTCAGGACCTGCCCGTGGAAAGCATGAAAGTAGTAGTAACAGTAATGTAAATGGAGGTATGTATGATAGTTTTGTGCTGTAAACCAAAACAAACAGTAATTTGACAGACAGTTGTGGAAAAGGAGCAATTGCTCTTTTTTCACTTTTCTCAAGGTTTTCTCTCAAATATGACTGCTCCTTGGTTGTAGAAATATCTACTTATATGATTATGGGTTAAGCGAATTATGTTATCACTGACTAGTTGAATTTTCCATTTCAAATGTCCATACAATATAATCACATGGCAGTGACAGGTATGTCTTTTGATTGTCTTTTTCATGTATATTTGTCAAACCAGATGACAATAGTTGAATGATAAGAAATTTAAATGTTAAAACTCAAGCCTTATCCTATTAGTCAATTTCAGATTTTGTAGTAATGTACATCTCATTTCATCTCTATCTTCATGTTTTTATGCCCCCCTTCAACGAAGTGGGGGTATATTGCTTTGCACATGTTGGTCTGTCGGTAGACCTTACCTTGTCCGGATAATAACTAGACACAGAATTTACCTAGGTTCGTCAAATTTGGCACAGACATGTGTCTTGGAGTGTAGATGATCCCTATTGATTTTGAGGTCAATCGGTCAAATGTCAAGGTCACAGTCACCATCAACATGTTGATATAAATGTTGATATAAAGACCAAACCTTGTCTGGATGATAACTAGACACAGAATTGACCTAGGTTCATCAAATTTGGCACAAACATTCATCTTGGAGTGCAGATGATCCCTATCGATTTTGAGGTCAATCGGTCAAATTTCAAGGTCACAGTGACTGTCAACATTTTGATATATAGACCAAACCTTGTCCAGATGATAACTAGACACAGAATTGACCTAGGTTCGTCAAATTTGGCACAGATATTTGTCTCCGAGTGTAGATGATCCCTATCGATTTTGAGATTAATCCATCAATTGTCAAGGTCACAGTGGCCTTCAACTTAATGATATATAGACCAAACCTTGTCCAGATGATAACTAGACACAGAATTGACATAGGATCTTCAAATTCTGTACAGATATTTATCTCTGAGTGTAAATGATCCCTATCGATTTTGAGATTAATCCATCAAAGGTCAAGGTCACAGTGGCCTTCAACTTAATGATATATAGACCAAACCTTGTCCAGATGATAACTACACACAGAATTGACCTAGGTCCTTCAAATTCTGTATAGATATTCATCTGTGTATAATTACGGGAACTGTTGACAGATTATCATGTTTAACAATTGAAGTGGGTTATAAATTAGACAATTAAAGGATGTTAATTACTTGATTAGCGATTATTGCCGACACATGTCGGTACTTGGACCCATCTCTAATTATGCCCCCCTTCAACGAAGTTGGGGTATATTGCTTTGCACATGTTGGTCCGTTGGTCCGTCGGTCAGTCAGTAGACCAAACCTTGTCCGGATGATAACTAGACACAGAATTGACCTAGGTTGGTCAAATTTGGCACAGACATGCGTCTCGGAGTGTAGATGATCCCTATTGATTTTGAGGTCAAATGTCAAGGTCACAGTGACCGTCAACATGTTGATATATAAAATGCTCAACTTGTGGCTCCAACATTTTATTCGCATATTATCGGGGACGTAGTAAGCATTGAAGTTGACTGGGAAAAAGCGGAAGTCCAATGCGCGTGCCGAGAAGAAAATCGATAACCCAGTCTGTGTATCGGCGACTGTTTACAATCTTGTATGTATACACACGGCGGTGTATATAATTATGCGAACTGTTGACAGATTATCACATTTAACAATTGAAGTGGGCTATAAATCAAAAAGATGACATCAGTATTTCCCAATCAATTCTTTTGATATCAGTTCATGAACTGTGCAACTTCCTGTATTAATGTGGCAGTAGGGGGGCATGACTGTTTTACAAACACACATCTTGTTTATTCATTGTATTGCACACAGTCAAAATAACTAACATAATCACAGGCTAAAAGACGCTTTATAGGATGGCATAGATCAAGATCAGATAGGTCAATATTTTTTTTTTATGATGCTGAAAGAGTCATGTGGTATATGGTAAAAAAGTTTTAGAGATGAACTTCTCTTCACATGGCATTTTGCTGTTATTGATAAGTTTTTTTTGCTTTCACACAGTTCCTTTGAATTTGCATCCCAAGGTTTTGTAAATGTTTATATGTTTGCCTTCTTCTGAAAGCACTCAAATGACCCGCATATTAGAATGACTTGAGAGCAGGTAGAGTAGGAGATAGTTATGTAGTGTTTGACATAAAAACCATCCAGCTACACAGCAAACAGTTAACTCTCTTCCAAACAACAAATTCTTGAACTGGTTCAGATTGAAAGCATTTGCAGACATCAAATGTTACCAGCATTTTCTCCTTTTCCCACAATTTTTTCAAAAGCTTTCTTCCTCAGGGTCATAAAACCTGGAATTGTGTGTTAATTGGCTAATTTCAAATTCTTAGACTGGTCATCTCATTGGCTGAGATTGATTGAATTTGCGTTTATTTATCGTCGCCACCGGTTGCCCATATGGGCAACGCCCCCTGAAGATTGTTAGTATTGTTACGGGGGATAGTGCAGATACAGGACGAAACCCATCTTAAGTTACGCCTGGTTCTTTTACGTGCTCGGTGTATAGCACCGTCACATGGGACCTCGGTTTAACGTCTCATCCGAAAGACTATCAGTAATTTTAGATGGCCAGCCGTGGGGATCGAACCCACACCCTCAAGTGACTCGAAACATCACGTTCATGAGTCCTACGCTCTACCTATTGAGCTATGCGGGCTGGTCTGTTTTGCTGAGACAGAGGATCTGTGCCATTTGAATGGCTAGTGTTCGACTTTAAAATTAGGAATGGTAAATGGTGAAGAACCTACTATTCAATATAATTTATATAATTTACTCTCCCTATTTGTAGATGAGTCAGCTAGAACGAATATGCCAGTTTCCACAGCTGGCCCGACAGTAAAAACTAGTCCAGTCACAGATCATTCAGCCGGTAGTGTAGACGGTAAACAGGAGCACAATCCACAATACTCTTCCACTAATAAACATGAAACAAAGAAACACAATAAAGGTACCATTATAATTAACCCATTACCACACAATCCCTACTTTTGACGCCCCTGAGAAAGAAGCCTTTGGAAAACACTGTGGGAAAAGGAGAAAATGCTGGTAACCAGCATTTTCTCCTTTTCCCACAGTGTTTTCTACTCTTCCCAAACCAAATTTTAATTTTTCAGTCACCTTTATTTTGTCGTCTGCAAATGCTTTCAATTTGGACCAGTCTAAAATTTTCTCGTGTGGTAAAGAGTTAAGTCATAATTATTGAAACATGGCAGTAATGCAGATTTTTGCTGTATTGCAATTATGACAGGAGATATATAGGATCCGACATGAGTGTGTTTGAGATAAAAATTTATTAAACAAGTCTACGAAAAAATGTTACGAAGCAAGCCTTTTGCAAGCTTGATGACATCTTTTTGTGGAGGAGTTCAATAATTTTTATCTCAAAAGCCAACGAATGTCTGATTCTTTTTATCACATAACTGTATAACAAGAGTTATAGTCCATAATGAGTTAGAATATGGACATACATGTATAATGTGTAATGAAATTTACATGAAGCCTATTTGCTTCCTTGACAGATATATACATTATGAACGAAAAATAGTTCCAAAGAAACTTGCATATATTGATTTTATTTTGAATCTAAATGTGATTAAATTAACAACTTTATCATGATTATGAATTTTGACTGTTAATTTCACCTGTACTGTATTCAAACAATATAGAGGACGATTTTGACACTGTCAAATCACAAAGGCTAAGGCCAATGTATTGCTGTATTTGGAACTGAAGAAAAGGAAAGGGGCAAGTACTGGTGTAGTTTCTAGAAAGCAGAATTGAGAGAGATTAGTATAAGTTGTAAGAACTTGTTTCTCAGTCGATATAAAATAAATTTGTTTAAACTAAAACATCGGGGGATGGAACATCTTACATCTTGGGAGGGCAGATTATGAACTGTTCAGTTGTAGACAAGTAAGTGAAACAGACTTTTGATACCTCTGCATCATAATTGAGAACTGCAGGATGTGACAGATATCTCTTGAAAGGATGTTTCGAACATTGATGACATCATATATTTATAAGAAGTGTGTCCTTGGTCAAGGCTGGTAACCAGCATTTTCTCCTTTTCCCACTATGTTTTCTACCCTTTCAAAGGCAAACTATAGCTTCTGAGCCATTTTTTATTTGTTGTGTGGAAAGGCTCTCCATGGGGACCAGTCTAAAATTTTGTGGTTTGGTAAAGAGTTAAAGTATTTTTCATTTCTTTTTTCTTTATTTTTAAGGTCGTGATGAGAAGATACAAGAATTGAAAGAGTTTGGTTCAAATTTCAAGGTAAAAACTCAGTTTCTGTTGTCACAAAGTACAATTTTATATACTTGGATGAAAAACAAAGAATCAATAGTTGACATCCTCTTATGCCAGATAGCTATTTACAATTGCAGACGTATAGGATCTGACATGAGTTGGCTTTTGAGGTAAGATTTTATTAAACAAGTCTATGGAAATGTTATTAAGCCAGCCTTTGGCGAGCTTAATAACATTTTTCCTTGACGAGTTTGATACAATTTTATCTCAAATGCCAACGAATGTCAGATTCTTTTTTATCACATGCCGATATTTCACAAAATATAGAGCAGATGATGCAAAACCATTTACAGATGCACCTGCAGTAATATCCACCATTAAACCCATTCACTTTCCATGAAATAGGTACAAAATGACATCAAAAATGACGTCACACAAATATGATATCAAACATGTATAAGATAAGAAAAATTCGTAATGGGTATATTACACTGAAAACAAGGGAGGGTATATGTGATAAATTTTGTTATCACCTGGTAGTGAAGAGGGTATGAAAATATCCAACTGTTTGCTGCTTTGAGTCAGTTGTCGTCATGTAAACTGTATGAACATTGTGATTTTAATTTGGAATTTTTTAATAAGATATAACAGCTGCAAACCTTTAGAGAGCCAAGTACACCCAAAGGACATTTTTGGTTTAAGGCAGTGATATTTGTGGTACTTTGATTAATTTTCCTATTACTTACTGTAACGAATTTGTAGCTGATAACTTTTAAAACATCTATGTAATGTGTGGATAACGTGCATGAATTAAGATTCTGTTCATGATAACATTGCAAAAACATTGGGCAAATTCAGAAAATGCTTATACAACTGTATGTTTTCTTACATTATTTCCTACAGTAATCTGATGCATGTGAAATAGATCATCTGTGAGAGATTGCCTCTTCAGTATTGCATCCGCTCTGCGACATAACACAAATTCCACACTCAATTAGCTGTTCTTACACAAAATTGAAAATTTTGTCACCAGATTTGCGCAATAGAAATTACAGATTCCTATAACAAGTTTTTGAATAGCATCAATACATGTGTGCTCTTACATATAAAGTAGGACTATAGTGTATGATGGTATTGGGTTAGCATTTTGTGTATGTGTGGAAGGGGCCAAAATATTTTTGCTCTGACTGGTTCTGAAATAATGATTTTTTCCCATCCAAATAAGGCAAGGCCATTTCAAATAACAGTTGTTTAGTATACCAGTCTTCATGCGTCTTTTTGTGTCACTGTCTTAAATTTGTCTCAATAAAATGCCCCTCAAAAATATTCTTTGTCCCCCAAAATTTTCAGGAGTATGCCCAAATGGAAGTCCTAGATGCAGTACTGCTGTAAATGAAGTTAGTTTGTTTACAGAGTTTTGATTTACTATTTTTTCTCAACAGCTGGGTGATAATAAAGGAAAGGATAAAGAGAAAGAGAAAGTGAATGTAAGTGAATGTAAAGACAGTGATAGTGATGAAAAAGAAACTGTTAGTTCAGAAAAAGTGCAAGCTGCGGAAAACCCTGTAGCCCCACCTGTGCAATCAGCGTCAAGCTCACCTACCAGTCAGGAACAACAACAACAACAACAATCACCTGTAGAAATAGAAAGTAAGGTAGAGGTGGAAGAAGTCATTGGTAAAGATGGGTGAGTAGTGTTACTTTTAACCCCTTTACCAAACAATGTCAGGTTTAAATGACTGGGAGTAAAGGAAATTTGGAAACATTGTGGGAAAAGGAGAAAATGCTGCTGGTCAGCATTTTCTCCTTTTCTCACAATGTTTTCTACTCATTTATAAACAAATTGCAAACTTTTTTTTTTTTTTCAATGCTTTTGATTCGGACATGTCCAAATCTTTTAAGCAGAGTTCCTTGACTGCTTTGTGAAAGAAACGTAATTATGTACCATGCTCTGTGAACCTGGTAGGGTAGCTCAGTGGTTAGGGTATCTGATTTGTGACCTGACTGTTGCATGTCTGCATGTCCAAGAACCACTTTTGCGCCAGATTCAGTCAATTGTAAGACTAAATGGATTTTATGAATCCATGATTTTGTGATGACTTGCTTGCTATAATGCATCACAGAGATGCATTAAAACCCCTTATTTCAGAACATGAGCCAACCATTATTTTAGTGTGAAAAATACAAAGCGCACATAAAGCTGGAATGTGTTCAATATTGTTAACAAGTATTTTCTCCTTTCTTTACTATGTTTTCTTCCCTTTCATAAACTTATTTGATCAATGAAGCAACATGTAATTTATATTACCATTTGGTAAAGAGTTAAAACTCTTGATTAAAATATGTGGAATTTTTTTTTTTCAGTATAACCATAAAGTCAACTTTAAATCCAAATGCAAAGGAATTTGTTTCCCAGAAAGTGGTAAGTTGTCTATAAGTATGTCTTGACCTGTAGTGATTTATTGTTTGGTACCATTATTTAGCTTGGAATTTGGGCAAGGTAGATTTTTAGCTGTTTTGTCATAAAGTGTCTCTTGAAAATCGCCATGAAGGAAAATGAAGAAAATTGTATCATCAGTTAAGGATAAGATATAAGGAGCCATTTAACCCTTTACACCACAGTCCCGGGTTACAACAACCCTGAAGAAGAAGGCTTCTGAAAACATTTTAGGGAAAAAAAGGAAACCAGCATTTTTTCCTTTTCCCACAATGTTTTCTACCCTTCCAAAGAAACCTTCAATTTTTTGTTCACATTGATTTTGTATTGTCAACTGCAAATGCTACCAATTCAGACAAGTCGAAAAATTTTTCATATGGTAAAGGTTGAAAATGTCCAAATTTTCTTCTATAAAATGTAGAGGAAATTTCTTGTTGAAGCAGGAGTATGCACTGTCTGCAAGTTCCATCTGATGTTTTTGAAACTTGCACAAAGACTGTGTTTCATAGAGGGCTCGAAGCCAATGGAAAATTGATAAAATGGGGGCACACAGTTTAAAATAAAGAGCCTTGATGTGTTAAATTTCCCTCTCACAAATAGACAAAAGTGTGATGTACCTGTTTATTAAGGCTTATTTTTCCTTCCCGTAAATTAAACATTTTTGTGGCTCATTAGTGTTATCTAAGATTTTATATTCCATTGAAAGTGAATAAAAATCCTGGAAATGCTGGCAGGATGATGAAATCCACAACAGATTTGCACTTGACCCCAATGTTTTTGGTAGTCTTGGGACAAAAGCTTTATTTGTAAAACACTGCATTACTTGTTTTATAATTTTTGCAGAAGCAGCCGACACATCAAGCCCCAACACCCCCTAGACTCCAGGCTCAAAGTCCTATAATACAGCCAGCACCAGTTATGAACATTGGTGCTGCCCCAGTCTACCCCAGTCCGGGGCAATCTTTCATCATGCCCCCAAACCCAGGGATGGTGCTTAATAGTAACCCACAGCAACAGTTAGCATATAATGCTAGGCCTAAACGAGGTAAATGCTACAAGTTTCTATAGTAAAGAACTTGTTTGCTCTGCAAAAGTTTATCTATATAGAGGTCCAGATAAATGGGTGTGATCATATTCTAGAAGCGTTTTTTTTTCTAAAGCCTATGTTGTGGTACTGATTAGCATTGTCTAATCAAGATGATTCTGTTGAAGTCCCACAGCACAAACATTGTTGATGAACTGAGGAGATTTTTCTAATTAAAACTAAATATACTCTTGATGTGTACCTTTGTTGGTTATTATAATGAAGCAATGAGCATTCAGCTCTAGGCTGATACTGTCTGTGGTATGGAGACAGCTCAATCTTCCTTACTTGTAAGCTTGTCTGTCCTATTGGATTTGTAGGCTTGTTTTCATTAACATTTCAAGCTCCAAACATAACTGTAGTTGCTTTTGCAAAAGCTGTTGATCAAGATCAGACTTCACATTTGTGTTTTCGACTCTTAAATTTTAGAGACAAATATCATCGTTAAGAGGCAAAATTGACTTGTCTTAGGGAACTATTTTTAATATGGATGAGTCCATAATTTTGTCACTTAGCAAAGAGTTAACTAGATTTGAAATAAGAAATCCTGTACTTCCCATCAAGTCAAGGTAACCCTTTGCATTAGGTTTAAATCAAAGATCAGAAGAAACAGTTAGTGCTGGCTCAGAATTTCATTGCCTTTTTGAACTATTTCTTTATGTAACTCTTTCCCATAGACAACTTTTGGACTAATACAAATTCAAAACATCAGCAGACAACTAATTCAAAACTGGTACTCATACGAATATGCAGTAAGGAAGGAGTGATCTCCCGTAACAGGTACAAACATGCTTATGTTCTCTGAAAGGAAAGAAAACATTGTGGGAAAGGAGAAAATGCTGTTTACCAGCATTTTCTCCTTTTACACAGTGTTTTTAAAGCTTTCTCCAACAGGGTTGTTAACCTTTGTGATTGTTCTGTAGAGGGTTAATGTCCTGAAAATGTATATATGGCTATGGAAAAGACGGTATGTTGAAGGACTGATTATTTAAGGTGCATTTTCTTTGTTTAAGCTGTTGTGTCTGTGAAACCTGACCCGTATCCCGCTGCTTCTGCTGTCACCGGTCAACCTCTACTAGCTCAACATAATCCACACACGCCCCACAATACACACAACTTTATGTATATGCAGCCTGCACAGATGATGCAGCCCCAGCCGACTGGATTCAATTATGGACAGGTTAGTTATTATCTTGTTCATGTATGCTTTACCTCATAAGCTGTTGAAAGGAAGTTCAAGTAGAAAATGTTTAAAATACTTTTTAATGTAACAATGATTGTCATGAATTAACATTTTCACATTTTAGCAAAAGTTCCAGAGTTTTGACAATCATGAGGAAGGCTTTTGAAAAAAAATGTTCCAAAAGAAAAAATGTTCCATGTATCACTCTGTTTTCTATCCCTTCAAAGATTATTCAAAGATTAGTCCCATTGTTTGAGTCGCACTGAATTTGTTGTCCAACTTGGACTAGTCTGAAAGTTTGACATTATGGTATAGATTAAAATTTCTTGAAAAACAGCTTTAGCAGCAATCAAATCTGTTTCCACTTTAGACAGAAATATTCTTGAAATTGTACAATTTTGGTTCTTATTTCTAGACAGTAAATGGATCCATAATTATATGATGATTTGCTTGGTATATTGCATCACCGAGATACATTAAACTGTTTTCACTTTAAACAGAAATAGTCTTGATATTGTACAATTTTGGTTCTTATTTCTAGACAGTAAATGTCTGTTGGGTTTATTTGGCGCTTGCAGGGTTAATTAGTATAAATACCAATTACTATGTAACATTACAAAATATCTTGATACTCTATGGCCTGCAACACGCGAAAAGGGACATTCGAACATTTGCGTAAAGTGTCGTCTCCAATCAGCCTGGGCAGTCGGCGCAGGCTAATCCGAAACGACACTTTCTGTTTTTATGTAATTTTCTGTTTTGCGCAAGTCTACTGTAGCCCAAAATCTAATGTAGTCGTAAAGTGCTGACTCGGATTAGCCTGCACGGACTGCGCAGGCTGATCCGAGACGACACTTTACGCAAATGTCCAAATGCCCCTTTTCATGTGATGCAAGCCCTATCGTATCGCACTATAACTATCATGGTACATTTTTCCTGGCGATACCCAGCTCTAGAAAGAGGAATGAATGCTGTGATGATGACCATCATCAATCCTCGGGAAGAGTTTCGCCGTGCTTGGGATTTGAACAAGTGACCTCATGTTGTCAAGTCCTGTAAATTACTAACTGAGTAACCAGGCCTAGCTCTAAATTCTGTGAAACATTGGAAAAGGAAAAAAATGTTGTTGCATTTTCTCCTTTTCTGCATTGTTTGCTACCTTTTCAAAGACAAATCTGTTCATTTTAGCCACTGTTAGTTCATCTTCTGCAAATAGTTTCAATATGGGTAAGTTTAACTCTTTACCACACAATCCCGAGTTTTAACGACCCTGAGGAAAAAGCCTTTTGAAAATATTATGGAAAAAGGACAAAATGCTGGTAACCAGCATTTTCTATACTGGTAACCAGCATTTTCTCCTTTTCCCATAATGTTTTCTACCAGTCCCAAAACAAATTTTAAGTTTTGGGTAACGTTTATTTTGTCGTCTGCAAATGCTTTGAATTTGAACTAGTCCAAAATTTTGTTGTTTGGTAAAGAGTTAAAATGTTGTCATCAGGGAATAAGTGAGCAGTCAGAGTTTCACTATTTTTGTATGTGTATTAGATGATGCCAATGCCAGCCCCATCCAATCAGCGGTTTGTAACTCCCACATCTATGCAGGGACCCACCTCGATACAGCCTGGCATGGACCAGAGTACACCTAGTGGTCAACCAGGGCAGTTGTACAGTGAGTTCTCTTTTTCTCTTTGTCTTACTTTCAATAATAACCCTTTACAAAACGATTTTGTGTTTGTACAACTCTGTAGAAAAAAAACGGCTGTTGAAAACATTGATAGAAATAGAGAAAACGTTGGAAACCAACATTCTCTCCTTTTCCCATAAAGTTTTCTACCCATTGAAATAAGGCAAATTCCACCCTTTGCATCACAATATGTCATCTGTGTATGCTGATCTGTCAGTAAAATCAAGCTCAAATGACAGACAAAAAACATGTACATCAGCATTTCATTGAAATTCTGCTTTTTTCTGTGAGGTGTATCAATTTTGATTCATCAGTGGGTACTTTCTTTTTTTATTGTAAAAATAAAAAGTTTTTTATTGTACTGTTAAGCATATGAGTCATGCTGTGAAAAGGTCTTTTTTTTTTTTTCATCTGCTATAGGTATTTTGCTGTTGGCCAATTTTCTGCATGTCAAAGGACCAGTCTATGTCATGATTTGTTTGTTTGATAGACACAAAGGATTTTATGGATCCATAATTTTATGATGACATGCTTGGTATATTGCATCACAGAGATGCATTAAACCCCCTTTTGCCAGAAAATGGCTCATAGATATGTTTAAAAGTGTATCAGAAACAAAACTAGAATGTTCTTCTTTCCTTCTTCACAGTGCAAGCCCCACAGCAAGGACCAATACCTACCCATATGGCACATGGGCCCCAACTGAATATTGCCCATTTTAATCCAAATAATCAACAGACAACAACACAGATGAACTCAACCCCTCACACGGGGTCTGGACATCATCACCCAGCACCTAGCCCTGTACATTCAAATCCGAATCAACAGCAACAACAACAACAACAGCCAATGAACCCTGGTCCCCACCCCCAGTCATCTGGTACCCCACAGCCCCCACAGGGTTACAGTCAGCCTACCCTTCAGAGTCACCCACCATTGCAGCCCAGTCCACACAACCCGACATCGCCACAGACCATGCAACAGATGCCTTACCATTCACATGCACACATTTCCATGCAGGGCTCTGCAGGAGGGCAACAATTCTCTGTCCCCCAGCAGTCCAGCATGCCGACGCCTGTGACGGCCCACACTCATTCACCGCATATGCAGCCCCAGTTTGTGATGATGCCTAATGTTGCGCCATCTGCACAGCTGAATCATCATCATCTACATGGCAATCAGTTCCAGAATCATATAACAGGTATGACTTGTTAAAGATACATCCCTACAGCTAGAGAGAAAAAAAATGCTGTTAAAACTTGAAAGTGTGTAGAATGGCTTAGCTGTGTAAACACAGACAAATTACCGATATACATGGTGTAAGGGATAGAAAATTCAAGGGATTTGCCCTCATTTAAAACTGGAAATGAAAACAGTGATTGCTTTTGGGCCTCCAAAACATGAAATGTATCTGCTTTCAATGTTTCGGAAACATGAAATACATTTTCTGTCAGTCATTATCTTTGCTATCTTGCATCCGTTAGGGGGCAACATTTGCCATGAAGGTACAAGACTGATAATAGTTTCATCAAAAAAGGATAAAACTTTATAAAAACTTGATGGAAACAAGTGTAGATGTATCTTCAACTCTTTATCAAATGACAAACTTGTCAGAAATTGAAAGCATTTGCAGTCAGAAAGTGAAATATGTATCATGCTGTAAAAAAACATTGTGGAAAAAAGGAGAAATTATAGCTTTTCTTCATGGTCATAATAACATGTGGTCTTTTGGAAGGGATTATTCCTTAAACAGACTACAAAGTGTTGGACTTGTCCAAATTAAAAGCATATATGCAGATGACAAAAGAAAAGTTCCTTAAATTATGAAATTTGTCTTGAAATGGTAGTGAAAGTTAAAGGAAAATAGAAAGTACCAGATACAAGCATTTTCTCCTGTACGCACCTTTTTTTTAGCTCACCTGAGCACAAACTGTTCAAGGTGAGCTTTTATGATCTTACTGTGTCCGTCATCCATCGTCTAGACGTCAACATTTACCTTGTGTGCACTCTAGAAGCCACATTTTCAGTCAGTTACTCATGAAACTTGGTCAGAATGTTTGTCTTGATGATACCTGAGACGAGTTGGAAATTGGGTCATGTCAGGTCAAAAAGTAGGTCACAGGGCTAAATCTTAGAAAAACCTTGTATGCACTCTGGAGGCCACATTTTCAGCCCGATAATCTTGAAACTTGATCAGAACGTTTGTCTTGATAATAACTCGGACAAGTTCGAAATTAGGTCGCATCGGGTCAAAAAGTAAGTCACTTGGCTGTACCATTAGAAAAACCTTGTCTTGATGATACCTCGGACCAGAAAGAAATTGGGTTATGTAGGGTCAAAAAGTAGGTCACAGTGCTAAATCTTAGAAAACCTTATGAGCTTTCTAAAGGCCTTATTTCAACCCAATACTCTTGAAAATGGGTCAGAAGGATTGTCTTCATGATATATCAGACCATTTTGAGATTGGATTATGTCTGGTCAAAAAGGAGGTCACAGGGCTAAATCTTAGAAATACCTTGTGTGTAGTCTCCAGGCCACATTTTCAGCTTGATACTCATGAAACTTGGTCAGAATATTTGTCTTGATGATGTCCTAAATAGGTTTGAAATTGGGTCATGTCCCTTCTAAAAGTAGCTCACTGGGCCAAACTGAGAAAATTTGCACTCTAGGGCCTGCTACTCATGAAACTTTGTCAGAATGTTTGTTTTGGTGGTAACTGGATCAAGTTCGAAATTGGGTCACGTTGGTTCAAAAAGTAGGTCATAGGGCCAAATCAGAGAAAAACCTTGTGTGCAGTCTATAGGCCACATTTTCAGCCTGATACTAATGAAACTAGGTCAGAAAAGTTGTCTCTTTGAAATCTCGGACAAGTTTGATAGGGTCACAACAAGTTAAAAAGTAGGTCACTGGGCCATATCTTAGAAAAAACTTGTGTGCAGTCTAGAGACCAAATTTTTGGTCTGATACTCATGAAACTTTATCAGAATGTTTGTCTTCATGTTATATCAGACAATTTCAAAAGAAGGTCAAGTTGGTCAAAAATTAGGCCGCTGACATGCACACCTTTTACATCATTAAAACCAGAATCTCTTCAGCTTTATTAACCATAGATGACTTTACTCAGGTGAGCATTTTAGGGCTGATGCCCTCTTGTTCGAAAATTCTTTTTCCTGGGGTTGTTGCAAGTGAGGTTATTTTTGGAAGGGTTTAACCCTTTATGATACAATCCTGAGTTTTTACCAACCCTGAAGGAGGTTTTTTGAAAACATCGCGGGAAAAGGATTAAATGCTGGTAACCAGTATTTTCTACTTTTCCCATGATGTTTTTCTACCTGCTCAAAGACAGACCCCATCTTTGGAGTCTCATTTGATTTGTGGTCTGCAAATTCTTTGAACTTGGACAAGTCTAAAATATTGTCTTCTGGTAAAGAGTTGTGCAAATGTCCAGGTAAGATAGTGGATTTTATTTTCTTAACTTATTTGTTATTTACCAAGCTGTACTGGGTCTCAAAGGAACTGTTGCTATGATACAATATGTATGACTACCCACAATATAGGTGTCTTTGGTAAGTATTGTTCCCTTGATCTCTTTACCAGGTCACAACATTCACATGTCCACACTGAAAGCATTTGCAGATGGCAAACCTCTCTTTTTACGGAGTATCGAAGATTATCCTCGACTTATTTGAGCCTCTGTTTTTATGTTCCAACAGGTCCTGGATCCATGCAGCCCCAGCTTTTGTCCCAACCCCTTGGCCACCCGGGTCAAAGCCATGGGCAGGCCCCTCATCACCATAACCAAATGCAGCATTTTCCTCTTCAAGGTAAGTAATGGGATGTTTTTTATTTGGGGTCATACTTAACCTGCTTGCCATATTAAATCATTGGGCCGAATGGAAAAGATTCTAGAATATGTTACAGTATTTTTCTGTGGGAATGATAGGACAAGTTATGATAGTGTGGAAGAAGAAACTCTTTATAATTCAGGCTTTTTTTCAACCCTTTACCAAACAGGCTCATGATTTTGAAATGATGTGGAAGACTTTTGAAAACGTTGTGAGAAAAAGAGAAAATGATGGTGACCAGCATTTTCTCCTTTTTGCCTAGAATGTTTCCTACCCTTTCAAATACAAAGCCCATCATTTTAGCCATGTCTCATTTGTTGTCTGTGAAATGCTTTCAACTAGAATGAGTCGAAACTTTTTTTCATCTGGAAGAAAAGTTAGCGCATTCCACTGGCTAGTTCAAGTGACTGAGAACTCTTTACTAAAGGAAAGAATTTTTATACTTAACCAAACTGATAGCATTTGCAGACAGAATATGAGGTTGTTGGAAGGATGGAGAAATTTGTGGGAAAAGGAGAAAATGCAGTTGATCAACATCTCTTTCTATACAGTTCTCAAAAGCCTTCTTCCTCTGGGTTTTATCTGGTAAAGGGTTTACTCAGTACCATACTAATTTGCGATATTTTTGTGCCCTTGCAGTAGAACTCTTGTGGAAAAGCTTTTTCAAAAGGAGCAATTAGTTATTACAGCCTTTCATAATGTTTTCTTCATCATTGTTTCTATAACGTGCCAATTTTGCTCGAAATAGTTTTTATGTGCCAGGAAAGCGAATGGTTATGGATTTATCCTTTTCCACAATCCTTAGTTTTAGTCAACCTGAGTAAGAAGGCTTTTGAAAACATTATGGGGAAAGGAGAAGATGCTGGTAACCAGCATTTTCTCCTTTTCCCACAAAGTTTTCTGTCCTATCAAAAATGTATTTTATCACTTGAGCCACCTTGAATATGTTGTCCGCAAATCTTTTCAACATGGACTTGTCTGAAATTCTGTTGTTTAGTAAGAGTTAAAAATAACATGAGATTCTTAATGGCCCTGCATCTTGTGTTAATTCTCCATTAAATTTCAAAGCATGTTGTTTGACATTGTTGTGCATTAAGGCAACCTGAAGCTATCTATCGACAAAGTTTGTTTTTCCTTCTTTCATTATCAATCGTTTTTTGTCTCCATCCTGTGGACCAAGATTTAATTCTTTACCAGGCAATAAAATTTTAGATATCAGTACAGTGAAAGTATTTGAATACAACAAATTAAATAAACATTTTTGGGATTTATCTCTATGAGTGTTTAAGAGGTTTTGGGAAAATGGTAAAATTCTGGTTACTAGCATTTTCTCCTTTTCCACAGTCTTTTCAAAGGCTGTTTTTCTCAGCTGTTTGCCACATCATTGATTTCTTTAAGACTCTTTTGACCATTAGTCTTTAAGCTGTCAGCTTCATTATTGATTTCTTTAAAACTCTTTTAACCTTTAGTCTTTACATTTTGCACATGATAGTTTGCTTCGGGAATAAAGACCTTGAGAGCCTAATGTCAAGGCTGTTTTTATGAGAATATTTAACTCTTTACCACGCAGTCCCAAGACCCTTTGGAAAAAACCCTTTGAAAACCTTGTGTGAAAAGAAGAAAATGCTGGTTGCAGTCATTCTAGCTAAATTTGATATGTTGTCAACAAATGCCATTGATTTCGACCAGTCTAAAATTGTGTTGTTTAGTAAAGGGTTTTATAAAATGATGTAAGATCAGGCCACATGCTGTGTGCATTCTAATCTTGTACTATCTTGTTTATAAAAGGAACTTAAGTTATTCATGACAATCTAATACCTGAAATGAAGATGTTCTTCATCCTTTATACACTTTCTTTGCATGTAAAAAGGCCAGACATTCTAACTTATTATCAGCTTGAAAGTATGATTTTTTTACCTTGGATATGAATACAGTTTCTGTATTTGTGCTGTTAGAATCAACATTGCTTCAAAATGAATTTGTAGAAAGCACAATGTATTTGCAATAAAAGACTTGCAATGGCTGAGTTGTTGGCTTATATTTTTCCAAGCACAGTTGATACCAGCAGTTTGTTTACAGTTTGTCTTGTTTTTGCTTTTATGTTGCTGGTATTAGATGCAAGCTTGTGCGGCATATTGTAGCTCATCACTTCTGAAAACAAATGTGCAGCTGATGGGCTTGAAAACATCTTTGTTAAACAGGAATATTCAATATGAAGGATGGTTTTAAACATGAATACATATGAAAATATTGTGGCAAAAGAAGAAATTGCTTATTTCAAGCAATTCCTCCTTTTCCCACAATGTTTTTAAATGTAGCCTGCTGCATGCGGCAAAAATTTATCAGCTGAATACGAAAATGTACTTAATAATCATTTACTTCATGTTAACACATTTTTGTGGACATTTCCTCTGGGCATGTGTCAGGGCTTGGTGGATAATGCAGTATATAATTATGTGATTCAGAGGCTCTGTGATAGAGCCTTGTTTGTGGCACTGGTGGTGTGGGAGTGCCCTTAGGAAAGGTACTTTAAAGCCCTTGTTTTGCACTGGTGTCACCCAGGTAGCTCTTCGACTAATGCTTTCAAATAAGAGAAGTACTGTTGAAGCAAGGACAATGCAATATTGAAACTGACAAACCCACCAGGGTCCATATGCACCAACCATTCTTAAGATCCTTCTTGGTCTAATTTTAGATTTAGAAAGTAACACAGCCTCTGATTGGCTAAACCATTTGATTGGCTAAACCAAATGGTTTAGCCAATCAGAAGTTCTGTTTCTTCGAAATGGTACAAATTTTTGAGAATAAGACAAAAATGTTTTGAGGAATGGTTGGTGAATAAGGACCCAGGTATCTTAACTCTTTACCAGATGATAACATTATAGACCTGTTGTAATTGAAAGTATTTACAGGCCATAAATTAAATCTGACTCAAGTGCTGAGCTTTTTTTTCATCAAGCCAAAAAAATTGTAAGAAAAGGAGAGACTACTGGCTCCTTTTTCCACAGTGTTTTCAAAAGCTTCATTCTCATGATCATTAAACTGGGGATTTTGTGGTGAAGGATTAACCCTTTACAACACAATCCCGACTTTAAACAACCCTGATAAAGAAGCCTTTTGAAAACAGTGTGAGAAAAGGAGAAAATGCTGGTAACCAGCATTTTCTCCTTTTCTCACATTGTTTTCTACTTTTCCCAACAGGAATTTCAATTTTTCAACCACATTTCTTTTGTCTTCTGCAATTGCTATCAAATTGGTTGAGTGCAATATTTTGTCATTTGGTAAAGAGTTAAGTCATTACCTCCTGGAGGCAACATTATGAGTCTTGCAGCCAAAAGCTTTTGAAAACACTTTTCCAAAGAGTAGGAATGCTCATAATGAGCATCTTTTCCCATAATTGTTTATATATATATGTTCAGGTATCTACCTTCTCTTCGTGTTGATTATACCTATTTTACGTTGATTTTTCAAAGTCATTTGTCGTATAAAGGTTTCAGGAGTTAAAGGTTATAATCAAGGGGTGTAATTTTCCCCTCTTTTTGGAGGATTTCATCTCTGTACAGCTGAAAGAGAAAATTCAAAGCTGTCTTTGCTCAAAAAGATCTGCTCAGAAATTGTGCATTTCATTGCACTAGGTAGGGAGGTCTGGACATATTCCACCTTTCTTGTATTGCATCAATCACACCCTTGTTATATATGAATGTTGGGTCCAGAGACACACTGATGGCAAATGTAGGAAGTTGCTTCTGATAAGCATTTTCCTCATGTGATACAATGTCTTTAAGACCTGTTTTAGATGGTGCTTCTACATGAGAGACAATATTATTCAAATAATTCTAAGCTTTTGGCTGGCACATTTATTTTAATCATACATGCTCTATATTGATTATGACAGCTTGTAATGCATGAACCTAAATCTCTTCCTATCCATGAAAATACTCTCATTCTATTGTTTGACCTTTTATTACATTTTACCATTTACTTCCTAAAGAGGATTGGATTGGTTCATCTTATCACAAACCATCAACATAGTATTCATTATTATTATTTACAATGTATTTATATCATAAAAGTAAAAATGGGGGTTAGCTGTGCATTCCTGACTGTAAAAGCCTTAACTCTTTACCAAACGACAAAATTTAAGACTTGTCCAAATTCAAAGCATTTGCAGATGACAAAATAAACATGGCTCAAAAAATGAAATTTGTTTTGGGAAATGTAGAAAACATTGTGGGAAAAGGAGAAAATGCTGATTACCAGCATTTTCTCCTTTTCCCACAATTTTTTCAAAATGCTTTTTCTTCAGGGTCGTTAAAACTCGGGATTGTGTGGTAAAGAGTTAAGTCAAAAGGGTGTAAAGAGATAAAAAAAAAAAAGAAACACAAAATTGTTAATAAGTCAATTTATCCAATTTGATTCATCATATTGTCTGATTGCTGGTGGCTGTAATTTTTTTTGTCCATAGTAGGTAAATTGTTTGTCCATACTGGCATATAATAAGTATATACTCCTTGTCAAAAATGGGTGCACTGTTTGTACATAATGGGTATGTTGTGCCCGTTCACGGAAACAATAATTCTAAAATTGTTGTATTATTTGTTCTAGTACTGACTGGAAATTTCCATTTCTCCCATCGAGTAATTTAGTGGGAATGTGCACATTATACTCATGTACCTCCCTTCCATATGCTTTATTACAATGATATGAAATACTCTCACGTTCATTATCATCTACCATATGAATTAACCTCTATCGAAATTATATCTATCCATCTGAAATAGTAGAGAAACATGAAAAGACAGTTAAAATTTATTCATCCATTTATTTTGTTTGTGAATCAATCTAACAACTTATATCTTTATATCTAATTGTTTTCCACGTATGTATTGAATTGATTTGTATTATCTGACAATGAGCTGTATGCTTTAAGTCAAAAATAAAATGTTATGTTATGTTATGTATCAATAATTGATGTAACTAATTGTTATATTATTTGTCTATAATGGGTATATTATTTGTCAGTAATGGGTCTAACGTTTGTTAGTAATGTTTATGTTGGATGTCAGTAATGGGTGAAATTTTTGTCAGTAATGGGTACATTGTCTCCTGAGCATTTTGTTAGGAAATGAAACCCCAATACACCATTGTCTAGTCTGTCTTGGCCAGAATATCTTTGAAACCAAAGGCAATTATAGAACCAATTTCTACGTATCCTGATATTGTGCTGGACTGTCAACAAAAGTAGCTTAACCTTTACCACACGACAAAATTTTAGACCTGTCCAAATTGAAAGCATTTGTAGATGACAGTTTTAATGTGGCTCATATGAAATGATTTTTCTTTGATAGGTAGAAAACATTGTGGGAAAAGGAGAAAATGCTGGTAACCAGCATTTTCTCCTTTTCCTACAATGTTTTCAAAAGCCTTCAATTTCAGGGGTGTTAAAAGTCATCATTGTGTGGTAAAGGGTTAAGTCTTAAAGCCCCTTTCACAATTAAAGTTTCCTTTGCAGCTAGTGTACATCAAGATCAGACTTAAAACATGTGCAGTCTAATCTTTTATCTAAACTATCTGTTATGCTGAGACATGCTGGTCAAAAGTAACCCTGTGAAAGCATCCGAAAAAATTGCAAGTACATGTATTTGGGTCTTATTGCTAGACTGAAATGTTTGTGTGGTACAATCCGACATTTTATAGACCCTGAGAAAGACAACTTTTGAAAACAGTATGGGAAAAGGAAAAAAACACCAGCAACCAGTAACCAGCATTTTTCCTTTTTCCACAATGATTTTTTACCTTTGACAGAGTCAAACAGGGTTCTGCTTGTTAAGTTTTTATTGCAGCTCTGTACCACATGACTTTTAGACTTGTCTAAATTCAAAGCATTGCAGCTAACGAAGTAAATGTGGCTCAAAAGGTGGGATTCAAAAACAGAGAAAATGTTGTTGGAAAAGGAGAATATGCTGTTTACCAGCATTTGATTCTTTTTCTACATTGCTGGAAAAAGACCTCTTTTCAGGATTTTTAAAACAGGTGATGTGTGTAGTAAAGGGCTAGAGTAGAATCATCGAAGTACAGGTTGTGTAGAAGATTTAATTAAAAAGAATTGATAAAGTTGGAATTTGCAGACTATGTTCTGAGGATTTTTAGAAAACATTCTGATAAACGAAATCATCTTCTATTGTGAGGAAACATTAAAAAGTATTTACTTTAGGGAAAGGGTAAAACTTAAAGGCATTGTAAATACCTGCTTTAACCCTTTACCATACAGTCAGACGTTTAATGATCTTGAAGAGAACGGCTTTTGAAAACATTCTGGGAAAAGGAGAAAATGCTGGTAACCAGCATTTTCTCCTTTTCCCACAATGTTTTCTACCCTATGATATACAGATTTCATGTTTTGAGTTATATCTACCGTAATTTGTCTACTGCAAATGATTTCAATTTGGCCAAGTCTAAAATTTTGTCATTTGGTAAAGGGTTAAAAAGTACTGTCTCTTGGGGAAAGGACTGTTTCTAGGGGTATGACAAAATTTGCTTGTCCATGTGTCAGTCTGTTCATCCGTCAGCTTGTGCAGAAGCATATTTGTGTTGCAGAATTCCTTTCGTTTTTGCTGTCATTGTAGGACAGTTAACCAGAAACTGTGTATGTGTAAGATATTTTTTCCCATATTTGCATTTAAGCATTGGAGAAATAGCTATACTTGATGTTAAACTTTGTTTTGCATAACTATATAATTGTCTTTCACAACTTTAGTTGCCTTTTCAGCTTGTGTAGATCAAGATCAGACTTCATAATAATCGCTGTTTGATCTTTGATCTACCCTCTCAGTTTCAAGGAAATATTCTGCACAAAAGTAACCTTGAAATTACATTTATTGTGGTCTTATTTTTTGACAAAAAGACTTCTTTTGGATTTAATCAGTACTCTTATGGTTAATACACTTTAGGTTAAACCTTTTACCAAACAACCAAAGTTTTAACAACCCTGAACAAGAAAGGTTTTGAAAAATGTAGGGGAAAAGGAGAAAATGCCAGTGAGCAGTCTTTTCTCCATTTCCCACATTGCTTTTTGACCTTCCACAGACAAATCTCAACAATTGAGCCACAATTTATTTGTTGTCAGAAAATGCTTTTGGGACTAGTCCAAAATCTTTTTGTTTGGTAATGAGTAAAATTTGTCTTCTCTATCAAGGTGCCGAGCCCCGGTAGTTCAGTCGGTAGCTTGCAGGACTTGACAACAGGGGTCGTGGGTTCAATCCCTGGCTCGGGCAATTTCTTTCCGAGGATTGATGATAGTCATTGCGACAGGATTCATTCCTCTCCCAACGCTGATCATTGTTTTGACGATGGTTATGTGGGAAAGCAGCCAGTGGCTTGGAAAGAAAATTGTGCGGAGTACTGGTAAAAGAGACTCCAGGAAAGCATGGATAGGTGCACTGGCCGCTGCGATATAACTGAAATAATGTTGAAAATGGCGTTAAACACCATACAATCAATCAATTCTCTATCAAGGCATTATGGGGAGAGGGTACAGAAAGAGGAGTGGGGGTATTATGACAGTTTTGTTATCTCCCACCAAAGGCGGAGGGATATAGTTTTAGCGTTGTCTGTCTGTCCGTCTGTCCGTCCGCCATCCGTCCGGGAGAATATCTCCAATACCATTGGACGGAATTTCGTGAAATTTTATACATGTGTACAAAAACCCATTCCGCCGATACCCTTTTTTCTTTTTTTGATTCGATGAAAAATGGTTGACTGGGAGCGATTTTAAGTTACGCAGTCAAGTAAATTTTTCGGCAGGGGATATCATTTCAACGAAATTGCTCGTTTGTTTCTGTCCTATCAGGTTTCATAGTTTTGTATGACTGCACTTTGATAACTTAAGAATAGTCTACAGCTGCCTTACTATTTCTTCATAATATGATATTTTGTTTGCATGCTTCATTACTCTTCCAAAAACCCTGATCTTAAATACTACTTGTTTAAGCCAAGGTCTGATCTTCTTGAGGATTTATTCTGAATCTGCAAGCTCATATAATGTTCTTTAAATCAGGTAGAATTAACAAAATGGTCATTTTTTCTGCTATATATATAAACATCTTGCCAGTAGGTAAGGAGATTCTTTTTGATAGCTAGCTTTTCCAGTGTTTCTTACTCTGGTTTTATAACTATATTCTTGTCATTCACCTTTTTAGCTTGTCTGTTTTTGAAGAAAACAATGAGGTATTGTCATAGCCCTGACATCATCACATTCTGTGTTGGGGTGCAAAAACTATGTCCTTTTTTTTTATCTCTATCATTACTGAAGATACTGCTTCAAACCCAGGACTAGTTGTTAACTATCAAAAGGGGAACCATACCAGTATGGCAGGTAACCATCAAAATGTTTTTGACACAGTATTGCCCTTTTTTTTTAACTTAAAAAAATTTTCACCCAAAATTAACCTTTCTTTGGAAGAAAACATCAAGAGATTTATGTAGCCCAGTCATTATCTGCATCGTAGTGGAAAGACTTTGACATTTTATTGCTATTATTACGGAAAATAGTTACTTCAAACTTGGACTACTTATTAACTATCAAATGCGGAACCCATACAACAAGTAGCAGGTAACCATTAAAATATTTTTGACACTGTTATGCCCCTTTTTTGACCTTAAACTTTCACCGAAAATCATGCAACTGCAGCCGAGTGTTGGCACCCACGTGTGGTGCTCTTTTTCTAATATCTCTGTCATTACTAGAGATGTTTACTTCAAACTTAGATAAGCTGTTTACTATTTAAAAAAGAACTCATAACAGCAATGCAGATAACCCTAAAAATAGTTTTGACACAGTTATGGGCCTGGTTGGGTAGCTCAGTGGTTAGCGTATCTGACTCATGACCTGGTGGTTGTGGGTTCGATGCCTGGTGGAGGGAAATTTTTCTCCGATGATTTTTTGCCTCTCAGCTCTGATGCATGTGAGAAAAGTAGTCAGTGGCTTTGAGGGAAAGATGTGTCAGTACAGGTGTGAGAAAGCAAGGAAACACATGCCTGGGTGCACTGACTGCCGTGATGTGACCTAAGCTGTTAAAATGGCATTGAACTCCAATACACACAAAGAAACAGACACACTTATGGTCCTTTCTCTACATAGCATTTTCACCATCTCTTAAAGCAACAGTTACTGCAGCCGAGCATTGGCACTAGCATGTGGTGCTCTTGTTACAGATGATATAATTAACTCCAGAGTGTGAAATGAATTGAAACAGAGCATCATAACAAAGCAAAATACATTTGCTTGGAATTAAGAACTTTGAGGCATAGAATATATTGCAAAGTATTTGACTTTCTAGTTCTAAGATCAGATTTTGTACTGTCTGCTATCTGTTCTTGTTTTAAATTATCAGCAGAGTAACCTCAAGTTGTTCTTGGCCCACAAGAGTTACAGAACAGAAACAGGAACAAGAAGTGAACAAGTATCCACATAAAGTGATATTTTTCTGTTTATAGACCATGTGCAAAAACTTATCAGCCTTTTTGAGTTTTGCCAAATCTGTTTTCAAAAGTCAGATACAAGAAAATGAGACTTGATGTAAAGTGCTCAAGGTGAGCTTTTGTGATTGTGCTGTGTCCGGCATCCATCGTGCGTCGTTCGTCGACCATAGTGCGTCGTCTGTCGTCAACTTTTACCTTGTGTACATTCTAGAGGCCCATTTTCAGTCCGATACTCATGAAACTTGGTCAGGATGTTTGTCTTGATGCTATCTTGGACGAATTCGAAAATGGGTCTTGTCCGGTCAAAAAATAGTTCACTAGGTCAAATCTTAGAAAAAACTTGTGTACATTCTAGAGGCAACATTTTCAGTCTGATACCCATGAAACTTGGTCAGGATGTTTGTCTTGATGTTATCTCGGACGAGTTTGAAAATGGGTCATGTCCGGTCAAAAACTAGGTCAATAGGTGAAATCTTAGAAAAACCTTGTGTACACTCTACACGCTACATTTTCAGTCCGATACTCATAAAACTTGGTCAGGATGTTTGTCTTGATAATATCTAAGACGAGTTCAAAAATGGGTCATGTCTGGTCATAAACTAGGTCACTAGGTCAAATCTTAGAAAAACCTTGTGTACACTTTAGCCGCCACATTTTCAGTGTAATACTCATTAAACTTGGTCAGGATGTTTGTCTTGATGATATCTTGAACATGTTCGAAAATGGCTAGTGTTGGGTCAAAAACTCGGTCACTAGGTCAAATCTTTAAAAAAAACCTTGTGTACACTCTAGACGCTACATTTTCTGTCCAATACTCTTGAAACTTGGTCAGGATGTGCATCTTGATAATATTTGAATGAATTTGAAAATGGGTCATGTTGGGTCAAAAACTAGGTCACTAGGTCAAATCTTTGAAAAACTCTGTATGCTCTAGAGGCCGCATTTTCAGTCCGATACTCATGAAACTTGGTCTGGATGTTTGTATTGATGATATCTTGGATGAGATTGAAAATGGGTCATTTCTGGTCAAAAACTAGGTCACTTTGTAAGATCTTTGATAAAACCTTATGTACACTCTAGAGGCCATATTTTAAGTCCAATACTAATGAAAGTTTGTCAGAATGTTTGTCATTATAATTATCCTGAAAGAGATTAGAAATGGGTCACGTATGGTCAAAAGGCACAGGTGAGCGACTTCAGGGCCATCATGGCCCTCATGTCTTCCATATCCTTAAGCAATAAGGGTAGAAATGAATCCAATTTTTGATGGATAGATTGTAGACAATAGCAGAAAAGCAGGGTAAATATCAATGGAATAAAACAATTACATGTACTAGGAAAAGTCAGGTTGAACTGTGAAGATGACTGCTAGAGTGGGCTAACAATCCTGGATTTTATTTGTTTTCCTTTTTCCTTTGCTGACAATGATGACTGCAAGTGTGTTAGTTACGTTTTTGCATGTAGCATTTGTTTATTTCTTTTGCCAGTCCACTCCGCCGGAGGGCAGAATTACCAACCTGCACACAGCTCCCTAACTTAATTCTCTCATCTAGGAACGTAAGTAAATAACATGTCTAAATGGAAAAGCACCTTATTCCCTGTAGTGAATCACCAACCGTGTACTGTAGTTCTCTTTGTCTCTTAATTTTTGTGACTTATTTTTATTTAACCCTTTGGCTGCTAAGTGCGACTCACTGACCTTTTGTGGTCAGTGTAGATCAAGATCAGACTGCACAGAATGTGCAGTCTGATCTTGGATCTACACTCTCCAATAAGGAGATACTATTCCCCAAAACATGACTTTGAAATGGCAATATTTGGGAAAATTTAATTTTTAGTTATTTAGCAGAATAAGGATTAAGCTCTTGTTATTTGAGTTTTTACTGAAGGATTTTGAAGTGCTATGGGCAAACCAAGTGTAGACAATGTAATTGACTTTAAGGAGTCTGCAGAAATACAATATTGAGTTATTTTACTATTTTATCAATCAAAATTAATATCAAAGAGCTAAGATTAACTTTATAAAATTATGTAGTTTGATCTTGCTCTACTCTGTCCAATGAAGCACTAACTGTAATATTGCCAGTTTTCATTTTAAACCAGCATACAATAAGATTGCAGAAAACCAAACAATGGAAATATACTAGTATTTTATGAATTGTCCAAGTTTATTTCATTTTGATTAGGAGATTGTGGAAAAAAAAGTCTCTGAAAAATTTAGGCTCAGAAATAAGAACAAACAGTTGTTTTTACTGGAAATCCGTTTATTTTTCTGTATTGAAAATTTTAAAAATATCTTCCTGTTGCTGACCATAACCCTAGAGCTTTGGAAATTTGTTAGGTAGCATCTTTTAGTGGATCACTAAGTTTATGAAAATCTTAGCCCTGTGGTAAACATTGGCTTTGCCCTGGGGTTCACACCATTTACAGGAGTTTTACATTATGGAAACTTGAATATCTTCTTTTGTATAACCAATTGGCCAAGACCTATGTTACTTGGTCTTTAATTTCATATAATGGACTTCTACTAGGATCTGATTAATAATAGCACCAGGACCGAAAGTGGCCCTGCCCTGAGAGTCACAACTTTCATGTTTTTATATAGAAACTTTAAAAATTATCTGGCCTCCTTTTTTGGAATTTGCCTTGTCAAAATACTCTGTGTCAGAGTTCATTGATACTTGGTATGAATTACAATTTGTTAGACCTACATGTATCCATTAACATCATCTTTTGAAAAGGATATGACTTATGGGAGGGGGCTGGGGGGGGGGGTGCTAGGCTTATTTTGTCTGTGAAATTTTATTGTAATGAAAATGTCTTACACTTTCATGACTGTAGATGTCAATTACATGTGCTGCACATTCTGTAGGCAGCGGAATGATACAAGGCCATAACAGGCTTCTTATTAATGCATGCATATACTGATTAAAAACAAACACCACCAATATGCCACAGAAAAAATCTGAAAGTGCAGGAAAAAAAAAACGCTACTGAAGTGTGCTTCACAGTAAAGGTTAAACCATAAGAGTTCTACATATGATATATTACTTTGCAAAATTTTCATGAATTATAGAACAGAAAAGATAAATACTTATTCTGGTATTGTGCTACACTTGTGTGTATGCAAATGCCAATGATGCTTTGTAGCAAACACAAGTGCAATGGAGGCCTGCTCTATTTTTGTAACAGAATCAGCTTCAACTCAAGAATTAGAGTTGCGTTTCACCAAAAACAAATTTGTCTCTGATGTTTCCTGATTTCACTCAGTGACATAATACTCAATAACATGTTGTTGACAAAATAAGAGAACAGCACGGAACAAGAAATGTAAATTTAATGGTATGCTGCTTAAATATTCAATGTGATGGTCCCTGAAAATTGAGTAAGTCAACTGACATGGACAATCTTTCTTCTCCAAGTTATTTTTGTTCAAGAAATAGTAGCCAGAGCATTCACTTTTCTAGGCAAGATTAGGTGAGATTTGTTACATGCAATTTTACGCAAATGAAAAATAGTTTGTTACGAGCAACTTCACCTTTTTTGCCAGATTGATTTTCTACTGCAAGGGGGGAAAATAAAGTTGCCATCGGATGGTAAAGGGTCAAATAGGAGTTGAGGAAAAGCAAAATTAATGATTGATATTCATTGTGTTGTATTTCCATTTTTATTTTTTTGATGATCTCTCTTTAGCATGAGGTATTAGGGTTTTCTTTTTCTTTCTTAATAGCTTTTAACCATTAAAGCTCTTTCTAGACATGTCATTAATCCTATACCAAACAATGCCATGCCCAGAGGAAGAAGGCTTTAGAAAACACTGTGTATAAAGGAGAAAATGCTTGTTAACAATTTTGGTTGGTACAAGACTAACCTTGTGTGCTAATGGATCACAACCATCTGTCATGATGAAATCAGTTTGTAAAGGCTAATGCTTTGCATGCTTGGCAAATAGAATTAAAACTTTGCAGTCATAAGAACAGACCCAAATGTCTGTTGGTGTAGATGTAAACAGCCTGCAGTCTGGTCATAGATGTACATTATCAGATCTTTCATTTTGATACAAACTGTCTTAACCCTTTACCAAACAATCCCTGGTTTTTACGACCCTGAGATAGAAGCCTTCTGAAAACATTGTGGGAAAAGGAGAAAATGCTGGTAACCAGCATTTTCTCCTTTTTCTACAATGTTTTCTACCCTGTTGGAAACAATTTTCAATTTTTGAGTTACGTTTATTTTGTTGTCTGCAAGTGCTTTCAATCTGGATCAGTCTAAAATTTTGTCGTTGGGTAAAGAGTTAAACTCTTTACGAAACAATCTGCTATCTCCTTTTCCCAAAATGCTTTCTATGCTTTTAAAGACAAATCCCATCATATGGTCTGTATTTAATTTGTTGCCTGCAAAATTTATGTTTGGACAAGTCCAAAATTTTATACTGGTATAGAGTTCAATGATTAATAATAGAGATTTATATGAAGAAGCAAGCTACTCTTTACATATAGTTAGTAGGATAACAGTATGAGTATGGTAACACTGTGGGCTCTCTTGTTTGTTTATGTTTCTAAACATGCATGTGTGGTGAAATGTATGATCATTTTGTGGGTCCTTTTCAGTCCGTTTGAATTAACACACAATTTTGAAATTAATTGCTTTTTTATTTGTAGTTTGCTGCTTTTCACTGGTTTAGTTAAACTTCTAAAATTCCTTGATGTGAATTATTGTTATTTTTTGTGTGTGTGTGTGTGTGTGTGTGTGTATAGCATGATCTTTAGTCAACCTATTACTTCGGTTTTTTACCTTTTGTATTCTTCTATTGAAGGGCATTAGCTCAAATTGAACAATTCCTTCATTTGTCAAAAGCCTAATTAGGTTATTCTTGGAAAGCCCTATTTGGTTAATTCACAAAAACCTTATTTGGTTATTCATCAAAAGCTGTCTTTAGTTATTCCTCAAAAGCCATACTTGATTATTCCTCAAAAGCCTAAGTTTGGTTATTGCTCAAAAGCCATATTCAGTTATTTCTCAAAAGCCTTATTCAATTATTTCTCAAAGGCCCTATTGAACTATTCCTCAAAAACCTTATTCAATTATTCCTAAAAAGCCTTATTTGATTTGGTTATTCCTCTTAGGTATAGTTGGACTTGCCCAGGGCAAAACACTGTTTTGCTTCGTCGGTCATTTTTAACCTTTACCACACAATCCCAAATTCTAACAGCCCTCAGAAAGCTGGTAACCAGCATTTTCACCTTTTTCCACAGTGTTTTCTACCTATCAAAAGAACTTGGATCAGATAGCCACCTTGACTTTGTCATCTGCAAGTGCTTTTGACCTAACTATATTTATACCCCCACAAAACGAATGTTTTCGGGGGTATACTGGAATCAGCCTGTCTGTCCGTCCGTCCATGTGTCCGTCCGTGTGTCCGTCTGTGTACAAAATACTAGTAATTTTGTGTTGCAAACTCCTCCTACAGTTTTGCTGCTATCTTATTGAAAGTTTGTTGATACATTGATCATATACTGAAGTTGTACAAGACGCAGTTTTCAATCATCTACTCCCTATGATTCAAGGGTAATCTCCCCTTGAACTTGGAAAACTTTTTGTTAAATTGCCTGTTTCTGTCAAAGCGCTGGCGGGGGTATTAAGTCACATTCAGTGACAGCTCTAGTTTGTCTGGTTGAGGGGTTAAAGGTCAGGGATGTTCTGAACAAAACTAAATAGTTCCTTCATTGTTATTCTACATCACATGATCAGGTATTACATTTAGATGGTGTGAAAGTTTCACAGAGAGAAAGAAAGTCATTTTTTACTCAGGATTCTTCTGTAGAATTACATAAACCCTTTAAGCATGCATGAGTAAGGCTGTTTTGTTATTGATCCTATGCATCTGTATGCAAATGGTATTGAATTATTAACCTTTAAATACAGAAGTAAAAGTATTGCTACTCAGTGCTGCCTCAATCATGGCAATAAGACAGCTTGCACAATTGAATTTTGATTTTACTTGTAAACAAAGCTAATGTCAATAAAGTTTTGTGATGTTAACATTTCAGCTTCAGAAAAAATGTGCTTCCTGCTTTACTCTGTACTGATCCGAGTGGTTTATTTATTGTACCTCATAACTCACAACCATGGTTTATAGAACAAGAAACCATGATAGATAGATGATTATTTCTTAACCAACAGAATAGGAAATTTTACTGAAAATATGAATAAAAAACCTCTGTAATTCTGTGTGTATTCCACATGTATTTCTATCCATGTTTTTGTTTTAAAGCCGTCTTTGCATGCAACTGAAAATTAGCAGTCTTTGCTATGATTTTGTTAAAAAGCAAAATGGGAACCGAAATCGGTTTAATGGCCCTTTAACCCTTTACCACACAGTCCAGATTTTAATGACTCTCTTAAGAAAGGCTTTTTTAAAACACTGCAGAAAAAGGAGAAAATGCTGGTAACCAGCATTTTCTTCTTTTCCTGCCGTGTTTTCTACTTGGCCAAAGAATATTTCATCATTTGAAACATATCTAATTTGTTGTGTGCAAATGATCTGAATCTGGATGAGTCTAAAATTCTGGCATATGGTAAAGAATTAAGAGTATTTCCAACCAAAGTCTCTTTTTTTACTGTTTCTTTTCCTTTCTTTTCTTTATGTATTATGTAACTGGGTATAGGCTGAAAGTATTATATTTCAAGTATTTTGTTTTTACTCCAATGCATGCCTGGTGTACTTACATGTATAAGTGCTTTTGTAGACATGTATAAGTGCTTTTGTAGAGGGTACAAATGAAGATCAGATTGTAAAGATATTCACTGTGTCGTATTTTGTCCAAAGCAGCTTTGAAATTATAGTAGTTAGTCTTTTCTTTGTACCCAAACTATCCTTACCATCCACTATCTTACCATTCATATACCCTTTACCATGCAAACCCGAATTTTAATGACCCTAATGGAGAGAATTCGAGACAAATAAGGGCAAAGAACAGAGATACCACTTGCACAGAAAAATCTCATAATTTGAGCCACATTTTGTTGTCTGCGAATGCTGTCGGTATTGATTCCTGGTGAAGAGTTAGCAGTTTACTCTTTAATAGAGGACAGAATTCAAGACTTTTATTTGTACTGAAGGCATTTGCAGATGGCAAACATAGTTTGACTGATGGAATTTGGCTTTGAGAGGCTAGTGAAATTGTGAGAAAAGAAGAAAATACTGATTTTTAGCATTTTCTGCTTTTTCTACAGTGTGTTAAAACAGTTCCTTTTCCAGGGATCTAAAAATTAGGACTGTTTAGTAATGGTTTAATCAACCTCTGTCTTGTCAACCCATATCTGACAATTTAAGTGAGGGTTAGTGTGTTTGCCTGCAATGGCTCTGCAATATTCCTTATGGCTCTACAGCCTTGCATGACAGTAAGATTGGATTTCAAGACTGCTTTCAGATTCATATGTTTTGTATCTTAGTAAAGACTAAAATAAATCAGTTCTCATTGTAATGAAAATTAACACTATTAGAATTGATTTGATAAATGATTAATCCTTTGGATAGGAGCATATTTAGGACTTTGTTTTGCCCAGAAGTTATGTTGTTTTGTTACAACAGATTATTTTCAAGGTTATAGAACAAATGAAAGTAATTATTAATTGAAAAGGTCTAACAGAGTAAAATTAATGAAAGAAAATTTGAATTGAAAAGGCCTGAAGTTTTTGTGGAAGACTTTGCTCAAACAAGCTGTGGTGTTTTTTTTCTTATTGTTTAAATATTATAGAAAAAATAAAGCAACTATGAATAAAAAATGATGTAAAGGGTTTTACAAGTCCTTTCTGTTTCTCATCATTGTTCTGTCTCATCCTTATCTTCCCCTTAACACAGAGATATCTTTAACAGTTAGATGGAGAAGCATAACTGTAGTCGCTTTTGCAGATAGTTTAGATCAAGATCAGACTGCACAGAACATGCAGTCTGGTCTAGGATTTACATTGCTGTTTTTGTGGTATATTGCTCTTCCCCCCCTCCTACCCCCCAAAAAAGCCCCAAAATTGGAAGTTCTTTGAATATGTTTTTGATAGGAAATGTCTATTGATTTTAGAAAATATCTGGTCTATTTTATACCCCAGGGTTTGAAAAAACATCTTTTTTCTCGTTGTAGGTTTAACTGCTGCAGCTCTGACAAACCCTCTACATACTAGACAAGATCATTTCATTGTTCAGCATCTTCGGAAATAAATACTGATAATCGTTGTGTCCAACTCAAGTCCCTAAACAGACAGAACCTCAGGCACAAATGCAGTTATATGAAGATGGAGAGAAAGAAAAAAAGAGAAAGAAAGACAGAGAGAGTGACACCTTCTGCAAGCTGTCTGTCTCCGGCAGTTTCAGATATTTCTGATTTGCCAAGTATTTTCATTTACAAATGTGAATCATAGGATTGACCCATTTCTGTTTGGGCTAATTTTAGACTGAACAAATCTATGTACATGTGACAACACAGAAAACATGTGAGGGAATGGAAATAGCCCTTTTTTCTTAACCAGATGTGAAAATTTTAGACTGGTCTTAGTTGATAGCATTTACAGATGAGAAATTAAATGTGGCTCAGTCAAGGGTACTTGTGTCCTAAGGAGTAAAAAATATTGTGGGTAGAGGAAAAAATGCCAGTAACCATCTTTTTCTATTTATCCTATACTATTGTCAAAAAGCCGTTTCCACAAAGGTGTTATAAGACAGTTGAGCCTTATTTGATGTATCATCTGGTAATTTTTTTTTTTCAAATTGAACAAGTCTAAATTTTTGTCATCCATTAGAGAGTTGATCATGCCGTTACAGATGCAGGTAAATGTTTCTACATGCCAGAAAAAAAAAAACTTGATGGATCGTTAGTAATTGGATATTGATTTCAATCAATAAGTAATTTACTTACAGTCCCATCAGAAAGTTGCTTAGCTTATAAATGTTCAAGTGTACATGAGATTTTTATAAATGGACAGGAATAGGATTCTTTCATGAATAGTTTAACCCTTTACCACAAAATCCTGAGTTTTAACAACCTCAAGGAAAGGGACTTTTGAAAACATTGAAAACAGCATTTTCTCCTTTTCCCAAAATGTTTTCTACCCTGTCATAGACAAATCATCATTTGAGCTGCATCTAATTTGTTGTCTGCAGATGCTATGAATTTGGTCAAGTCCAAAATTTTGTCATTTTGTAAAGAGTTAAAACAAGAGATAGATATGTCAGGGTAGAAAATCATGTAATGCTTATTTTTATACAGAGTATGGACAAATGGTGGATTTTCGATGAAATGCTATGGTAAATGGCATTTTCTGTCTCTAGTTTTTAATTTTATTGATTTATCTGTGCATCATACTGCTTCATATTTATTTTCAGATTTGATGATAACTCTTTCCGAGTCATAAAAACTCACACTCATTGCAAACACCTTTTCATGAATTCTTTAGCTCACACTTATCGCTTTAAATTACATCACTAGGTGTTTGCAAAAAGAGTGAATTTTTATGACACTATTATTATTTCATGGGATCTGGACATAAGTACCCTTGGAGATACTGCACAGATCAATCAATAAAATTAAGCACAGAAGATGGAAAAAGCCATACACCTTAGTGTTTCATCATACCATGCAGTGTATTAAAACAAAAACCATGTGATTTTATGTGTCTGTTAGAAACAGATGAAAAAGTTAACAGATTTAGGATCATATTTGAACTGAAGGTTGTAATGAAGAGATTTCATATGAAATGAATAAATTGGTTGTTGGATGGATAAATGAAACAAGTATGGATAATTGTATGAACTTTATATGATGATGTATGTGATCACACTTTACTAAACAGTCCAATGCTTTATGGCCCCGAGAGAGAGGGCTTGTTGAAACATTGTGAGAAAAAGGAACAGTCGCTGGTAACCAGCATTTTTTCCCTATTCAACATAATTTTACTACTGTTTGATTAACAAATCTTTTACGAGCCACATTTAATTCTTTACCACACAATCCTGTCTTTTAATGACCCTGAAAGAAAAGGCTTTTGAAAACATCGAGGGAAAAGGAGAAAATGCTGGTAACCAGCATTTTCTCCTTTTCCCTCAATGTTTTCTATCCAATCTAAGACAGATATCATCAATTTAGCAACATTTGATTTGTTGTCTGCAAATGCTTTGAATTCGGTTCAGTCCAAAATTTTGTCATTTGGTAAAGAGTTAATTTGCCTTATGCAAGTACTCTTGATATGGATGATACTAAAATTTTGTTTCGTAAAGCGTTAAAAAATTGATGGGAAATATTCTGACCTCAGTTCTTTGTTTTACCTCAATCAGGCAGGGTGTGCATTAAATGAACATGCTTCATTATTGTTCTGTCTAAATTCCAAAACTAGCAATCTGATTGGCTGGGACAAAACATCCAAGACAATGATATGGGTAGTCTTGGTATTCAGAAATAAAACTGACTTTTGAATAGGTGGTATTTCATTATTGTATCCTCTGAAACCACATTGCATCAAAAGATTTTACAGGAAAAGAAAACAGTCAAGTATGGAAAATCAGCTCTAATGAAATAATAAACAATAATAAACGAATGCTTGTGAAAAAAAATTGTGGCATAAGGAGAAATTGCTTTTTAGAAGCAATTTGTTTGCCTTCATGTTGTTTACCCTTGACAGTCCTTTATCTTAATGACCCTGAAAAGAAAAGCTTTTGAAAGCATCTTGGGTAAAGGAGAAAATGCTGTTTTACAGCATTTCCTTTTCTTAAAATGTTTTCTAAAATGCTAGTAACCAGCATTTTTTCGCATTTTCCACAGTTTTCTACCATTCAGAAACACTCTCACCATCTGAGTCATATTTAATTTGTCATGTGTAAATGTTTTCAATTCGGGGAAGTCCAGAATTTTGTCATCTTGTAAAGAGTGAATGAATCTAGCCCAAGATAATAGAACAGAATTAACTCTTTACCAAACGACAAAATTTTAGACTTGTCCAAATTAAAAGTCTTTGCAGACGGCTTATAAGATGTAAATTAAATGATGGTAATTATCTGTAAAAGTGTAGAAAACCTTGTTGGAAAAGGAGAAAATGCTAGTTACCAGCATTTTCTCCTTTTCCAACAAGGTTTTCAAAAGGCTATTTCCTCAGGGTCGTTAAAACCTGGGATTGTGTGGTAAAGAGCTAATGAAAATCAATTACATTAATCAAAGCTTACGTTTTGGGGTGTGTTTTATTTTTTGTTCTGTTATAATAGGCATTTACCTTTGAAATAGTTTCCGTCTCCATTAACAGCCGTCCTCCTGTCACAAATTTTTGGGGAAAGGAATTCTGATATTTCCTGTCCATTTTTATTTGATTTTCTGATGTCATAATTGGAAAATTGCATACAGGTTGACAAAGTTGAAGCAAAATAGTAATGTTTAATTCTTTGCCAAACATTGCCAGTTTAACAAACTCAGATAAAGAAGGAGAAAATAGTGTTTACCAGCATTTTCTCCTTTTTCCACATTCTTTACTTTCCTGTAAAAGACGGTCTGTATCGTTTGAGCTGCATTTAGTTTGTTGTCTGCAAATGCTTTGAATTCGGACTTGTCTAAAATATTCATTTGGTTGGTAAAGAGTTAAATACAAAGTGTATGTATCTGAAGTCTGTGTATGTGTGTAGATGTATGTGTTTCACTCAAATGTTGATGTTTATGAAAGATTTTATTATGTATGTTGGACTTGAAGTTTTGAATGTTTGCACTGATGTCTTGTCACATGACTTAAATGTGATTGGATAAGATCATGTGACAGCTCAATCACATGATCTTACTGTATTTCATGTGACCTTAAGCTGTTATGGTGAAATTAACTTTTAATAATCATGAAGTGAAAGATGGGGAGGATATAGTTAAAATATTCTGTGAATTGCAGAGTACTTTTGTGTTGATTTGAATTGCTTCAGATGAGAGATAGAAGTCATAATTACAGTAAATCTACATGCAGTGTGTAGAACACAATGTCTTATGAAAGAAAAAAAAAATATGAAAAAAAATAATAAAAAAAATAAACCCTAATTACTCGTGTTGGTCTTGTTTTGGGTTTACTAGTGACTGGCATCGGTGACATTCTTGTTTTGTATCTGTTATTATGTCTTTACCAACCAATCCTGTTATGTTAAGATCCTTAGGAATTAAGCTTTTAAGAATATTTTGAGAAAAGGAGAAAATGCTGGTAGCCAGCATTTTCTCCTTTTCCCAAAATATTTCTACCTTTTCAAAAAACGAACTCCAATGTTGGGGGCACAATCAATTAATTTTGTTGTCTATAAATGATACCAATTTGGATGAATCTAAAATTTTGTCATTTTGTGAAGAGTTCAGTGAACTGTCACCTTGTAGGGCTTAAGACTTTTCAGCATGAAGGGCCTTGACTCCTATAGTGCTAAACCCAACTTAAGTTGTTTTTATGTTTCCGGAAAAAATTTCAGAGGCACATAATTACAGTTGCCATGCCCATCTGTCTGTACACCCATTTGTGTGTCGTCCGTCTGTCCATCCATCTACATTTTCAGCTCACCTGAGCACAACGTGCTCAAGGTGAGCTATTGTGATCGCCCTATGTCCGGCGTCCGTCAACAATTTCTTTAAACATCTTCTCCTAAACCACTGGGCTAATCTTGATGAAACTTTGCAGGGATGTTCCATGGGTGAAGCTCTACCAGAGTTGTTTAAAGAATTGAATTCCACCCTTAACTCTGGTTGCCATGGCAACAAAAAGGAAAAAAAATGCAAAATCTTTGAAAATCTTCTCCTCTGAAACTAGAAGGCGTAGAGCTTTGATATTTGGTATGTAGCATCTCCTAGTCGACCTCTAACAAGTTTGTTCATATGATGCCCCTGGGATCAAAACTGGCCCCGCCCCGGGGGTCACAAGTTCGAACATAGGAACAAAGAAGGAAAACTTTAAAATTCTTCTCTGAAACTGAAAGGCATAGAGCTTTGATATTTGGTATGTAGCATCTCCTAGTGGACCTCTACCAAGTTTGTTCAAATAAACCCGCCCTGGGGGGAGTCACAATTTCAAACATAGGAGCAAAGAAGGAAACTTTAAAATTCTTCTTCTCTGAAACTGGAATGAGTAGAGCTTTGATATTTGGTATATAGTATCTCCTCATGGACCTCTACCAAGTTTGTTCATATGATGCCCCTGGGGTCAAAACTAGCCCCATCCCGGGGATCACAAGTTTAAACATAGGAGCAAAGAAGGAAACTTTAAAATTCTTCTTCTCTGAAACTGGAAGGCGTAGAGCTCTGATATTTGGTATGTAGTATCTCCTCATAGACCTTTACCAAGTTTATTCATATGATGCCCCTGTGGTCAAAACTAGCCCCGCCCTGGGGGTCACAAGTTCAAACATGGGAACAAAGAAGGAAAACTTTAAAATTATTCTTCTCTGAAACTGGAAGGCATAGAGCTTTGATAATTGGTATGTAGTATCTTCTAGTGGACCTCTACCAAGTTTGTTCAAATAAACCCGCTGGGGTCAAAACTGGCCCCGCCGTGGGGGTCACAAGTTCAAACAAAGGAGCAAAGAAGGAAGCTTTAAAATTCTTCTTCTCTGAAACTTGAAGGTGTAGAGCTTTGATATTTGGTATGTAGTATCTTCTCATGGACCTCTACCAAGTTTGTTCATATGATGCCCCTGGGGTCAAAACTAGCCCCGCCCCGGGGGTCACAAGTTCAAACATAGGAACAAAGACAGAAAACTTTAAAATTCTTCTTCTCTGAAACTGGAAGGCGTAGAGCTTTGATATTTGGTATTTAGTATCTCCTAATGGACCTCTACCAAGTTTGTTCATATGATGCCCCTTGAAACAAAACTGGCCCCGCCTCGGGGGTCACAAGTTCGAACACAGGAACAAAGAAAGAAACTTTAAAATTATTCTTCTCTGAAACTGGAAGGTGTAGAGCTTTGATATTTGGCATGTAGTATCTCCTAGTAGACTTCTACCAAGTCTATTCAAATAAACCCGCTGGGGTGAAAAGTGGCCCTGCCCCGGAAGTCACAATTTCGAACTTAGGAACAAAGAAGGAAAACTTTAAAATTCTTCTTCTTTAAAATTGGAAGGCGTAGAGCTTTGATATTTGGTATGTATTATCTCCTAGTGGACCTGTACTAAGTTTGTTAGCCCACCGGAGCACAACATGTTCAATGAGTTTTGAAAATGGATCACCTGTGGTCATAAACTAGGTCACTAGATCAAATTAAAGAAATACCTTGTGGGCACTCTAGAGGCCACATTTCTTGCTCATTTGACCTGAAATGGGGTTAGAATGTTTTTCTTGATGAAATCTGTGATGACTTTGAATTTGGGTCACTTTGGGTCTTAATCAAGGTCACTAGGTCAAATTAAAGAAATACCTTGTGGGCACTCTAGAGGCCATATTTTTCAACTCAATTGGCTTGAAAATTGGTCAGAATGTTTGTCTCGATGAAATCTTGGATGAGTTTGAATTTGGGTCACCTGGGGTCATAAACTAGGTCACTAGGTCATGTTAAGGAAATATATTGTTGGCACTCTAGAGGCCACATTCATTGCTCAATTGACTTTAAAGTTATTCAGAATGTTTGTCCTGATAAAATTTCACATGAGTCTGAACTTAAGTCACCTTGGGTCATAAACTAGGTCACCAGGTCAAATTAAAGAAATACTGTGTGGGCACTCTAGAGGCCACATTTATTGCTCAATTGGTTTGAACATTGGTTGAAATGTTTGTCTTGATGAAATCTAGGATGAGTTTAGAATTGGGTCACCTGGAGTCATAATATAGGTCACAAGGTCAAATTAAAGAAATACCTTGCTGGCACTCTGGAGGCCACATTTCATGCTCAATTGACATGGAAATTGGTCAGAATGTTTGTCTTGATGAAATATCGAATGAGGTTGAAATTGAGTTATAAACTTGGTCAGTAGGTCAAATTAAAGAAATTCATTTGGGCACTCTAGAGGCCACATGTATTGCTCAATTATTCAGAATGTTTGTCTTGATAGACTTTATGATGAGTTCTAAATTGGGTCATGTGGGTTCATAAACTAGGTAACTTGGTCAAATTAAAGAAAAATCTTGTGAGCACTCTGGAGACCACATTTATTGCTCAATTGACTTGAAAATTGCTGAGAATGTTTGTCTTGATAAAGTCTAGGATGAGTTCAAAATTGGGTTACCTAGAGTCATAAACTAGGTCACTAGGTCAACTTACAGAAATTTCGTATGGGCTCTAGAGGCAAAAAATCTTGCTCAATTGACCTGAAAATTGGTCAGCATGTTTGTCTTGATAAAATTTTGGATGAGATCAAAATTGGGTCACATGGGGTCATAAACTAGGTCACTAGTCAACTTATGGAAATTCCTTGAGGGCGCTTTTGAGGCCACATTTTAAGCTCAATTGACCTGACAATTGGTCAGAGTTTCAATCATGACCCTGGAGTGAAATTTTGCCTATTGACTCAGGTGAGCAATCCAGGACCATCAGGCTCTCTTGTCATACTTGTGCCATTTCTCAGCAACCACTTGATGGAATTCAACGAAACTTTATGGGTAGCCAAACTATAAGGAAGAAATGTACATAGTGACAGTACGTTCTGGTTTGATGACTTTTCTCAGCGTGATGGCTTCATGCTTTTGAATCCCCAGTTGTGTTTCTGTGCTATTTCTCAGCAGTCATTGGACAGAATTCAACGTAACATCTTGGGAGGCTTCCTCATAAGGTCAAGGATGATATTCGCATTTTGCAAGCATGTTCTGGTTAAATGATTTTTCTGACAGTAATTACTGTTGCCACAAAAACATTCAGGGAGCATCACCTGTTTCTGATGGCTCTTTTTTCATATGGTATAGATCAAGATCAGACAATACATGTAGAAATGCAGTCGTATCTCTGATCTACATGATCTGCAATTTTCTGATGTAGATGACTATTCTGGACAATATAACGGCTTTAAAAATGCAATATCTTGATCTTTTGAAAATGTACATATCACCTGTTCTGAACTTTTAAGCTCATTTACGACCATACAGGCTAAACAATAGGGTGAAGTGTTGACTCGTATTTGTATGGTGTTTAACCCTTTACCAGACGACAACGTTTTAGCCTTGTCCAAATTGAAAGCATTTGCAGACGACAATTTCAAAGTGGCTCAAATTGTACAATTTTTCTTTGATAGGTTACCAGCATTTTCTCCTTTTCCCACAATGTTTTCAAAAGGCTTTTTTCCCGGGGTCTTCAAAAGTCGTCATTTGGCGTAAAGGGTTTACGCCGTTTTTGACATTTTTACAATAGCACTGTAGCGGCCAGCTCCATGCATGCTTTTCGTGAACCAGTGCCCCATGCATGCTTTCCTGGAAATTCTTTTACTAGTATTACACAGATATATTCCTCCAAAGCAACTGGTTGCTTTTCAAATAAACATCACAGAAACTGTTTAACATTGAGAGAGAAACATATCCTTTTAGACTGACTATTGTCAATTCTTGAAAATGAATTTAGCCACGCTTTGGAATCGGACCAGCTACCCCTAGGTTTTAGGTCCAGTAAAGTATCGATTGAGCTACCAGGGGCAGCTATTTACTCTTGTCAAGCTGAGAATGTTTTAAACTTAAGGGTACATGCATGCAGACGTCAAATTAGATGTGGCTCAAATGGTAGGATTTTTCTTTTGACGGTTGAAAGCATTGTGGGAAAATAAGAAAATTGTGGTGACGAGCATTTCTTCTTTTCCACAAGTGCTTTCAAGCGTAGTAGTTTCATCCTTTCCATTAATATTTTCAATTGCATCTCTCTGTCCCTCTGTCTGTCTGTCTGTCTGTCTCTCTGTTTTTCCTCCCAATTTATTTCAGAGGATTGATGATGGATATTGCGACAGGACTCCTTCCTCTCCCGCCGCTGACCGTGGTTTCGACGATGGTTATGTGGGAAAGCAGTCTATATTGTGCGGAGTATTAGTAAAAGAAACTCCAAGAAACATTGATGGGTCAACTGACCGACGCGATAGAACTGAAATAATGTTGAAAAAGGCGTTAAACACCATATCATTCAATATGTTATATGGTGAGCAGTTGGGTTGAAAAGAACCTTGGCGTAGTCAGTGGGATTAACACGCCTCGGGATGGATAATCTCGATTCCATAACGTAAAGCTACTAATACTGAGAAATAAAAACACAATTTGGAATATATTTTTTATTAAAAAAAAAAAAAAACCTTTGGTGGACCTCAAAGATTTTAAGATTTACTCGTTCGGAAGTAACGCAAAGACAGTTATTTGTACAAAGGGAAATAACTAATGTTGGTACATGCACAACTATTGTTTCTAATTATCTCCCTTCGATACACCCCCTCCCCCAGCTCATACCAAATTACGGGATCCATATTCACCAACCATTCTTAAGAACATTCTTGGCCATATTCTAGATTTAGATGGAATGGTGTTTTATGCCGCTTTCAACATTATTTCAGTCATATCACGGCAACAGCTCACATATTCACGTATTTCCTGGGTTTCACCCGTACCATGCTGGGGCTCCGAAGTGTCTTACCCAAGGACACTCCCTCGAAAAACGAAGTGGATCCAGTGAGGCTCGAACCAAGGGCCGCCAGGTCAAAAGTTCTACACTTTACCGCTGAGCCACGCAGGACCCCACTAGTCTAGATTTAGAGAGTAACTTCTATTTTTTTTTTGGTAAGATGTTACACGGATTACAGACTTAGGATCGGCTAATGTCACATGACATGCCAACATTAACTCACTTTATTAACTCTTTCACCGCCAAACATATACACTCAACATCTTTCTACCGCTGACAATACAATCTACTGAAAGCAAGAAAGATTTTTATTTCATAGACTTCACTAAACAAGCGGACGGCATAGATCCAAGATCAAAATGTACGTTCTGTGCAGTCTGATCTTGATCTATGCCGTCCGCCAAAGGCCCTGTTATCGCGTATGACGCAGAACGGGTTAAAGAAGTGCAGTCCTGTCTGGCTCAGTGGCCAAGGTGTAGGGCTTGAAACCTTAGGGCTTCGGGGTTTGATCCTCACTCGAGGTGCAGGATTTGTCGTAGGAGTGCCTTATATACATAAAGAGTGAGCCATGCTCTGTCAGGGTTAAATGCATCTGCATAAACTATTGACCCAGGTCAGCCTGCGCAGTACCCGCAGAATGACCAGGGTTAGAACTTTTTTGCTGTTGGTAATTACCTGCTTGTCAAAGGAACATTCTATCTCACCAATCGGTCTTTAGGAAAAATAGGCCTATCTTACGAGACAAATCGCTTAATATATCTGTAACGACCACCTTTTCACAGAGCCCTGAATGTGCTATAAAAGACCAAACGACCAATCTACAGCGATCATGTCCAGCCCGCATAGCTCAATCGGTAGAGCGTAGGACTCGTGAACGTGATGTTTCGGGTCACTTGAGGGTGTGGGTTCGATTCCCACGGTTGGCCATCTAAAATTACTAATTCTCTTTCGGATGAGACGTTAAACTGAGGTCCCGTGTGACGGTGCTATACACCGAGCACGTTTAAGAACCAGGCGTAACTTAGGATGGGTTTCGTCTTGTATCTGCGCTATCCCCCGTAACAATATTAATTACTTGTTCGGTCAGGTGGCCGGGGACTTAGAAACTTGTTCACGGCTGTGGCAAATTATGTCGCACCTGACCGTACTATGGATTTATTATACTTCAAAGTTTTACCATCCCAATGTGTATTGAACGAAATTTCCCCGTTTTATGTACTCACGAATTGAGTACGCTGACAGCATATATTTTCCCTTCTGAGTGCCCCAATTAAATGAAAACTGACGTCACTGAGAACTGACGTCACTGAAACCTTGGGTAAAAAGCGCAGTTTGGTGAATGAACTTGGTGATGTCACTGCGATAGACATTTGTCATAATTTTCATTTAAACATGGATTTAAACAACTTAAAGGTAAGTAACTATGCATTTTAATGATTTTTGTCAAAAAGCAAAAGACCATTAGGTTATCCTTTTGACGTTACAATGAATGAGTTTCGACACTTCACAGTTTGCATACCTGACAAAGGGGTGGCTCGTTTTAACCCCGTGTATTTGTGTAAGAATAAAACAAACGATAATATAATCTATTTAACTATATATTCATTTATTTGAAAAAAAAAAAAAAAATCCATTCTTTCCGCTTTAATGACAACCATCAAGGGAAACTAGAAATAATATGGTGCAGGCTAGCCAGTATGTTTGTCTTGGGGGCGGCTCGTATCGGTCGACGCCGCCATTTTGGATGTTGTGTTGAAAGTTTAGTCATGTATACGGGGCCCCCAAAAGGGAAACTGCTTTTACGTGGATTTTGCCAGTATGTATGGGGCATATTATCCAACCAGATCGCGAGAAATTTCTTTGCGGTATAATAATACTAACAGGCTTCATAAACACAAATTCAATCAATCAATACAGCGATCGGTTTTTGAGAAGAGAGCGCTTTGAGGTATTAGAATATATTGAACAGTTGCGTAGCTAGGAATGTAGTAAAGATGAAGCCCAATGTATTCTAAATTTTATTCTTTTTATTTTTCTTTCATTCGTCGTTTTCACTTCTAGGAAAATAGATGTTAGCACCTAAAAGAGCCATGTACAACTGTGTCATGTCTGTAGACAATGTAAATCAAGATTAGACTACATTTTGAGGACAATGTAGATCAAGATCAGACTGCACAGAATGTGCAGTCTGATCTTTGATCTACATTTTCCGCTTTTTATTTATTTTTATTTATTTTCTGACAAAAGCAATTTTGAAGCTGAGATAATTTGGTCTCTTTTCCAGATTGAGAAAGCGTATATCGTTTATTTAATCCTTTATCACACTGTCCCGAGTTTCAACGACCCTGAGGAAGAGGCCTTTTGAAAACATTGTAGGAAAAGGAGAAAATGCTGGTAACCAGCATTTTCTCCTTTTTTCCGCGATGTTTTCTGCCCTATCAAAGATAAATCTATCATTAGAGCCCCATTTTAATTGTCGTCTGCGCATGCTTTGAATTTTGACAAGTCTGTATTTTTGTCGTTTGGTGAAGAGTTAATGCTTTAATGGTTAATGTTGAAGCCCGAGCTTCCGCCCGGCTATACGCCTGCGGAAGAAACAGAACGGTTAAAAGTGACAGTTTATAGAGAAGATATGATTATTTGATAGTAAGAAAACAAACCTTCTTGGACACAAAAAATGTTTTTATTGAGTGAGTAATAAATTGTTACAATAATGAACACTTCATGAAACACACAGTCGAGTTTTATACCAACTCGCACAACAATAATGAGCATAATATCATTAAGAAATCGTATTTGGACTAATGCTGTATCATTGGGGTCAAATTAATTATTTACCAATTGGCCCATGAGAAGTTAAGAAGTTTAGTAAACTTTGCTAACTAGTAGATCGTTGTCTGCGCATGTTATATTCTTCGAAGATTCGACCTGTCTGCTATGACGCATCACACGATCCTGAACAGGATAATATTAATATGCCAATAAAGTAGCAATGGAGAAAATGGCTACAAACAATACGTCAGTGGAAAAATGTAGCCTATTTTTAGCTCCAATTATCTTGAAAATTAAACTATTTCAAAAGAAAAAAATAGTTTTCACAAATACTCTTGTTTCACTGCACATCTTTGAATACAGTTTCTAAATATAGACTTTAGGGAAACCAGGATTCGTGCAGGGTTTTTCCACAGACATATCAACAAGAAGTGTTTGAGCTTATACCGAAGCTTTTACCAAAGCCTGTAGGGACTGTTTTTATAGATGGCCGGTGCATAGGTTACATGCTAACATAGCTGAATGAATCGTACCAGGTAGCGTTTTATTGAGTAAACGTTTATTTTGAAATTCAAAGTAACGGTTGTCGTTTTAAAAAGCAGTCCGGTTCCGTACCCAGAATGCCGAACTCGGATAGATGTGCACTTGAAAAACGCCACCTAACAGAAGATAGTGACTAGTAGATTACCAAGAAGATAAAAACGAGGCGAAAGCGACCGACTAGATAAGAACAGCCAATTCGGCAAACTTCAGGTGATCCGTTGTTCAATTCCCTCGGCTGTATCACGATGGGTGATATGCACCTACATAGAAGTGAGTAACTTCACTGTGGTTTTTGATGTCGTTGTAAACGATTTATATAGGCGCCGCCATGTTTACGATCATGTGACTGACAGTACATGGAAACCTTTTTAAAAACATTTCCGCCCACCAACGGTTTATACATTCAATTTTTCACGTGTTCCATCAATTCCTTTGGCAGTTTTCACCGATAGATTGATAGCTCTGTGAATATCTTCACTGTGGTTTTTGATGTCGTGGCTAATCGATTTACATAGGCGCCGCCATGTTTAAGATCATTCCGTGATACAGAAGAGGTTAGATGTAGACCTGTACAGAAAAAGCCAATTTGTGACGAGTGAGGAATAGCCCTGTCTAATCAACTGCCAGTTATAAGTAAATAAACTTTTGCATGAGCTCCAGGGTTTTTGCAAAGATACATGTACGTTTACCGACCCCAATTTTATCGAAGAGTATTTAAGCCATGCTCTGTGAAAAGGGGGTTTAAATCATCTGCAGAAAGTATCGACCAAGGTCAGCCCGCGCAGTCCGCGCAGGCTGACCTGGATCAAAACTTTATGCCATTGTTAAATTTTCTGCATGACAAAAGACCATTCCACCCCATGATTCAGTCAATTGTTAGACCACATGTATTGTATGGATACATAATTATATGATGACTTTCTTGGTATAATGCATTACGGGGATGCATTAAACCCTCTTTTCGAAGAAAGCCGCTCACTCATACGTACATAATTAATGGGAGACAATAGAGTTACTTCCCTTGATAGCTCTCCACTTTATAATTACTAGGTCCAGAATAAGGTATTACTTAGTTTTTATCCTTGGGTATCCTTTGCACTATTTAGGAATGTTTCTGTTTAAATATCTCCTTCAAAATTTTTCAAACCACAAATTTGATCTATTTGATGCATTTCAATGGTAGTAGTGTATGAATTCGATTTGAAAACATGATGAAGACCTTATATATACATCATAAGTCAAATTGTGATAATCGCAAGATCTCTAAGTAGAGCAAAGATAAGAACAAAGGAAATCAAATAAAAAGACCCAGTTGCAATTTGGTTACCTTGGTTTTTATCTAAAAAGGGGGATAACTTCAATTTCACTTTTTTCTCCCATTGTGTTCTCATGATATCATAAGTAAAGTTACTTACGAGCCCAAAATCAGTGAACCGGGTATCCAAATTGCGAAAAAGTCCCAGACATTAAAGTTTCTAGGCCTTGTGAATCGTAATTAATACTGGTCAGTTTAGACCAAAGATCAGATGGCACGTTCTCTGCAATCTGATCTTGACCTACAATGTCTGCAAAAGAAACTCTAATTGTTCCTTGACGCCAAAAATGGTATCTCGTCTAGATTTTTCTTTGGTCTAAGTCTGTACAAAACGACAAAGTTTTTAGACTCTTGAAAATTACAAGCGAATATCAAGTGTGGTATAGCAGGTGGAATTTGTCTTAGAAAGGATGGAAAACATACTGCGGAAAGGAGAAACTGCTGGTTACCAGCATTTTTCTTCTTTTCCCCCGATGTTATCTAAGTCCTTTCCCAGGGACGTGAGGAAACACGATTGTTTGGTTGAGGATCAAAATGATACACATGGTTTATATATACACATTATATAATTATGTATGTATGCTATGTATGATGATTTTTATGGAATCAGTGTTTTGTTTTTCAAGTGCTATCATATCATAGGCGCTCCAGCATTCACCATAGGGTACCCAATTCCCATATCTCCGGCTCCAACATAGGGTCCTGGTCCACCTTGGTTCTGGTCGAGTAAACAACGATACAACCTCAACTGAAAGAAATCCAAATAGCAAATAAGAGTCCGCATTCACGAACCAATCTTAAGGACAGTGTTAGTGGTATTCTCCAGAATTGTCTATATTTGAAAGTAATACAACTTATGATTGGCTAAACCAAATGGTTTAGCCAATCAGAAGTTGTGTTACTTTCTAATCTAGAACAAGACCAGGAATGAAACTAAGAATGGTTGGTTAAAACGGGCACAGGGCTGGTCACTAGAAAAGATTTTAAGTAATAGACAGACTTACAGATAAATATTTTACTACTTTGCGAAGAGTGACTCTAATGTATGATAGGTAAGAAAGCGGCCAGCCGCTTCACATTGAACAAACACGACAGTACTTCTTACATTTTACAGACTCTGTAAAAACAGTTCTTTAAGTAGATAATACTTTTTTGTTTTTATAAAATATTCCTTAACATCTTTGCCAGACGAAACAATGTCAAATTGACATGTGTTTTGTCATGAGTTTTCGCGCTTATACGTCGATCTATTTTTCGTGTACTTTATCATTACAAAAGTATTTCTGGATAAGGTGAGAAAATGCTGGATGCCAACATTTTCTCCACAACGTTTCAGATGTCTTATCCGTCAGGGTCGTAAAATCACGGGGTTGTTGGGTACGTGGGTAAAGTAACGAGACGGACAGATAGTGAGTAAAAAGAACAGCTCATCCTGGCAGCGCTTTGTGCTCTGGGTCACACCCACTTATTATTTTGACAAACTTGAGAAACTTTCGCCCCTATAAACTAGTATATAAGATGTGTTAGATATGAGTTCCCTTCAGAAAAAAAAGGGGCGGGGGTTAATTCATCTTTGTAATGTGTTATACCAAGCAAGTCTACGCATATTATGGGTCCAACTTTTGTCTAAAATTGGTCCCTTCACATGCAGGAAATTTACCAACAGCAAAAAGTTTCGACCCATGTCAGCCTGCGCAGACTGCGCAGGCTGACATAGGTCGATACTTTTTGCATATGCATTAAAAGTCCTTTTCACAGAACATGACTTATATAAGGTTACAGATGGCGAAGATGTATCACAAGAAATATCTTTAAAAAAGATAGACGGCGTAAATTTACCAGCAAATAGGCAGGGTCCCATTGAACAAACATGTCTACATTTTTGACCAATCACAAATTTCTATTCATTCATTTTTTATTAGTACCAAAAAGTAGGTCAAACGCCAGCACATTCTGCTGCGCCGAAAAACAAGTGTCTTTGATCTTGGTAGATCTTGCTAAAAATAGCACAAAGTAAATACATGTACTTACGTCATCAATGTACCCGACATAGCCCCGCCCATTACAGCTTCCTATTAATAAACCATTATAACGTGTTGTAACATGACCTGAAATGATTAAGAAAAATGATTTAATGTTAACCTATTTAATCGATCATTTATCAATTATAAACTAAATAATTAATGCATTGGATTTATTTGCTACTGACACCTTACGATTTATTTGTCTGCGATTTGCCTAGTTTACATATTGCCTGCGGTGATTCTACGGCGGCCGCACGTTGTCTATAATCCTTCTTTCCGTGCTGCCTCGGTGTGCTGGCCGTACGATTATTGTACGGATTCACAGGCGCCGTTACCTCTACGACCTTGCTTTACTCCGCACGATGACAAATTATGAAATTCGTAGCCAGTAGACACGTCGTGATAGCATAGCACAATCTCCGTACAGGTACCAAACAAAGGTCGTGCAATGATCGTGCAGACAAAACACGACTTTAGATGGTCATATTGGCCGAAAACAATTGTGGGATAATCGTATAGCCCCGCTCAGCTAATGAAAGGTTGCACCACGGTGCCCGTGCAATTTCTGGGCGACATCCGTGGTAGTATAGCACGATCTCCGCACGGACACCGTACAGTGGTCGTGCGATGATCGTGCGGATATTTAAAGCACGACTTTCGATTGTCATTTTGGCCCAAAACAATTGTGGGAAAATCGTAAGGCCCCGCGTGGCTTATGCAAGGTTGCCCCATGGTGCTCGTGCGATTTTTTGGCGATATCCGCACGGCTTTGCCTCAATCCGTCACCGAAAGAACGCCATAGAAATCGAACGATGCTGGTATGCAATGTTTACACATACAGTGTACGTCGTTGCCAATAGCCACCCAAGATGCCTGAAAAATCGCAGACATATACATGTATACTGCATGGCGTCCGTAGTAAATGTAACCCAGGCATGATTTAACATGTTATAGAATAGTAATTTTGATTGCGTTGAAACTCTTATTGCCTACTTCATTTAACCTGATCCTGACCTTTATGCTGAATATATAAGTAGGTGTAAAAATAGATCTCCGACTGATATTCGGGAAGTTATATATCCACGGGAGGGCAGATGTAAGCAATTCTATTCGTGCATACTGTACGGAATATTTCCGTGACCATTCGGAACAAAACCGAAGGCAGCAGCGTGTGATGCCGAAGGTAAAAATAGAATTCTAATTCGTGTTAATCATGTTGACCTGGGTCAGGTTGAATGAAGTAAGTAATACCATCATCCTGCGAAACACATGCTTTTGTTTTTTGACAAACTTTACCCTCTATAACCTAAAATATTTGAGCCATGCTTTGGCGAAAGGATGTTTAATCTTTAGGCTGCTAAGCGCGAATCACTGACCTTTTACGGACAGCGTAGATCAAGATCAGACTGCACAGAACGCGCAGTCTGATCTTGGATCTACGCTGTCCGCTTAGTAGATATCATTCCCCGAAACATACCTTTGATAAAGCAATATTTGGCTTTTTACCATCGAATTGAAAATTTCAGTTTAGTTATTTAGCAGGATAAGGGTCATTGCATCTATGTGATACATCATACCAAGCAAGCCATCACATAATTATGCATCTATAAAATCCAAGTAAAAACCAACTGATTCCTAACATAGAATAGTCCTTAGACATACAGAAGATTTAACTAAAGCAAATAAACAAGAACTGCGCAGTCTGACCTGAGTCGATACGTTTTGCAAATGCATTAAACCCTCTATTCACAGAGCATGGCTCATAAACACCACTTCATTAGGTTGCAGAGGGCGACCAGTTTGCTTATTATATTGGGGACCTATCTTGATCTACACACCCACATTTCCGTTTATGAAATCAATTCATACATGTACCTCAGTTCCAATTAAATTCATGTACATAATAAACCTTGGTCTATATTCACCAGCCGTTCTGAAGAATATTCTCAGTCTTATTCCCCAGCATTTTCTAATTTGAAAGTAACACAACCATTGATTGGCTAAACCATTTGGTTTAGCCAATCAGAAGTTGTGTTACTTTCAGGTTTTGAAATCCTGGAGAAAAAGACTGAGAATCTGCTTAAGAGTATTTGGTGAGTACGGTCCCTGTTCTCAGACAGTCAATGATACACTTTGGGCACTTGTGTATGGTTCATACAGACACGAACAAGAAATATTTGAAGGACAGAAAAATCGCTTTCAGCGCTATAGGCGGAACATCTGGATTTCGCGTACGACAAAGTTTAAAATCAGACTGCACAGAACGTTTAGTCTGATATTTGATCTATACCATCCGCTTGTTTAGACAAGCCAAGAAGATGAAAAACTTTCTGGGGTTCAGAGAAATGTACTTTCAGCCATGAGTGATTAATTTTCGTTTATTTATCATCGCCACCGGTTGCCAATATGGGAGACGCCCCAAGAATACGGTTAATTATGTTACGGGGGAGAGTGCAAGATACAAGACATAACACATCCTAGGTTACGTCTGCCTCTTTAACGTAATTGGTGCATAGTACCATCAAACAGGACCTAGATTTTAAGTAAAATCCGAAAGACTGTTAGTATTTTTCTGGTTTGCCAGCCGTGGGAATCGAACCTACAGACTCAAATACCACGAAATTTGTCGCGTGCAAGTCTCATGCTCTACCACAGCTTTTTTAGCTGACATTTTCAAACGTCGAAAGAGCTCGAGTTGATAAATTTGGCTCTCTAAGAGTAAAATTACATGTATATAATTGGCATGCAACACGCGAAAAGGGGCATTCGGACATTTGCGTAAAGTGTCGTCTCGGATCAGCCTGCGCAGTTCGTGCAGGCTAATCCGAGACGACACTTTACGACTACATTAGATTTTGTGCTAGAGTAGACTTGCGTGAAACAGAAAATTACATAGAAACGGAAAATGTCGTTTCGGATTAGCCTGCGCAGGCTGATCCGAGACGACACTTTACGCAAATGTCTGAATGCCCCTTTTCGCATGTTGCAGGCCATATGTACCAACCTTTCATAGCAGCGGATTTAAATTCGTCGTCTACAGAGGCTCGCACGAGGTTACCATCGTATGCTAGCGTCACGTTCTTCCAAGCTTTCTCCTGCAATGATAAATGATGTTAATCAACCATCTGGCCGCTAAGCAGAAAAAGAGGTGCTTTTACGGATAGTATAGATCAAGATCAGACTGCACAAAACGTGCAGTCTGATCTTGCTCTACACTGTCCGTTACAGTGATATTTTTTTCGGCGATAAAAAGCTTTGAAAACGCATTTTTTGGATTTTTACCATTTGTTTGATTTTTTTTTTTATCTGATTTTTCTAGCAGGTTAAGGGTAATTGTTTTGTACCGGATATAGCCTACTTAACGCCGATACATCATAAAATTAAAATAACTTACTGTTTCTTTGAGCTGTACTCGTTTACATTTTGAACAGCTACTAGTATTTTGATGTTGCAATTAGTGAATTCTCAGAGACTGCTATTTTGGACCTAAATGCATTCTTCAAGTCTCCAAGAATATATATTTGTTTACTGGAGTGTCAGAAGTTTAAAATACACGTGTTTAAGTCGCATCACGTGTTAACATTATCTTATATTCTTTATTTCCAAAAGAAGTAATAAATATAACTTTAAATAAGACAGGGATTTATTGACAGTATTTAACATCGGCATATTCCGTGTACCTACTTCGGTAAAGGTCGTCTGTCGGACTGACTAATGTACTATAACTATAGTAACGTTGGTAAATCACTAAGTAAAAAACGGACCGTGTAGATGCAAGATTAGACTGCACGTTTTGTGCAGTCTGATCTTGATCTACACTGTCCGTTAAAGATAATCTGATCTTCATCCACATAACGTGACACAACAGTTTCAGTTCTGCTTAGTGTCCGAAGGATTAGAAACAAAAGCCGAAATTACCCGATATGGTATGACCAGCTCGACACCCTCTGGATAACGTCCTATTCGGGCTTCGGTTCTGAACACTACCATTTTGCTCTTTGTGTCTAATGCTATTTCAACGGAACCCAGTTTTCGTCCGTAACAATTAGAAATTAATACCTGAAAGAAAAAATATAAATAAAATTATTGAATATCAACATTTAAACCTATGAATGAATAGCGTTTCCAAAGAAGAGCAGTGTTCTATCGAGAATTATTCAGTGACAGGACGTTCACATGTACTTCAAAAAAAAACAACTCTCTAAGATTTCTATAATTTCGCCAGGGCTGCAGATAGAGGGAGTGATTTTGATTTTAAAATCAAAAATGTTAATTATTCTCAACCAAACCCTATGTTATGGGCACTAATTAGAATTGTCTGAACGAGACGATTCTAATGAGTACCCACAACATAAGGTTTGAAAGAAAAATAATGGATTTAGAAAACCATCACTCCCCCTTATCTGGAGCTCTGATTTAGCCAATAATAATGCATCTGCAAAACGTATCTACCTAGGTCAGCCTGCACAGTCCGCGCAGGCTGACCTGTGTCGAAACTTTTTGCTTGCGATAAACTTTCTGTATACCAATCTTCAGGATGCAGCCGGTTGTTCGACTACAAGAATTTCACGGATCTTTAACTATGTGATGACTTGCTTTGTATAATGCATCGTGGAGATGAATTAACCTCCGTTTGCAACAGCATGGCTCAACTATTTTTCTTCAACAGTATATAGAGGATATTTGTTTTTTACGGTGAAAGATCGAAATTTATTTCATCGAATGAACATCATCGGTAATATTTTCACGAGTGGTGGTGAAAGATCGAAATTTATTTCATCGAGTGAACATCATCGGTAATATTTTCACGAGTGGCTGCTTTCATCGAGTGAACATCATCGGTAATATTTTCACGAGTGGCGCAGCCACTCGTGAAAATATTACCGATGATGTTCACTCGATGAAATAAATTTCGATCTTTCACCAAAAAACAAAAAAATATTCTATTTATTTCATGCTTTTAACCTTTCTTGGGGGGAACTTAATCAAAATCCAGTACAGTTCGTTTCGGTTATTCCCCGTGGCGTACCCCCTCCGCATAGCTACGCATTACAATATTACGTCAAGCGCGAGAAATGTAAGGTAAATTACGTCATATTTCCATCTGGTTGTGAGGCACGCGCATTTTACCTAGGTAACTAGTGCGCGGGAACAACTGTTTCCACCTTCAATTGAAGAGTTAGAATATAAAAATCGGTATTTTCACTGGTCGTAACCATAAAATATCGAAAAATATTTCACCGATATTTCTCGATAACCTACCGGAAAGCATGAAATAAATGCTGGTAGATTCAATATCGTGTTCAATATCTCATTACCTGTTCGTCGGACACTCCTCCCGGAAATTCGTAAAATCGAAGATTTATTGTCACACCTGTACCCAAATCTTGATTGGCATACTGCCAAACTGTCAGAGTTCCTGTTCCGTCAAATCTACCCGCGTTACTCACATTTACAACGTTACCGTTGTTACCAACTGATATTTGGTACCCAGCCGAGTCCTCAATTTCTCGGCCGTTAAAGTTGATCCAAAGTTCGGGCTGGCAGGCTGAAAGATAAGGGATAAGTCATTGGAAATCGTCTCTTTGGAATTTATCCTGTAGTTGGAAGAATGTGCAGTTTGGGCATTACATAGGATTTTTGTTTTTCAATTTCGTGTTTACAACAAAGGAAAATTAGGATTTTATGTGTTACTGTGCATGCCAATCAGCGTGCTTATAAAAATCATTTACAGATGCGAACTCAGCTTCAATGTCGTTGAAAGTTCTCACTTTAATTCTAAGACCAGACAGCTGACGTTTTGTCTCGGTCATTCAGCTGGTTAGTACTCTGGTATAGAATTAGAATTGTATGAATTAGAATTTGAATGGTGAATGCAGACCCTGCTAACAAAAGGAATTCTATCTGTTAACAGGAAGTGACGTAATAAGTAGATAGTGACGTACTGTATTTTTGTTCAGGGTCAATGTCGTGACAAGCACAAGATTCCTGATTGAAGAGCGTTCCCATTGGACAACGTCGTGTCTGCCAGTCTAGACCTTGGATAAACTGTTTGTACAAGTGTCTGTCACGGTGAGCTTTCAGTGTACAAGCTAAACAAGAACAAAAAGTAGTATTTATTATTTGAATCGTTCAAATGAAACACTTTGTCGTTGGCTTGCGCCTGGCTGAATCCATGGCTGAACATTTGCAGTCGACAACTTTTGAAAAACAGTGAGGGAAAAGAAGCACTGCTTGTGACAAGCAATTGCTTCTTTGCTTCTTTTTCAACAATACTGTTGAATGCAGATATTTTTATTTTTTCATATGTTTTATTTGGTTTCAATATAGATCTAGCATGTGGAGGTAGGCCCGATTGGTTAAGCTCGGTAGAATCTTACCGTCGAGACAGTTTCTTGACATGGACTTAATGTGTTTCTGTAGAATACTACATAAAACATAATCCACGATTTTAAAAGGAATAGCCTCATTTACTTTTCTTTGACGTGTACAAAATACAAAGTTGTACAGATTTAGGTAATTACACATGCAGAACATTGAAGTTGTGGACAGATAATATGCTGGAAAAAATGCGTAAAGGCTCTTTCTCCCATAATATTTTCCAAAATAACCATATCAATAAAAACCTTCTTTTTTGTCTAACTAAAACGTCCCTTTTTCCAGTTAATTGTGTGTCTTAAGGCAACCTGGTGAATTATGGGTATTGATCCATCGAAACCGACAACGGATACATCCACACAATTATCTGCAAAAAAAAAAGAAAAAAAAAAAAAAAATCTTACGTGCACGTGTTGTAGTGGTAGGCGGGTATGTCATGCCTCCTTGGCCTCCTGGCCCCATACCTGGACCCATACCTGGCCCCATACCTGGTCCCATACCTGGTCCCATGCCTGGACCCATACCAGGCCCCATACCTGGCCCCATGTCTGGGCCCATGCCTTGTCCCATACCTGGGCCCATACCTTGACCCAATCCGCCGCCGCCCATCATGTCAGGATTACGGTCTGTCATACCAAACCGATTTGACTTCTTTCGCTTCAACTGGTCTGGGGCTGCAATATAAGTCGTGAACAGCATAGATGGAAGGCTTAAAGATTGTTTCTGAACTCTTTTTCAGACGAATATAATTTAGGCTGGTCTATCTTGAAAGTATTGGCAAACAACAAATACGGCAAAAAACGATTAAAGTTCTCTTAAAAAAAAGGTATAAAACATGGATTTACCAGCGTTTCTTTTTCCTAACCTAAATTGTTTTTTAAGAGCCTTACCCCTAGGTCCGTAAAACATGGGATAGATTGGTAAGATTTCAACATTTTTAGTAGAGCAGTCGTTGTCCCAGATTCATTGCTCTTCGGATAAATACTAGATTTGTATATTTCCCCACAGAGGAGTGCTCAAAGAGAGATAAATCTATCGGACTAGCTATGATAAGTGTTACCTCCCTTTAATGCAAATGGGGTTAAGCAATTCCTCCTTTTCCCTCACATGATTTTCAATACGTATAAAAAATACTTTCATTTTCTAAAAATGTTTGTCCTCTTTTGGGTTTTTTATTATTTTACCTTTGATGAATGTATTTTGATAGGTAGAATTAAAGTTTGTAGAATAATTTTGACAAAAAAAGTCAAAGATGTTTTCAACTACACAGCAAAGTTGTGATGTTGCAACCCTTATGTAGGCCTGAAATAACCTGCGGTCAGGTTTAGGAAAAGTCCGTTTATCTCGGAAAAAAAGAGACTACGGTCAAATTATCGTCTGCTGATTTTCTAGGTATAGACAATTCTAAATATAATAGTGGAAGTAATATGGAAGTAATAGAACTTCTGATTGGCTAAACCAAATGGTTTAGCCAATCAGAAGTTATGTTGTTTTTAAATCTAAAATTAGACCAAGAACGATCTTAAGAATGGTTGTTAAAAATGGACCCTATGTGAGATGCTGAGAAAAAGTAGCCTGTAAGGTTTATCAAAGGGGTTAAATTTCTCATCTGTCATGTTGGTACATAGTTGTCATAAATCATCTTGGAGAACGAACATCAACTCAACTGCTGTCGTGTGAAATTTAATTAGAAAAAAAACTCCTTTGTTTTTGATGACAAGCGGTTGTCACGCGTTTCTAAATCTTACAAACCTTATCACACCCAGTTACATGTTTTAACCCTTTACTACTCAATCCCGACTTTAAACGAACATAAAAAAGAAGACTTGAAAAAACATTGTGGAGAAAGGAGAAAATGCTGGTAACCAGCATTTTCTCCTTTTCCCACAATGTTTTTCTTTTTATTCTATCAAAGACAACTTCAACCATTGAGCCACATCTAATTTGTCAACTGCAAATGCTTCAATTTGGTAAGGTCCAAAAGGTTAGACTCGTCCAATTGGAAAGCAATTGCAGACGACAAATTCAGTTCGGCTTAAATGGGGAAAGTTGTTCTGAAAAGTTACACAAAAGTCGACTGATTGTTAAATAAGTAAATTTATAACTGTCATTGGTTGGCCGAGCCCCGGTAGCTCAGTCGGTAGCGTACAGGACTTCAAAACAGGGGGTCGTTGGCTCGATCCCTGGCTTGGCCAATTTCCTTCCGAGGAGTGATGATAGCCATTGCGACAGGATTGATTCCTCTCTCACCGCTGACCATTGTATTGATGATAGTTATGTGGGAAAGCAGCCATTGGCTTGGAAAGAATAAGTGCAGGTAAAAGAAAATCCAGGAAAGCATGGATAAGTGCACTGGTCGCCACGATATAACTGAAATCATGTTGAAAACGGCGTTAAACACCATGCAAAGAATCAGTCAGTCAGTCAATGGTTGGGGATCAGTTGTGCTCCCTGATCCCTGAATTATGAGGCTTCAAATTCAGAACAAGAACCGTATTGTGAATTCGCTTCAGATGTAAAAAAAAAGCGGTATAATTATCGGGACCAAAATTTTCTAATCATTATAAAAGCGCTCTGAGAAAAGGGACCTTAATGCATCTTCGTAAATGCTTGATACAGTTATACAGATCAAGTTGTCGGATAATATTGGCCCATTTTGTCTAACAGCCGGCTAAATCATGTGGAAGAATCGTCCTTTGACATGCAGAAAATTTACCGATGGCAAAAAGTTTCGATTCATGTCAGCCTGCGCGGACTGCACAGGCTGACATGAGTCGAATGTTTTTGCAGATGCATCAAACTGCCTTGTCACAGAGCGTGGATCAAATTATGAATACATACTTGGATTCACAGGGTTGTCGACCCAGCCACACCCACACTGTTTGGGATCGAACAGAGTGTTAGGTGGACAAGGAAATCTTCGATTATACGCTAAAGGGGCGTTCACCTGAAACCAGCCCGGGTTATCCCTGATTGGCAGTAACAGACATCCGGCTGAAAAAAGGTGAAAACATCTATAATTATACAACAATACATGAAGAAGGTGCTGATATTCATTATGTTGTTGATGATGATGATTTTGTTGTTGCTGTGATGTCGATGATGATATCAATAGTCATGATTATGATTATGATGATACTGATAATAATATGTTTTGTTTTTATTCTACATCGATCTATTTTTGCAACATGTACATCGATCAAACTCTGTCAATTACCGTACAGGTTTTTTTTTCACAATGTTTTCTACCCTTTCACAGACAAATCCCATTATTTGTTCCATTTACTTTGTCGTCTGCATATGCTTTTAATGTGGACGAGTCTAAAATTTTGTCATATGGTAAAGATCATATGCTCGCACTCTTCTAATTAATATTTCGGAAGTTTAGTGCTTAATAATACACTATAAAACAATCCCCCCCCCCTTTTTTTTTAAATTGATCTTGAAGAAGAGGGTTTTTGAAAACAATGTCGGAAAAAAGGGGAAAAAAAAAAAATGCTGGTCACCTTTTTTCACATTTTTTCCCTTTCAAGGACAATGATTGTACTGGAGTTTAACGCCGCTTTAACAGCTTAGGTCATATCACGGCAGTCAGTGCACCTACGCATGTGTTTTCTGGCTTTCTCATACAGTACTGACACCACTTTCTTTCCAAGTGACTGACTACTTTTCTCGCATGCATCAGAGGTAAGAGGTGAAAAATCGCCAGAAAGAAAGTTTGCCTCAACCGGGAATCGAACTCACAGTCACCAGTTCGTGAGTCGGATACGCTAACCACTGAGCTACCCGGCCGGGCCTTTCAAGGACAAAAGCGAATTACTTAAGCAAATCTGATGTGGCTTCTTAAAATGCTTTTAACCCGGGGAAACCGAAAATAGCGTCGTTGGGTCATGGGGGTGAAAGTACGACCCGTGCTCTTGCAAAAGGGGGTTTAATGTATCACTATGATGCATTATATCAAGCAAGCCATCACATACATATGGATCCATTAAAACTATTTTATCTAACAACCGACTGAGCCATGAGGTAGACTAGTCCTTTGACATGCAGAAAGTTGACCAAAAGCAAAAAGTTTCGGCCCAGGTCAGCCTGCGCGAAGTGCGCAGGCTGACCTGGGTCGATACTTTTTGCAGATGCATTGAACCTCCTTTTCATTAAGCATAGATTGTATGCAATACTTACGGTTGCCTTGTTGAGCAAATGTATGGGTGACGCTGAGGATCACAAGGATAATAGCGATCATATTTGACACTGAAATATAGAAAAAAAAAAAGTTTCTTTTAATTTCTTTAACAGACGACAAAATTGTAGACTTGCCCAAATTGAAAGCTTTTGCAGTCGACAAATTTGTTGTGGCCCAAATGAAGATTTTTTTCTTTCTATGATAGAATAAGATGGTAAAGAATTATCGAACTTAAAAGGGGGGGGGGGGGGCGGGGGAAATGGGTATTAGCAAACCGATAAGGCGCATTTTTGTTCACGAAGATTCTGTGATAAAAATAGCCCAACCCCAAAAATAGAATAGGCGGTGATGAGATGCACGCGCATAATAGAAAGTAAACATGGTATCAAAGATGCTGTTAACAAGCAGCATCGAAACGAGCAAAGGAAATACTATGGGATGTTTTTGATTTTAAAGAGGCCCATATACTCATTTTCAGCCAGTTTTAACTCATTTTGTCTTTATTTTATCAAACTATAGTCATTCTTATATCTTCATGCCAAATATTGCGCCTGACGGTTGCAAGGTTGCTTAGATTACGGTCGATAGAAAATGCATTTCGCTGAGTTGCAGCCTTCCATGTAAACAGACTCGTCGTTTCCGGTTTTTGAATCGAAGATTTTCGATATATCCGTTATACACTCGGGTAGATTCGTATGATGATCATGCATTCTGTCACGTGACTATATTTGACCTTCGCCCTGCGTCTAATGAGGTAAACAAAGGAATATGGAGGCTTCTCTGTTGCAGCCTCGATTTTCAGACGGAGGTCTCGGCCTATATGCAAATTACACCGTATCCAATTCTAGGCGGACACCAACGATAAATTTCCGTGACGCACCGCCATTGTTTACAGCTTCGATCGTCAGCCAGTTTTCTTCTGACCAATGTTCGGTTTCTAATACAAATCTCCGAGTTTCTTTTTTTCAGTTACACCATATATGTCAGTAATTTATCCATGTTTACACAAAGGACTGATTTCTGTACCATTCTAAATTGTTTGAAATTTAACAGCGCTTTTGCTTACCGGCTGTAGACGGGCATCTTTAAGATATCCCTGCAATATGCAGATTTCGTCACAACTCATTATCGTATTTTGGGTCTTGCCTCGAAATATTCATACAGGGGATTTACCGTATTTGTGCTAATTATTAAAGCTTCAGTGAAGTAAACAGCATCCTGGTATCGTTCTAAAACTACACCACTCAAAGTTTGCTAAGCACCAAGAATATTGTTGAACATATCTTAGGTTGTAGTTAGATTCTTAGTATTTTTTCTTGTTGAACATTTACCTTGTGCTTTATTTATTATTGTATATAAAGATTTTACACTTGTTATACACTCTATTGATTTTATTTTCATTTTTAACTGGATGGTCACTAAAACGGTTGTTTTTCCAAAACGAGTAAAATTTGCGAAAAAAGCTAGCGATTAACTTGGTATGGGCCTAATAACGAGTATGTGACCCGTTTAGAACTGTCAATGACAGCTTGGCATCGTCTTTGCATGCCCCCAATTAGGCTTTGGATTTGTGAAATGGATTTCTATTCCTCGACAAGGAGTGCACCAAGGTGCTAAATGCTTTGTGGCTGGACTTGACGGGCTAAATTGCGGATCTGTAACTCATTCCACAATGTTCAACTGGATTTAAGTCGGGCAACGGGATGGCCAATCCATACGCTGGATACTCTCCCTTTGCAAGAACTCTTGGACAACATGGGCCGTGTCAGGACGAGCATTATCGTCCATTAAAATGAACCCATGGGCAACAGCACCAGCATATAACCTTACCTGTATGTCGAGAATTTCATTTCGATACCCCTGGGCAGTCATTGTGCCTCGATCAAGCACAACCAGGTCAGTTCGTTCATACCAGCTTATCCCGCCCCATACCATGATAGAGCCGCCCCCCATACCGATCATGCTCAGCAATGTTTGCTGCATGAAACCTCTTCCCCAACTTTCTCCACACTCGAACACGCATATCCGTGTAGCCCAACCAGTATCGGGACTCATCTGTAAAGATGACAGTCCATTCTCCTCCTACAAACACGGTCCATCGCCCTACCAAACCGATGCTGACAGTGGTTTGGAGATAGGGGATACGAACATATGGTCTTCTGGATCGGAGGCCACTTTCGTGCAACCGTGTGTGTACGGTTTTAGTCCAAACTCTGACCCCGGAAGCATTTTGAAGGTCAGAACGCAGTTGAGTTGTAGTCGCAAAGCAGTTTCTCCGAGCTTTGGTGACCAAATATCGATCATCAGTTGCAGATGTAGCCCTTCTTCTCCTACCACCAGTATGTCGCCTGATAGGTGTACCATACTGCTAGTACCTCGTCCAGGCTCTGGTGATGACAGTATGGTGCACATCAAGTGCCTCACCAACCTCACGATGAAGAGCCCCTTGTTCCAATATTCCAACTGCCCGCCACATGTTCATCTGATAAATGTCTTCTGACGTTCGTATTTGCCATATTAACGTCAAAAACGTTCAGCCTTTCAAAAGAAAGTGAAGAATAAAGAGTGTACACAAGTTTGATACATGAATGCAGTGTCTCAAAATACTATGAAAATTGAGGGTATCTGCATTTGCAAGACTTGCATGAGAAATTTGCCTGACATACAAGGCAATGATGTTAGCTGGAGACCTTCTCGATACACCACTGAATGATTTCCAATATCAACATCTCAAAAATTTAGAATACATACTCTGCTATGGTGATAGGAAATCTTAGTGCGTAGCAAACTTTGAGTTGTATATTGTCTACCTATTTCACAATTTTCATTAATTTCTTTGTCCTATATTTTCATCAAAGAGGCATTGGGCTTTAGGTCTTTACCACACAAACTCGACCTTTCTGTAAGTTCGAGTATGAGGATCATATTTGTCAATCATTCCAAGCTTAATTCTAAGTTTAATTTCCAAGACTAGCTGTTCGATTGGCTGAGACATTCTGCTTGATTGATTGATTGTGTGGTGTTTAACGCCGTTTTCAACATTATTTCAGTTATATCGCGGCGGCCAGTGCACCTATCCATGCTTTCCTGAAGTCTCTTTTTACCAGTACTCCGCACAATTTTTCTCCCCAAGCCACTGGCTGCTTTCCCACATAATCATCGTGGAGACAATGGTCAGCGGTGGGAGAGGAATGAATCCTGTCGTAGTGACTATCATCAATCCTCGGAAAGAAATTGGCCGAGCCAGGGGTCGTAGCCAGGGATCGAACCTTGGACCCCGTGTTCTCAAGTCCTGCACGCTACCGACTGAGCTACGGGGGCTCGGCTCTGAGACATTCTGCATCAGCCAATCAGATGGTTAGTTATGGATTTTCAAATTACAGCAATACGGTCATAAGAAAGGTTTATGAATGTTGCGCTTGGTTGGTTTCCAAGATTTCCCCCCCCCCCTTTTTTTTTTTACTGGGTGATCAATATAGGCCTATTAAGTTGAAGAATTTATCCGGTGTAAAATTAAGCCTGCATAATGGCTTTTAAAAACAATCGATTACATTATCGACGCTTGCACTCTAACGCTACAAATTTGCATGCTAAAGTGCTATATTAGAAAAGTAATATTTAAAGTCAACCATCCTTAGTATTATTGATTTAAGATTAACTTCTATTACTTCTTATGGCTTATTTCCTTGTAGATTTCAGGGGCAAATGTATGAAATCAACCTCTTTCGACAGCTACAGAAATACATTCAACTGACTCTAGGACAGATCACAGGCCTTTGAAGCTCTATTGGTCTATCACGGAACACTAAGATTTTCCTCTGTCGATCATCGGACACTTACAGCACATTGGTGCATCGCCTGTATATTATGGAATATACTCAAATTTTCATTAACACCGTTTCTATAAATAGCACATCGGCGACTCCCTCAATATCGTATGTACGATAAAGAGGGGATCGCCAATGTCCGATAACGGAAATTTCGTTATCCCTTGATAGACCAATGGAGTTTCAGAGGCCTGTGGACAGATTTATCTTATATGCTTGACTTAACACGTTCTGTGAAGTCTGATCTTGATCTGTGCCGTCAGCATAAGCCTCTATTTTGGTCTGTAGCGCTTAAAAGGTAAAAAGACGTGATAAAGTCAGTCGTAGGTCTACATTATAGGGCACCTATAGATGCCAAATGACTGCCAGCACCAAGAATTGAAGACCTGAGCACATTTCAAAGCATTTTTATCGACAACAACAGCAGCAGTTCCGTTTAAGGGCCCAATGGGCCAAACTGTTTAGACAAGAGATCAACAAGGGTCTGAATAGCACTACTGGCAGTTACTGGCCAGTATATCTTAAAATGGTAACCCGCATTCTCTCCTATTCCTACAGTGTTTTTCAAAAGCGTTCTTTCTCATGGTCATTAAAACATAAGATTGTTTGATGAAGTTGTACATATCTACTGTTAACACTTTTACAGGGATGTTTTGAGGCTAATTTTTCTATCGTTAAATTATGATCATCATCCTTCAGATGGTCATTAAGATTTTAGTGCAGCTGCAAGCCTTCAATGGCCCAGGACATACATGGAGGTCATTAGATGCTTGCACCTGCACTGAAATCTTTGTGAGCACCTGATGGATCATGATCACAGTTCAATGATGGATGGATTACCCCACTAGATTTGCCTCCGGAAGTAAGGTTTTAAAATGTGGAGAAATGCATTTTTTTTTTCAAATTACATAATGTATACACACAGACATTATCGAAAGTCTAAGCACCACATTTTACCATAAAAAAGATTTATGTTTTGATAAAGTAAGGCATGGCTGTAAAATTACGCTATGACACTTACACAAATCATGTCAAAGAAAATTTTCCTCACTGATAGACTGCAATGTGACATCTTATATAGCATCGTGATTTATCTTTACCATTTAGTCTACCACACAATCCCATGTTTCAACGGCCCTGAGGTAGAAGGATTTTGAAAACATTGCGGGAAAAGGATAAAATGCTGGTTTCCAGCATTTTATCCTTTTCCCACAATGTTACCCACCTTTTACAGACAAATCTCATCATTTGAGCCATTTTCAATTAGTCGTCTGCAAATGCTATCAATTTGGACAAGTCTAGAATTTTGTCATCTGGTAAAGAGTTAAATTACATCGTAATTTATTTTTAAACGTTCGCACTAAATCACCAAGGAAGTTATATCTGAATTTACACAATCATATCTTGTGCTTTCAATCTTTTCACCGACAGTTTTAAATCAAAGTCTTATCCCTAATTCCAAGAGGATACATCTCTACTCGTTTTCAGCCGATTTTCAGCCAGTTTTAACCCATTTTATCCTTATTTTATCAAACTATAATCATTCTTGTGTCTTCATGCCAAATGTTGCTCCTGACGGCTGCAAGGTTGCACAGACTACGACGGATATAAAATGCATGTATATAAAATTCATGCTTTTGAGGCCTTCCAAGCTATCGCTGTTGTCGTACTCGGTTTCAAATAAGGACAAATCCCTTGAGGTTTTTTTTTTTTTAAATCTCGTACACCATATTTATCGATTATTTGCCTATGTTTACACAGCTGACCAATATCTGAACCATCTTACACACTATAAAGTTTTAACTGCATTTTTTTTTTTTGCTGTAGAGACGTATCTTAAAGACTAGCTACATTATTGGCTAAGACGTCTTGTAACCAAGGCAATTATTGTTTTTACCCATATCATGTGTCTAACGTGCTCTAGGATCGTACAACGACTCTTTTTGAATTGATTTTTAATTCTTTATTCCAAGGAATCGTCTCAGCCAATCATATTGCTTATATTGAAGAAGAAGAAGAAGAAAAAGACGAAGAAGAAGATGGTGATGATGAAGAACAAGAAGCAGAAAAAGAAAGAGGGGGAGGAGGAGGGGAAGAAGAAGAAGAAGAAGAAGAAGAAGAAGAAGAAAGTCATCCAAGAGAAACGTGTAAGAGTACCAAAGCTGTCTAGAGAGAATGATAATAAACCAGTGACGGCGTTAACTAACTGTTTTATATTGTAATATTCTGTTATGTTTCCGTTTAGCCCTTTAGCAGACAATTATAATTATTTTCTAACGACCCAGGAGAAAGAGGCTTTTGAAAAAATTCAGTTCTTGGAAAAGGATAAAATACTGGTAACCATCATTTTCTCCTTTTTCCATAATGTTTTATCCGGTTTAACAGACAGAAATAATCTTTCATGCAATGTTTAATTTTTCATCTGCAAATGCTTTCAACTTGGTCACATCTAAAATTTATTTGTCTGGTACAGGGGTGACACTTTACCAGATAACAAATTTATAGACTCTACAACAGAGGAAGCTTTCGTAGATGACAAATCAATTCTAGTTCAAATTTTAAAAAATAGCCCTTGAAAGGGCTGAAAACAGGACAAAGTTAGGAAATACCACGATTTTCTGTTTTTCTCTCTGTTTTTCAGTGCCCCCCCCGTCGAAACTCGGGATTGTTTGGCAAATGCTAAAGTATCGTTGTACATCCATTGAGACATTCGTTCATTAATAATTTCTGATAATTAAAACCCATAATTCATAATAATCATCGTAAATTAATTCAACCTTTGCAAAAACCATGCCTCGCTTCTAGGACCCGGAAGACGGTTATGAGCCATGCTCTGGCAAAAGGGGGCTTAATGCATCTCCGCGATGCATTATCCTAAGGAAGCCATCAAATAACCATGGATCCATCATAGCCACCTTTTAAACAACCGACTTAATCAAGAGGTAGACAGGTCCTAAGACCTACAGAAAATTGACTAATAGCGAAAAGTTTCGGCCCAGGTCGACCAGGGTCGACTTTTCGCAGATGCATTAAGCCCCCTTTTCACAGAGCATGGTTCATATATAAATGTCGTAGGTTAAGGTGAAAAAAGCTGGTAACCAGCATTTTCAACTTGACCCATAGACTGGGTCCATGCTTAAATGATTCCTGAATCACTCCTTATCGCGCTTTCCTTTCACGGTCTGTACAGATCTATAGCAAAGCTGTTAATCGGTTTCATAATTATTACCATAAATGTAATTTTTGACAAGGCAACGTCAGAGTATGCAGACGGAAAACATTCGATAAGCCTAGAACCAAGGTTACTTGACCCACGATGTTTCATAGCCTTTCAAAGACAAATCATATGATTTTATCGTATGCAAATGCTTTCAATATTGCCGTGTCTAAAACTTTGTCGCATGGGAGAGTTACAACGACGTTAATTTGATGAAAAAATAAGAACATTCATTTACCATGGCATGTGACACGTTTATGTCAATGAAATGTTTCCTATTGACATAGAAATCATTCTTTTGAGGTCAAGGTCAGTGCCCTTGATTTGACCCTTAAACCCTAAAAGTGTGTTTCACATTTCTATTGCATTTGCGGAGAGTTAGATAAAAACAAAGCATAAATATGTTCTGAACATAAAAGCATTGAATTAGCAATATCCGGGTCCTATTTAGCTATATACATATGCACTAGGATTTATTTTTAGCTTTAGCAGGACGTAAAGAGATTTAGAGAGACATCGTTGCTAACATTTCTTACGTCTTCTCTTTCATCTAAAAAATTCGCGCCAGTAGTTTGAGGTGGAATTATTAATGTACGGTTTACAGTATAACACCCTTTTCAGTCGGTTAAATGGGCATGGCAAAAAGCGACAGCCTACAAACAGGCAGATAATAGTTTAAGTCAAAATACATGTACCACGTGGTTATCATCCACGTTTAGACTGACTGAATTACGGAAAACTACTGTAATATTGAGCCATGCTCTGTGAAAACGGGGGCTTAATGCATCTGCAAAAAGTATCGATCCAGGTCAGCCTGCGCTGTCTGCGCAGGCTGACCTGGACCGAAACTTTTTGCTTTCGGTCAATTTTCTGCATGTTAAAGGACCATACTACCTCATGATTTAGTCAGTTGTCAGACAGAATGGATTTTATAGATCCATAATTATATGATGACTTGTTTGCTATGATGGATTACGGAAAGGCATTAAGCCCCCTTTTGCCAGAGCGTGGCTCACTCGTACATATTTCAAAATAGGATCTATGGTTACATTTTGAAGGGGAGACAGTCTTACTTCTATGTACGAGCATGCGTAATTAGACACATTCGATCCATATTGCAAAAGACGATGCCACGTTCCCGTCACCATCAAATTGCAAATGGTACTCTCTTGACCATGACGCTTGATCGATGCCTAGCAGTCAAATTTTGCAATTATCGCCAAGCCAAACCTCGCAGTTATTGCTTACTTGTTTTTATACGAATAACTGGTTGGTTGCAACCTGCAGGTACATGTAGTAAGAAAACCCGCCGTTGAGTAACGTAATTGATCGATTTCGATTTTCTTTCATTTAGCGTCGCCTCCAGTTGTCCATATGGGCGGCACCTTCGGAAGACTGTTAGCTATGTTAAAGGGATAGTACCAGATACAGGACTAAATCCATCCTAATTTCGCCTGCTTCTTTAACGTACTCAGTGTAGAACACTGGACGTAGGTTTAACGTCTCATCCGAAAGACGTTTTAGTAATTTTAGGTGGCCAGCCGTGGGGATCAAAACCACACCCACAAGTGGCCCGATATTTGATGTTCAGAAGTCTTATGACCTGAGCTATTGAGACTTGTTCATTTAGTAACCGCTTCCTAGAACCGTTAATCAACCCATGCTATTTTCACGACGGAATCAGTTACCTAGCATCGATTTCTTTCAAATTTTTTTTTTTTTTAACCAAGTCTAATTAATATATCATCCTCTTTCAGGAAAAGTTAAAAAGAGACAGGGATTAGGTTTTAAGTGAACGACCGAACACACCTGCGCTTAGACTAGTATGCAATACTCACACGAGCTTTGATTTTAAAGAAACATTTAAAAAAGGCTCCCGTTTTGACAGACGATAGTATAAAATTGTTCGCTGTGTGCTATTCAATTTTCATCCATGCTAAGCTGAAAATGTATGATTTCCTTAAAGATACGCATGTCTTAATTATTCTCGTGGGTGAATATTTATTGAATTAAAAGGCAATAAAATTTGATCTACGCATTTCGAGTACAAGTTCATCATATCTGCACGAGTGTTCATAACTTTAAAGTCTTAACATACAACGATTGTCTGACGGCACACCTTGGTAAGTTTAAACTCCTTTCTGCAGGGCCAAATATATTAACCTGACTCGACCTATCTGGACGCATTCTACGAAAACTCGAACAATTATATAGCCTATATGTTTGTTCTGTACAGTCTGATCTTGATCTATGCCATCCGCAAAAGCCCCTTGGGTAGTTTTTACTCTTTCAGCTCAAAATATATAAACCAAAACTCGACCTATTTGGAGGTCTAAAAGTACAATCCACGAAAACTCGAACAATTTTTAGCTTATTTGTTTGTCTAAACAAGCGGATGGTATAGATCAAAGATCAGACTGCACTTTCTGTGCAGTCTGATCTTGATCTATGCCATCCGCAAAAGCCCTTTTGAAAGTTTTAACTCTTTCAGAGCCTAATATGTAAACTGAACTCGACCTTTTTGGACGGCTTAAAGTACAACTCACGAAAATTCGGACAATTTTTTAGTTTATATGTTTGTCGAAACAAGCGGATGGTATAGATAAAAGATCAGATTTTACGCTCTGCGCAGTCTGATCTTGTTATTAGACAAAATAGATTTTATAGATCCATAATTATGCGATGACTTGTTTGGTATCAAGCATCACGGAGATGCATTTAGACCCCTCTTGCCAGAGGGCGGCTTATTTCAGTTATCGCGGCGGCCAGTGAACCTATCCATGCTTACCAGGAATATCTTTACCATTACTTCGTACTATGCTTTGCCTAAGCCACTGTTTGCCTTTATGAACATTGTCGAAACAATGACCAGCAGTAACAGAGGAATTAATTCTGTCTCAATGACCATCATCAATCCTTGGAAAGAAATTTGCCGACCTGGAGAGTCGTACCAGCAACCTCCTGGTTTCGTTATCGACTGAGTTACCAGGCTAGTCAACAGCAGTGATTAAGACTTGCAGACTGTATTGTAATGACTATCCACTTTCCTAGAAAAAGAGCTTACGAGTATTAATCTTTCTGCTGTTTGTAACATTCGAATGAAATTTCCTTGAAAGGTCGTTCACTTCTAAAATTTGTAAACATTTTCTAGACATTGTGGACCAAAGATTTTACCGTTTTATCAAAATAAACGTTATAAATGGCCTGCAACATGCAAAAAGGAGCTTTCGGACATTTGCGTAAAGCGTCGTCTCGGATCAGCCTGCGCAGTCCGCGCAGGCTGATCCGAGACGGCACTTTACGTCAACATTAGATTTTTCCCCTACAGTAGACTTGCGTGAAATAGAAAATCATATAAAAGCGGAAAGTGTCGTTTCAGATTAGTCTGTGCGGAGCACGCAGGCTGATCTGGGACGACACTTTACGCAAATGTCCGAATGGCCCTTTTCGCGTGTTGCAGGCCAAATAAAAAACAAATCTGAATACCAAATCTTGAAACATAGAAACAAATCCTTAAGTTAAAAAGCTTAACCCTTTACGAAACTATTCCATTTTTCCCTGTTGAAGAAGAGCGTTGAAAACATTAGAAGATTAGAAAAAAAAAGTTGGAGAAGGTGAAATGCTGGTAACCAATATTTTCTCCTTTTCCAACATTTAAACAGATGCCATCATTTGAGCCACATTTTTAAAATGTGTCTTCTGCAGAATCTCTCTTTTCGGGCAAGTGTAGAATTTTGTCGTCTTGTCGAGTAAAGAAAGCACTTACTTAATACCACGTGATTTCTGCTCACTTTGTAACTTTGTACTGACGATATATCCGAACGTTCTAGTACAAGTTAAGTTGACGTTATGAAAAAATTGACGCGTATTAGCCGTAAAACGCGTCAACGATGCAAATAACATAGACTTCTTTATAAATAATGTTTTTTGTCCTTGGTGAACAGTCTTACCAAACGCTATTTGTGTGGTTTAGACGTCAAAAATATAAATTTACATTAGAATTCATAAGTATGACCCTTTCACATGCTTTCGAGAGAAAAAAAAAAGAAAGAAAAACGTTTTAACTGGAAGTGATGAATACCTTATTGTAAAAGTAAACCTGCAGGTCTAAAGCTATCGGATTTGGTTGCTTATTATGTTTCTTTTAGAAACACACATGAAGAAAGAGAGAAAGAAAAGAGCGAAAGAAAAGAGAGAAAAAAAAAAAAAAAAAAACGAATGAGAGAGAGAGAGAAAAAAAAAAAAGAAAGAAAGAAAGAAGAGATGAGAGAGAGAAAGAGAGATGTTCCGATTTACGTAACACTTCGTCTTTGGACGTTTCGACCATATAATTTTCCTCGACAGAAAGTTTTTGTGAGAGCTATCAGTATTGGAAACCTCTTCTAATGGCCTTTGAAAGAAGGTATATACTGTTTCATTGCACCTTTTGCCAAGCTTGTGTAATATTGTAACAACGTTCATCTTTCCTTATCTACCACTACCACTAAATGACTACATTACTACTACTACTACTAAAACTAAACCCTTGCTGAAAACAAACGCGCTAGCCTACATTGGATGTTAAAGACATTTTCTCTTGTGACACTTTTTTTGGTATGTCTTACAACAGGCCGTTTATAATAACATTGTGGTGAAAAAAGATTTTCCTCTTACCCAAGCAATTACTCCGTTTTACCGAATGATATTACAGGCATACATGTATTTGCTTTTTACCAAAAAGTCGCGTATTCTGACAACCCAGAGAAAGAAGGTTTCTGAAACATTGTAGAGAAAAGGACAACGCTGGTGACCAACATTTTCTCCTTTCCCCAAGATGTGTTTTACCACTTCCAAGACTAAAAAAGAAAAACGTCCCTTGAGCCACTTTTGTTCTGTCGTCTGCAAATGCTTTCAATTTGGAGAATTGTGAAATCTTGTCGTTTGTAATACAGTGATAAGCCTTAATGTGTGCTGATCGTCTTTTTTTCTCAATAATGTTTTTTGTTCTTCAAAGTGGCCTGTTTCGAAATTGTTTCAGGCGGTAATGAGTCAAAGCATGATTAAAATTTGTGAGCTATTTCAGTGATTTGAAAGGCAAATAAGCCTACAAAACTGACACTTTTAGAGCTTCAGATGACACTTTCGTGTCAAGTATTAAACAATTATATGAACGAAATGTTTAACTCTTTACCAGGTGACAAAATTCTAGGCTCGTCCATATTAAAAGCATTTGCAGACGACAGATGAAATGGGGTTTAAGTTGAATTTGTCGATGAAAAGGTACGAAACATCGTGGGAAAAGGAGGAAATGCTTGTGACCATCATTTTCTCCTTTTTTTCTACAGTTTTTCCGAAGTCTTCGTCTATAGGACCATAAGAACACTGGTAAGATGTTGATCTGTTAACATGCAGAATTCAAACAATTAACGAAACCATCTTCCTTTTCTCGTCCAACATGGTCTCTTGTCAACCCTTTTAACGCGCTGGGTGAAAACATGGGCTTTTGAAGACAACATAAATCAAGATCAGACTGCACAAAAAGTACAGTCAGATCTTTGATCTATGCCATCCGCTTGTTTAGTCTAGATGAGAAAATAAGTTTTCTGTGGATTGTATTTTCAACCGT